>MU227879.1:1100239-1190233 GCA_018584345.1 Thuja plicata | reverse complement strand
TATATATATATATATATATATATATATATATAATTCTAAAAAGTTTCAAATGTTCTTAAAATTTCCATGCAGGTTCAATTATTTTACAAGGAACCTATTTCAAGAAAATTAAAATATTTCAACCTGGGATTGACTTTGTTGATTATCAACCTCACAATAGGGTATATCAATATAGCCACCTAGTAATTGCTAGCTCCCTTTACCTCCATCTAGTTAAATTTCAATGTGGATATCATAAGTGGAGCCTATATAGTGAGGATCATGAGAGAGTATTACATGTTCTCCAAGAGCGGGTTGAACCACTTGACGTGGTTTGAATAACATTTACAAATATCTTTTTCATGTTTCCAAGACTACATAATGTTTATGTTTGGAAGATTTGGCTAAAGGGTATGCAATTGAAATGGCTTAGAGGGATGATATTGTACCTAATGTAATTAGTTTTATGTATAATTCATTGTAATTTCTTATTGGATCTATTTTGAAATCATTGTTTACATTAGATCAAGATTAAATTGATTATTTATGTTTACATGTCTTAAGGGGATGTATTAAATTGACATTGAATATAAAATAGTCCTAAGGGGTGTACATTCAATTGACAAATTTGAATATTAATTGATGTATTAAATAAGCTAATTCAATTAGTTCAAGATGAAATTGATTAAATGACCTTAAATAGTAGATAAATAGATTATTTATGTTTATATGTCTTACGAGGATGCATTAAATTAATATTGAATATTAAATTATCATGAGGGGATGTATTCAATTGGAAAATTTGAATATTAATTCATGTTTAAATAGGTTAAATTATTTAAATGACCTTATATAGATTATATTGGTTGAGAGAGAGAGAAAGAGAGAGAGAGAGAGAGAGATTTCAAAAAAAAATTAAGGTTTTCTATAGATTTTTAAGATTCTATTAAAAAATTCTATAAATTTTCTAAGCTTTTCTAAAAAAATTATAATGTTTTCTAAAGATTTTCTAATTTTTTTTCAAGTTTTCTAAAAACATGCTATTTTATTTTTTTAACAATACAACAATTAAAAACTAAAAAAATATATATATTTTCCCAAAAAAATTTAAAACCTAATTATAAACTAAAAAAATTTAAAATATACAACATAAAATAAAAAATAATAAAAAAGGTCGAATTTATTTCATACGTAGTATAGTAACATTGACGTGTAAAGTGATGTAGCACAATCATAGCCAAAAGTCACCTCCTGATCCGAGGGGGTTCGCTAGAAGCATTATGGAGCCCAAATCTATTGTTGACAATGACACAATAAATGCAACATTTGAGCTTATGAAAAAAAATGATAAAAACCCCCTTCGATCGAAGGGGGGCGTTCGATTGAAGCCCCTAATGTGCCCCTTATGCAAAGGGCTTCAATGGAATCTATGACATCATAGGGGCTCGATCAAAGCCCCCAGCGTTGGGGTTTCAACCAAAGACCTTAAGGTACTTTGATCGAAGGTCCTGTTTATGCAACATCCACAACCGCCTATTTTTCCTTCGTGGGAAAATGGTAACCATTATTGTGGGATAGCACTATATTATGTTATTATGTTAGTTTATGGATCATCCTTTGCACTCTATTTGTATGTTATGTACACATGTCATCTATTTGTCCCATACCCGTGTTGTCGTCCTCAACATGTGTTTGTGTCTTAGGCAGTGAGCTCGCAAGGTTTAGCATTTTGTTTCTATAGAATGCTCTTTTGGCTTTTGTAGTTGAAATATCATTTGGTGCTAGCAGGTAGTAATTATCTTGACTTTCACATATTTCATTCTTGGAGCTCATTTATTTTATTTTATCATTTAGATGTCATAATCTCCTAGCTCACCAGAGTGTTAGTAGAAGTGAGGTGGCATAAGGTTCAATTTATCCTTCATGACTTTAACTGGTCTCGAGATTGATGAACTTTTCCTTCTCAATACATGTTTTGATGGAGGTTGATATGGCTCCAAGTACTAGAGTGAGATGCATTGTTAGACTTAGAAGACATCCACTGTGAACCACCATATTCATGACAAATCCAACAATAAAATGAAAGGTTTCACAATCTAGTTGTCAGATCTAGAAGGTGGCACTTGACCGAATCTCCATAGAATTTGGTGGAGGCCTACTCAAATCAATTTCAATGCAAATACATGTATAAGTAATTACATTTAATCCATTGTTTGTTTTGATGGGCCCACAGGTTTACCAAGAAGTAATGCAACACAATAGAAAATGTTATGCCACTAGAATTTCCGCAGCAACCACAAAAGATGCACCCAGACTGGAATTCTTGATGTTAGCTTGTCCGAAGCTGAAATATACCATTGCATTATTTAATTAATAATCCCACTTGATTATAAAAGTAAGACCCACCTTCAAAAGCCTTAGTTCTATCAAAATGTAGAAAAAGACCACCAAAAAATAGCGAACACACAATTCCAGAAAGGGAAGTAAAACCCTAATCTCTATGAATTTGGAGATCAAGGCATGATTAGAAAGATAGTTAATGTCCTCAACTATAGTGAACCGAATTGAATCACAAACACAAGCATGTATTCACGCCTTACCAAACACTCATTCACCCTCAAAATTCAGAAACCCCATGCTGACAAAAACTTGCCTCTTAACCATTCTTATTCATCCCAAAACTAGGATTCTCAATCCTATTTAAAGATGGAACTCCAACACCGACAACATCTTTGAAAAGGACCATGTGCATTAGTGAAGCTCCATCATGCGAAGCCATACACAACCTTAAGAAGAAAAATAAATATAGAAACACCAACATGAAACCCTTAAACAAACAAAACCACTCAATCAGAAACACAAACAACACACCCACAACCACCAAAAGAGAAAAAATAAATAACAAACCCCCAATTAATAACCCCGGGCTCCTCACGTAGTAGCACCGATATCAAGCACCCTAAGCTATATGTCTTCAATCAATAGCTAATGATCTCACATCTTAACCACGATAAAAGCGAAAGATTATATTAACCAAAATTAACCTCTCTTCACCTACTCCAGAATTATCATCACCATGAGGATGATTACTGATCTAAACTTATTATTCTTCCAGAATTTACATCTGAGAAAGCTCCCAAAATTAGAATGGGTAGTCTGATGGGCAATACAATTGGTATCGGACTGTTTGGTTTTAACGGGTTTTCAGCTCTCATTGTCTCTCATGGTAGATGATTTTTTCTTCAATAATTGTTATAAAAATGGTATTATAGAAACAAATATGATGAAATTCTGCCTGATA
This sequence comes from Thuja plicata, assembly GCA_018584345.1. NCBI lineage: Eukaryota > Viridiplantae > Streptophyta > Pinopsida > Cupressales > Cupressaceae > Thuja > Thuja plicata. The sequence continues at coordinate 1,186,953 of MU227879.1, read as the reverse complement.
TTATTTTCAGCCAGGAAACGTATATTCTCCTATGAATAGTAAGCTAAAGTTCCAGTTAACATCCCTGCTGAGGGCGCCGACTAAATTCCTATCAAAATTACACAAAAACAATTCTATGAGTAAAGGTAAAAGAGATTCCTATCTGGTTTAAACTTGAAGCATGAGCATCTTGCATCCTTGGAAATCCTCCTCAACCAAAAAAATATGTTTTCTTTTGTTCTTTAGTTTTTTTGGAGGATGCTCGGTGAAGTACTCTGTTGCTCGGGCTATGTCGCTCAGTTATTCTTGTTCCGAGCTGATCTCTATTGCTCGGGTTTTTGTCACTCGGGCATTGCTTATTTTCGAGTTCATTTTCTGTTGCTCGGGTTTTTCTTCTTTTGCTCGAGTATGGTTGGTCCGAGTCATGTTTCTATTGCTCGGGGTGTTCTTTGCCCGAGTCACTTTGTTGCTCGGTCATCCTTGGCCTGAGTTGTTTATTTTGGAATTGAATCTAGTGGCTGACTTTTGCATTTAATTTCCATGGATTAATTAATATGGGGTCTCTCTTTGGGATCTGTGTGGACCTAAATCTGGGTCTCACTTATGTATTTGAGCACTGACCTCTCTGGTGGACTCTTGTATATATTTATTTCTATGTTCTTAGTTTAGAGGCAACTTTCAGAAGATAGAGATTAAGGATTGAATTATCTGGAAGGAAGTTCTATGACCTCACATGTATGAAGATCATTTTGTAATTCACTATATGTATATGGCCAATACCGGGAAGCCCTTAAATAGTGCGACATGTAATGAATGAGTTTGATCAATTAATGAAAATGGTCTCTACTGTTTCCTCTCTCACTGTGTTGTTATTGCTTCCGCATTGTCTCTGCAAGTTGGTTTGGTAGTTGGGAGAGCCTTTGGACCCCATGCCATCCGCCCTTGCATCAAGTGGTATCAGAGATTTGGTGAGATCTAAGTTCCTTGTTGTAAACCCTAACCCTAGTTGGTGATATTGTTGTGGGGTAGTAGATTGTGATCTGACCTACAATTATAGAGGGATTCAAGATGGTTCGTGGAAGAGGAAATGCATATCCATGTCTAGCTTATATACTTAGACAGATGGCTGCTAGATTGGAAGTTGTTGAGATAGCCCAACGCAGAGCAATACACCTTGAGGATGTTAGTGATGATGAATTAGAAGAGGTTCAAGGTGAAGTTTCACCTGCACCTATGATGGATTAGGAAGAAGAGATATTCCCGCGAGCATTGCCAAGTTTGAAGTCCACACCTCAGTTTAATCCTCTTGAGTATAGTGGAAAATTTTATTCTGGTGAATTGATTGATTGGATAACTGAGATGGAAAAGTACTTTGAATATGAGAATGTATCAGAGGATAAGAAGGTAAAGATTGCATGCACAAAGTTTAAAGGTCATGCATCCTTATGGTGGGAACATCTGCAATTGGATCGAAAGAAGAAAGGTAAAGACAAAATCAAAGTATGGGATAAGATGGTAAATAAATTGAAAGGAAAGTTTCTACCTTGTGATTATTAGATTAACCTAATTAGAAGAATGCAAAGTTTGAAGCAGAAAGATTGATCTGTAAAAGACTATACTAAGGAATTCTACAGATTGGACATCAGATCTAGACATGTTGAAGATGAAGTGGAAAGAGTAGCAAGATACCTGAATGGATTAAGAAGTTCCATACAAGATGAGATCGGTTTGGTCAAAATGGAAATAATTGAAGAAACATATCAATTTGGCCTAAAAGCTGAGGATAAATTAAACAAAATATATGAGGAAATGAAAAGAGGCAGAGGTGGTAGATTCCCTAGAGGAAGAGGTCGATCTCATGGGGAAAGTAGTAGATTTGAACCAGACAAGTCAATTTCAGACACACCTCAAGACAAAGGAAAGACTGTGTTAGCAATTTTTCCCTAACCTTGTCAAGGAAAAGGATAATTAACAAGGATCAAACAATCCTCCTACACTTCGAGCTCAAAGGCTCAGGCGGGTGTACCTATTAGATTCACTCTTTCAGTGAATCATGGGATGGATTCCTGCCCATTAAACTAGATCTGGCAATCATTCACAGCTCTTAAAACAGAAAGGTAAAATGATTTGATATTTTATAATTTGATGATGACAACTATAAAGAAGCAAAGAATAGTGCCTTAGCTATTGGGCAACAAAGTCATATAAACATACATCCACACAAAACTCTCTAACTCCAAGCAACATAACCCAAATGAAATGCCTTACAATTCACTCTTCTCACTCCAACACCTGGACATCAAATTCATGTGCAAACCTTGAACCTTTAGAATTTGTATTCAAGATTGAATCTCTCCTTGAACGAAACTCAAACATGAATTCATAGCTACCTTGTAACCAGTGCATTAAAATGCCTTATAGATTAATACAAAAGATTTCAAGACCAGACACAAAGGCATCATAAAAATAATGAAAAGGGATTCTAATATTTTTCATTAATTTGCTATCTGATTCAATACATTTACAAAAAAAAGAACTCAAAAAGCAAGAATCAGACTTATAAAACTGCACAGTAGTATTGATTTCACCATCCATGTATAATTGAGAAGAATAGAGATATAGAGAATTGAGTAGCCAGTTTTTGCAAACCAACACCTGTCTGTTCCCCCAAAATATTTTAAACTGCTTCTTTCTTCAACTGCAAAAATCTGATTTGATTTGTACCCAAATGGTTTGCAAAATCAAAATCCTCATCTCAAGACCTTTCCAACGGTATATGATACTGCATACTTCTGATAAAATATGGTCATTTAACCATGAAAACAAACTCCCTTTCTTGTGCACATTCAGTTGAGATTTTGAAATTTGTAAATCATAACATAGTTTGAACTATGAAAATATTTTAATTTGGTTGCACCCTCCTGCCTGCTCTACGACTGCACTCTCTCACTCACTCGCTAGCCCTTTCTGTCATCTTGGAAATCATGTGCGACTATGTGACGAGCCTATTTTTGGTCCGCAACTGAGCGACAAGCTACTTCGTGACTGCGCGACAAGCTGCCATGTGCCTGCCATATCAGAATCCATTTGCGCCACCTCACCTACAAAATTTGAAATTTATCAGAGTCAGCAACCACCTGACATGCATTTCAAGGTACCTTCTAAGCTCGCATGTGGAGAGCCTCCTCTTTTCTTCACATTATAGTATGTTTGTGTTTTGCCTTTTATATACTCTAACTTTCCTTCCCACCACCAATGTGGGATTAAAGTTCTCAAGTTTTTAAAGCATTATTTGATTTGCCGCTCAAAATTTGGGGCCCACCACATGAGTCCTTCCTCCAACCAAGGGGCCCGCCAAGGAGCCTCTTGACTTTATTCTTCATACTAACACCTGTGCACTGCATTATAAAAAGATTTTAAAAATCCCATCCACACACAATGTGGGATATATGTTGTTCAAACTTTTATTGCCTTAATGTACGCATTGGCTTCTCCTTAGGCTCCTGCGCAACTCCAAACACTCCCTTGAATGTGCAGCCTTTCCAACTTATCTCCTATGCAGACATCCTACATTTTACCCCTGCCAAGGCATTTGCAATGTCTAAAAAACACCCCTTCCTTCATTCAGTGCAGCCTTCTCTTCCATGTTTGCACAAGGTTTTTGCATTTACACATTAAGAAGCCTCCACTCTGCATATTACGCAGACATGCTTCACCTTTTACTTCATTTCAAAATGCAAGCCTTCAATGCCTTTGTCTGCGCAGACTTTTGCATTGGTTATTAGTTTCAATATTTTTAAAAAATCACCATTTATAATGTTGCGCATCCTCCAAATGTATTTACAAATGCCAAATGTATTGGCTTATACTTCATGTTGGCTTTTATCTTTTACACCTCGCAAGTGTAATGCTAAATGTTTCCCCCTAATCTGCGCAGAATTTTAAACCAATTCCTACGTAGCTGCATTGTATATAGTTTGTTGGTTTTAAAAATTTTCTACCATTCCTTTCAATTTTGGGCAAGAGGCCTTCCAATCTTCCAGCGCAACATACCAATTTTGTCGTTAATCCCTTTAAAATTAACCTTAAAATGGCTGCGCAGCTCTTCATACATATCATCTGCCAAACTGCATTTTTCTAAAGTTTTAAAATTGTTTTTCTTTTGTATTGTAAGTCTTTTACATTTTCCATCCTTGTCCTCCTGTGTAGTGTCTTCTTTCTCCCTCCGCGCACTCAATCTCAATGAACTGCCTTAGGGATTTTTGATCTGGATAGCATGGGTTATAACTACTCTGTCGCAAATGAGAAATCTTTCTACTACTTACTACAGCCTATGAATAATCCAGTGAACAATGAACTCACAATGCTATAGATTTTGTTTGAAATGGGAGTGATTCTGCAATATTAAAGGATATATTTCATACCAAGGCATGATATTGAAGAAGAAGAAGATTCACGCAGGCCCTCCAAGCACATCTAGCGTGGTCTTTATGTAAAATACACTGCACAGGCCTTTGCATATGTTTACACTTGCCACGGCATTTGGTGGAAGGTTTCTAAGGCTTCACATTTGTCAATAGCATTTGAATTGAATGTTTTGGTCTTACAACTTAAAATACTCTGCAGTCTCCATAACCTTCTGGTTTATTGCCCCCGTTACATTGCGCAGAACTTCCATTTCATTTACCATGCAATAGAGGGTCTTCTTCAGCCATAGAACTTCTGAATTTTCATCTTATTTTGCTTTTGTTGGTCTCCATGTTTGACGTGGGACTTTTTTTTACACTTCATTTGCAAATAGTCTAAATTCTTTAAACTCCTCCACAGAAATTAGCGCAGAGCTCTTTGCATTTTCTGTTTGTATTTGAATTTCATTCTTCGTCAGGTCCAAAGAGTACTCAGGAACCAATTTGGATAGAAGTCGTTAAGTGTCTAAATTTTTGATAATATTGCTCTGATTGGTGGGAAGTGGGAAACAACACATTTATGTTAAAACAAAAAATGTTGAAACCTTGAAGAAATCCATCATGAATGCCCTTTTTAAAAAATAATGTCAAAATGTATCCCGAGAGACTATCAATGGAGGAACCTTCTCATTGAGATGTAGAGAAGACATGTGCCAGATGGATTTTCCAAACACCTTTAGGATTGCAAGATAATAATTTTCAAAATGAGCAATTTCAGTTATTATGCAACCAAACATGTCAATACACATGCAAACCTTGCTAAGAAGACCACCAGAGAAAATATCAAATGCAATCCTGAGAACTTGCCAGTTGGCACACTGATTCATTCAAGTATAAGAAGTATGCATGCGAAAGGGTGCCATCTAATTTGAATTTGTGCCCAACATATTAAATCTCAAAAATGAGCATCCAGGAACATTCTGAGCATGCAACTGTAAAAACTGCATAAAGTGCACTTGGATTAACCCTTGTAAAAATAGAAAACCACACCTTGAGGCCCAACCCCTGATCCTACTAGTAGATTTACATAAAAGGAGCGCAGATAAACAACTCTTATCTCAAAAAAATCATCCAATACAAAGTTAACATTCTCTGAAAGTGGATTTTCTGCAAAGCTAGTTCTGTCAACATCAACAAACTGCACTAATTGCTTTTAGAATTGGCTGAGAAAACTAACTAGACGGATTGGCACAAGTCTAAAAATCTCCTTGGGAGAACTTTGTCATGATTACGATATAGGGGATCATTCAATTCTCCATGACAATCAACGAGGTACACACTGTAAGACCTCAAAGTACGTCATTCTGCAATTCTGCATTTGACACTCTGGAAACCAGAATAAAATACAAATAGAATGGCTTTGGCAAACCTGTCATCCGATTTCATGGGGATCTAAAAATGGGCATAGGGGTTCACTTTTATGTCTAAAAAATCCTAGAACACTCCATAATGTCATGCCTATCCATCTGGTCATAAATGTAGACCTTTAAAGTGGGTCATTTAATAAAACTAGGAAATGTGCAAAAATGCAGACTTAGGTAAACACCACCAAATGACCATCTCCTAAACATTTCCAAACTGCAATTTGAGAGCTGAGACCTATTATATTTTTCAAATGATAGGTGGTAAACACATATCCCAAGCGGTTTGTCATAAAAATAATAGGCCTGTTTCTTGCATGTATTCAAAGTAGGCCTTCTCCACAAGCTTCTTAAGGTAATTTTTACTTAGTAACTCCAAATTTCTTCAAAATTTGAGAGTACTAATAGATTGAATGAAAAGGTGGAAGTTCATACCGAGGAAGAGGAAATTACTCCCGAGCTGGTTATAGTAGAAGAGGGTTCCAAGTAACTTGTTACAATAGTGGTGAAGAAGGACATAAATCCTTTAAGTGTACACATGCAAGCAAGAAAGTTGGAAACAGAAAAAATGCTTTGGTGCAAGAGGAGTCACCAAATGAAGCTGAAAAGGAAGGAAATCTCATGATCTGAAGGATACTATGAAGTGAAAAAGATAAGCAAGATCCTGTCAGAAATTTTTTGTTCAAGACCAGATGTAGAGTTGCAAACAAAGTATGGAAGGTGACTATTAATAGTGGGAGCTCAGAAAATCTGGCATCTAAGGAAATGGTCACAAAGTTACAGTTGGAGAGGATGAAGCATCTAAAACCCTATCAAATCTCATGGATCAAGGATGAACACACATTAATGGTGAGTTAACAATGTTTTATGAATCTAAAAATTGGAAAATATTATGATAAGGTGTTGTGTGATATTATGTCTATGGGTTGTTGTCATATTTTGTTGGGTAGACCTTGGAAATATGATAGACGTGCTATACATGATAGAAGATTGAATAGATATTCTATTTGGGTTGATGGTAAGAAGCAAATTTTGTTACCTTTGGTTGAAGAATCTGTTGGTGAGATATGTACATTTGTGAAAGTTTGTCTGATTGAAGGTAGACAGTTTGTTAAGGATTTGAAAAGAAATGATATTTGTTATGCTTTGATTCCTAACAAACCGAGTAAGAATACAGAAGATGACATTCCTACAAAAGTTGAAAATTTACTCACTCAGTACAAGGAGATAATTTCAGATAATTTACCTGATGGTTTACCACCAATGAGAGATATTAGTCATTGTATGGATCGTATTCCTGGAGCTAGTTCACTGAACAAAGCACCACATAGGTTAACACTGACCAAGAATGAAAAGCTTAACCAACAAGTTCATGAATTATTGAACATAGGTTTGATCCGAGAAAGTTTGAGCTCATGTGCAGTACATGTTGTGTTGGCACCTAAGAAGAATGAAGAATGGATAATGTGCACTGATTCAAGAACAATCCATAAGATCACAGTGCAATATAGGTTTCCTATACCAAGAATGGATGACATAATGGAATTTTTGAGTGGAGCAAGATATTTTACAAAAATTGATTTGAAAAGAGGATATCGTTATATCAAAATCAGAGAGGGTGATGAATGGAAGACTGCTTTCAAGATAAAGGATGGTTTGTATGAGTGGTTGGTTATGCCTTTTGGCTTAACTAATGCATCGAGTACATTTATGAGGTTAATGAATGGAGTTTTGAAGAAATTCTTGAATAAATGTGTGATTGTATACTTAGATGATATTTTGATATTCTATAAGACTAGAGAAGAGCATTTGATGCATATAAGGCAAGTGTTGCAGAGATTGAAAAAGGAGAATTTGTTGATAAATCTGAAAAAGTGTTCCTTCATGAAAGAGCTTGTGTATTTGGGTCTTGTAATTTCAGCTAAAAGTTTGAAAATGGATCCTGAGAAGGTTGAAGCTATACTTAGTTGGCCTAGAGCTGAGAATGTCAGTGAGGTAAGATCATTTCATGGATTGGCAAGTTTTTACATGAATTTTATTAGAAATTTTAGTTCTATTGTTAATGCTATGACCGAGACAATGAGAGGAGACGAAAGAGAATTCAAATGGACACGTGGAGCTGATAAGAGTTTTGAGACTTTGAAGTTGAAGGTTGTTGAATTACTTGTGTTAGCATTACCTGATTTCAATAAGGTATTTCAAGTTGAATGTGATGTAAGTGGAAGTGCAATTGGAGCTGTGTTGACTCAAGAAGGTAAACCTGTTGCTTTCTTTAGTGAAAAGTTGAATGATGCTAAAAGGAAATATTCTATCTATGATCAAGAGTTCTATGCTATTGTTCAAGCTATGAAGAAATAGAGATATTATTTTATGCCAAATGAATTTGTGTTGTATACTGATTATAAGGCTTTACAATATTTGTGTAGTCAGAATAAGTTGAATCAGAGACATCTAAAATGGGTAGAGTATTTGTAGAGTTTCACATTTGTGATTAAGCATAACAGTGGACTTTCTAACCGAGTTGCTGATGCATTGAGTAGAAGAAGATACTTGTTAACTGAAATGAGAATTGAAGTTCTTGGTTTGGATGACATGAAGAGTTTGTATAAAAGTGATCCTAATTTTTCTGAGTAGTGGAGAGTGTGCAGAGAACCTAATTCAAATCAATCAAGTAAGTATGAAGACTATTTCATTCAGGAAGATATGTTGTTCAAAGGTATTCAGTTGTGCATACCGAGAGGGTTAATGAGAACTAAATTGGTTAAGGAGAAACATAGTAGTGGTTTGGCTGGACATTTTGGTATTGATAAAATATTGAGTTTTCTTAAGGAAAGGTATTTTTGGCCTTAGTTATATAAGGATGTTCAAAATTTTGTGAAAAGTTGTGGAGTTTGTCAAGTTGCAAAAGGAGTGAGTCAGGATACTGGTTTGTATACAACAATTACTATTCCTGAGAAACCTTGGAGTGATATCAGCATGGATTTCATTCTTGGATTACTTAGGACAGCAAGAGGTAATGATTCCATATTTTTTGTTGTGGATAGATTTTCCAAGATGACACATTTTATACCATGTAAGAAAACATCAAATGTAGTACATATAGCAGATCTTTTCTTTAAGGAGATTTTCAGATTGCATGGATTACTGAGGAGTATCATCTCTGACCGAAACAGTAAATTTGTAAGCTATTTTTGGAGAGCACTATGAAAAAAGTTGGATACTGAGTTGAAGTTTACTTCTATATTTCACCCACAGACTGATGGACAAACAAAGATTATAAACCAAAGTTTGGATAATTTGTTGAGATTCCTAGTTGGAGACACACCAAGTAATTGGGATTTGATGTTGTCACAAGAAAATTTTGCATACAATAGTTCAGTAAATAGAAGTACTAGAAAGACACCTTTTGAGATTGTTCATGGCACACAACCAAGAGGTATATCAGACTTGAGAGATATTGTTGGAGAAGAGAAAATAAGTTTAGAAGAAGAAGAATTCACTGAGTTTATGAAGACATTGCATGAGGATGTAAAACAGAAGCTAGAGAAAAGTAATCAGAAATACAAGGATAGTGTAGACAGATCAAGAAGACATATAACATTTGAAGTTGGTGATGTTGTAATGGTTCATTTGAAGAAGGGAATATTTCCTATTGGAACATATGGAAAATTGAAGATGATGAAATTTGGTCCTTGCAAAATACTAAGAAGATTTGACAATGGAAATGCTTATGAAGTGGAATTACCTGATGACATGGATATATCACCTATATTCAATATTTTAGACTTGTTTGAATATCATGAACCTGATGAAGAAGTAGCAATACCAAGTGATTATCCTAAGAAGCAGATAGAGGAAGTTGAGAAGATTTTGAAATAGAGAATTGGCAGAAGTACAAGAGGAAAAGAATACATGGAATATCTGGTAAAATGGAAGAACAGACAAATTGAGGACTCATCTTGGATTTCTTAATCTAAGTTGGATTATTTTTAGGTTGGACCTGTGACATGATTTGGGGAATCATTTCTTGTAACCCTAGGTGTCTAATGCAGGATCATCTTGGGTCCTTGGCAATCCTAATCAACCAAAAAAATATCTTTTCTTTTGTTCTTTAGTTTTTTTGGAGTTTGCTCGATGAAGTACTCTATTTCTCGGGCTTTGTCGCTTGGTTATGCTTGTTCTGAGTTGGTCTCTATTGCTTGGGTTTCTATCGCTCAGGCATGCTTGTTTCTGAGTTCATTTTCTATCACTCAGGTTTCTCTTCTATTGGTCGGGTATGCTTGGCCTGAGTCATGTTTCTTTTTCTCAAGGTATTATTTTCCTGAGTCACTCTGTTGCTTAGTCATCCTTGGCCCGAGTTGTTTATTTTGGAGTTGGATCTAGTTGCTGACTTCTGCAATTGATTTATGTGGCTTAATTAATATGGGGTCTCTCTTTGGGATCTGTGTGGACCTAAATCTAGGTCTCACTTACGGATTTGAGCACCGACCTCTCTCGTGGACTCTTGTATATATTTATTTCTAGATGTTCTTAGTTTAGAGGCAATTTTCAGAAGATAAAGATTAAGGATTTAATTATCTTGAAGGCAGGTTTGTGACCTCGTATGTATGAAGATAATTTTGTAATTCACTGTATGTATATGGCCGAAGTTGGGAAGGCGTTATAGCCCAACATGTAATGAGTTTGATCAATTAATGAAAATGATCTCTGTTGTTTCTTCTCTCACTGTGTTGTTGCTTTCGCATTGTCTCTGCAAGTTGGTTTGGTAGTTGGGAGAGCCTTTGGACCATCCTATCATCCACCCTTGCATCAAAACTTTATAATCTTCCTCAAGAATATTGGGGTGTAGACACTCTTAAACTGATAGGTGATAGTTTGGGGACCTTTGTTAGATGTGAGGAAACAATAAACCAAATTGACTTCTCAATGTGTACAATGGTTTTGGTGTGGAGGAAAGAATGTTATAAAATCCCAAACTTTATTGTTCTAGGCTCAGAGAAAGGGGAATGGAGGAAACCCCTTGTAGCGGAGAAGGGAGAGGATGAGTCAGGTATGAGTAATACCCCGAGGGCAGCTAACTTGGATAAAGGACAGGGTCTGAATGTAGATAAGTTTAATGATGTCATTGTTAGGATCACGAAGGGTGTTCAAAGCCCAATTGGTGTAGAGACTGAGTTTCTAGAGGTCAATTTTGTCAGGGATCCCCCATATGGTAAGATATATGCAATAGAGGACTGGATAGAGGGTCGTAAAGAGGCCATTAATTTATTGATTTTTGGTGGTGTAGATGATGGTTTTATAGTCAATAAAGAAAGTACTTATATTCAAGTTGTAGGGGAGACCCCCTTTTTTAGTTGATCGAGGCAAGTGTGGAAAGGAAAATGTCCCTTTGGGTAATGAAGATGACACTAGCTTAGAAAGGCATGCGGATGTTTCTACGAATAATGTCAATAAAGGACAGTCAAAAAGTCTTAGGAATGATGAGCATGCAACGGGGGAATGTCAGAAGGTGGTCATCTTTGAATATGTTAGAGTCCCTAATACCTTTCAAGAGGGGGATATGGAAAGAAATGGGCCTAACAGTTTGGCTTGGCTAGATAGATGCAGAAAGCCACTGGAAGAGTTAGAAAACCCTATTTCCCATGATGGGTCTCTATCATTAGATATCGATGGGGATGGAAATGAGGTGGAACCCTTGTTTAAAGATATCAAAATTTTCCCAATTAGAAACCTTGATAGTTCTTTGATGTGGTTGGGGACAGTGGGGGTGATTTGGTTGAAATAGATTTGGACTATGAAACTCGGGATGAAGAGGAGAATAATGATGATTTGGGTCTGTTTGAACAGCCAAGGATTTTAGAACCTAGAATTGTTGAACAAACCCCTTCATGTTTTTCTAAACCAAGGGTTGGGGAAAAAAAGAAAAGAAGGCGTAAAAATACTAGAATAAAATTGGAATTGGCGGGGAGTGCTCCAAACCAAGAAAAATTTTTGAAGTCAAGAAAAGAATATGTATTTTCCTGGCAAAAATGAAAGTTCTTTCATGGAATGTCAGGGGTTGCAATGCCCCTGACAAGATTCACCTAATCAAGAGATTTCTTGAATAGGTTAGGCCATATATTGTATTCTTATAGGAAACAAAGATTAAGGTGAGTGATATAGAGTGGTTTATGAAATGTTTTTCAAAGTCGAAAGGGGCTCTGATCGGAGCAAACGGTGCTTCAAGGGATCTAGGGGTTCTATGGAATTTTAATATTGTAGATGTGTGAGTATTGGATTATGGTAGCAACTAGAAGAGGTTGGAGATATGTTCCAAGCAACTTTTGGAAAATATCTTTGCTTTTAATATTTATGGGCCTAATAGCCTAGCTCTCAAAAAAGTATTATGGCAAGATATTTCAAATCTTCTCAATAATAAGTTTGAGGAACTCTCTCTTTTGGGTGGTGACTTCAATGCTATCCTATGTCTCTCAAAGAAGAAAGGAGGTTTAGGCTGGGCTGGGCAAAGTCAACGGGACTTTTCAGACTTTATAAATGTTAATTATTTCTTAGATGTAAATTTTTGTAATGGGGATTTCTCCTAGACTAATCAGAGAAGGGGATTTTTAAATATTGCAAAAAAATTGGACATATTCTTACTTGTTGGACAATGGGATAGATTAAATGGGATTTTTAATACTGAGATTATGTCATTTTTAGGTTCTAATCACTTCCTTATTTGTTTAAGGATTCAAGAGGATTCGACATTGGATAGAGCCCCTTTTAAGTTTGAGGCTTTGTGGTTTCATGCTGATAAATTCATGGATAAGATAGCTAAATGGTAGAATATGGCACCTAAAATATTAGGTAACAAGGCCTTCATATTTTTTAAAATGTTGCAATTTTTGAAGGAACAACTAAAAAACTAGAATAGGGAAGACTTTAGAAATATTTTTGTTGAAAAATTCAAAATAGAAAGTGAATTGGTTGATTTGAATTCTAAGGTGATTTCTCAGGGGATGGGGGAAGATTATTATTTGAAGAAAGTGAGCTTATCTAAGGATTATGCTAAAGTCCTAGCTAGGGAGGAAGTGTTTTGGAAGGAAAAATCTGGAGAAACATAGGTAAGAGAAGGGAATAGAAACACTAAATTCTTTCATAATTTTGCTAAGGTGAAAAAATCACAAAATAGAATTTTCTCTATCCAAGACAAAAATGACATTATTCTACAGGATTCAGAGGATATTAACAAAGAGGTGGTTGAATACTTCACAAATATTTTTTCTGCGGACCCTAATAACTCATCTTTGGATATGATTCTATTGGATGTTATTCCTAGTTGCATCTCGGATGTGCAGAACTTAGCCTTGATGAGACCTATTTCTATGACAGAGGTCAAGGATGTCCTTTTTAATTTGGGAGGTGATTTAAGTCCTCAGGTCCTGATGGCTTCTTTGTTATTTTCTTTCAAAAATCCTGGGAGATTGTGGGGAAAGAGATGTGGGAAGTTGTGGAAGAATCATGTGTTAATGGATTTATCCTTAAAGACCTCAATAATAGATCTTTATTGATTTGATTCAAAAAAAAGTTTGAGAAAGTGTTCTTTGATGATTACAGACCTATTGCCTTATGCAACACAATATATAAGGTTAATTCTAAGGTGATGGCTAATCGGTTATAGAATTTCCTCTGCTCTATTATTTCTGTAGAACATAGTGGTTTTATGCCAAATAGATCCATTTTCAAAGGTGTAGTTGTAGCTGATGAGGCTGTTCACTTGGTCAGAACTTCTAAAACTGATAAGATGATTATCAAATTAGATATTAGGAATGCTTATGATAATGTTCATAGAGGTTTCTTATTGAAGGTGCTGGATAAATTTGGTTTATGCGAAGGGTGCATCAAATGGGTTGGAAGTTGTATCAATACCCCTAGGATTTTGGTTTTGGTTAATGGAAGCCCTCAATGTTTTTGTGAAACTACAAGAGGGATCTGTCAAGGGGATCCAATCTCTCCTTTTCTGTTCATTATTCTTGCAGAGGTTCTTTGGAGGCTAATATCTAGCAAATGATTGATGGGTTTATGGAAGGGAATAAAGGTGGTAGAGGGCATTGATCCTTTATCCCACATATAGTTTGTGGATGATACCTACCTTATGGGGGATGCCACGGCTAGGGAAGCAAGGGTGATCAAATCTACCATTGAGTCTTACAACGTAGCTTTGAGACAAAATATAAATTGGAATAAGTCTGAGGTTTTCTTCTTTAATACTTGTGTGGTGAAACAAAGATAGATTTGTAGAATTTTAGGCATGAGAATGGGAAGGTTACCTAGTAAATATATTGGAATCTCATTGTTTGGTGATTCTTGCAAATCAAGTTTATAGAAAGATCTTATGAATAGTTTCATCAAGCATTTAGAAGGATGGAAAAGAAAATGTTTATTTTCAGCGGTGAGGATTTTAATGCTTCAATCTATGGTTTCTACCATCCCAATCTTTTCTTTGAGTTGTCTTAAATTTCCTATGAAATTTATATACTTCCTAGAGTAACATATGAGAATTTTTCAAAAATGGTGCTAATAACGATAACAAAATCCCTCTTCTTGCATGGGAGCAGATATGCAAGGCAAACGTTTGTGGGGGGAGGGGGGGCTGGTGTCAAAAATTGGCATTTGATGAATCTAACTTTAGGTGCTAAATTAGTGTGGAGTATTTTTTTAATCCAAATATGCTTTGGGCAAAGATCCTGATGTAGGTGCATCCTAGGATTTTTGGCAATCCTGTATCAAACAAAAATAAGTTTACCTTTAGAGTTTGGTATGTTAGAGGATTCCTCGATTGAGTAATTAGTTGCTCAGTTTCTTGTTGATTGGTGGTTGGTCAACTCAGTGACTAAGCTCGATGGTAGTTGTTCGGTACTCAGTTACTGTTGGTGGCTTGGTGCTCAGTGTTACCGATGGGTTTTAGTGTCTGTTGATTGGTAGTTTCACTAAGTAAGTGACTTTTTTTCAATGGTATGTTTCACTGACTGGGTTTAATTTTTCATATTTAAAGGCTTACTCTTGCATTTAATTTGGATCAAGACATTGATTATGGATCTCTCATTTGGGATTGTGTGGACCTAAATCTGGGTTGCGGTTTTCTCCAATGTTTTATTATTATAGGTCAACCTATTGGTTGCTTTTGTATTTAAGTTGTATGTCATTCTTATCTTAGGGTATCATATTTTGGAGGGAGATCAAAGTATTGGATTTGAGAATCTAGGTAGTAAGTTGTATGTCTTGGCAGAAGGTAAATGGCATGATGCTTGCAAAAGATCTGTAGTAGATCTTGAGTTATATCTTTGTATTTGGTCAAAACTGGGAAGACATTACAACCCGATATGTTTGATGTAATTGATTATCTGTGATATATAAGGCTGAATTTTGATTATATTTCTAGGTATTTGGTTGTTTCCATTGTTATGGTTATTGGCTGCAAGTTTGGACAATCCTCCATTGGATTCCCCGAGCTTGACTACATCAGGTGGTATCAGAGTTGAGTTTCAATCATTGGAGAAGGATTTAGGTTTCCAACTACTAGAGTTTGGTGGAGCGAAGATGCCTCTAAAGAAAACTTGTGAGATCACAAAAGAAGAACCTATGGAGGATTTCAATTTTGAAGATTTCTGAGCTTTGCAGAAGCTGGTGCGAGATCTACTGGAGGAGTTGCACAGAAAGAGTGTTTCTAGAAAACAATGAGATAATGGTGAAGAATCTGAAGAAGAAGATCATTTTGAAGAAGATGTAGAATATGTTAGAGATCCAGAGGAGGCTAGATTTCTGAGAGATATGTCAAAAATTTGAAAAATACCTAAGATCAAAGTTTCTACATTTGTTGGAAGCCTTAGGCCAGAAGATTTTATCGATTGGATTAATGAGATGGATGAATAATCTGAGTATAAATAAGTAGAAGATCATGATAGAGTTTGGTTGACCTCATGAAAATGGTGGAGAGAAGTTCAATTGGAAAGAAGTCAAAGAGGTAAATACAAGATCATCAGATGGAACCGAATGGTTGAAAAGCTAAAGAAGAAATTCATTGCGATGGATTATGAATTAGAGATGTTCATGATTTCATTTATGGGAACATCTTCTTTACTTGGGGTGTCTGATGTAGGAGCATCTTAGGATTCTTGGCAATCCTATATCAAACAAAAATATGTTTACTTTTGGAGTTTGGTTGCTTAGAGGAGTCCTTAGTAGATTACTCGATTTCTCAGTTTCCTGTTGAGCTGTCGTTGGTCAACTCGGTGGTAGTTTCTCGATACTTGGTAACTGTTGGTGGCTTGGTTCTTGGTGTGTCTGATGGGTTTCAATGTTTGTTGCTTGATAGTTTCACCGAGTAGGTGATTGTTTCTTGATGGTCTATTTTCACCGACTTGGTTTACTTTGTCAGATTTGCAAGCCAACTTGTTGGCTGACTCTTGCATTTAATTTAGATCGTGGCATTTATCATGGATCTCTCATTGGGGATTGTGTGGACCTAAATCTAGGTCAGGGTTTTCTCCAATGTTTTATTATTGTAGGCTGACTTGTTGGTTTCCTTTGTATTTAAGTTGTATTTCGTTCTTAGCTTAGGGCATCAGATTTTGGAGGGAGATCAAAGCGTTGGATCTAAGAATCTGGGTAGTAAGTTGTATGTCTTGGTAGAAGGTAAATGGCCTGATGCTTGTAGAAGATCTGTTGTAGATCTTGAGTTATATATTTTTATTTGGCCATAATCGGGAAGGCCTTACAGCCTGACATGTTGGATGTAATTGATTTTCTTTGATAATATAAGGCTGAATGTTGATTATATTTCTGTGTATTTGGTTGTTTCCGTTGTTATGGTTATTGGCTGCAAGTTTGGACAATCCTTTATTGGATTCCCCGATCTTGACTACATCAGATCCTTAGAGATAAATATTTGGACACAGATGAGCCTAATAGGATTCTTACTATTAGGGACCCTCCTAAAGGCTCCATAATCCTTAATTGTAGAAAGGTTATTACTAATCACTTGACTTGGCAGGTTGGTAATGAGAAAATGACTTCCTTTTGGAAGGATTCATGGAATGGTTATCCCGTTCTTGGAGAAAATGATGAATACCAATATTTGATGTTGTTACTATCAGAAGGATGGAGTGATAACGTTGCAGATTATATGAAGTTGAAGCCAACCCCTTAATGAAAATAATGGGGATGGAAGGATGTGAGTTAGCTAGGACTCAATAATCATCAGAAAATGCAAATTAAGGCCATATTTCACAACAGGGAATTTTTTATTACTAATAAAAATGATACTCTTATTTGGTGTAAAGAGGGAGCATTACTCGGTAAAGTTTGGTTACAGGCTTTTGGAAAACTCCAATGTTCTCTCAGATTGGCCAACAATGTTATGTTGGGGAAAATAATGTCTTCCTAAAGAAGGATCCTTTGCTTGGATGGTTGTTCATGGAAGAATATTGACTGGGGGACATAGGAAAAAGTATGGCTTTATTGGAACCACTAAATGTGTCCTATGTGAAAAAGTTGTGGAGGATGTCAATCATTTGCTTGTGCAATGTGAATTTTCTAGTGCTTGTTGGGACATGTTGAAGATGAAGCTAGGATGGTTAGGACCTCTATAGAATAATATTAAGGATGTCTTTATGGGATGGCCTTTAGCAAAGAGAAAATTAGTATTATCCAAGGTTTGGAAAATCAGTCCTTCTATTGGTGGATGGGAATTGTGGAAGGAGCGGAATCAAATAATTTTTCATTACAAGGAAGAGCCTTTGGAAACAATTAAAGTCAAAATTAATTGTTAAATTGAAGAGGTTTTGGGGAAAACAACTTTCTCCCTTAATCCCTATACCCCTTATACATCTGAAGATAAACACATACAAGATGAATGGCCTTCTACTAAGATTCAGTTTAGGAACTTAGAAAAGGTGGTTGGGAATTCTAAGTGCGGTGTGGCTAAGATTAGATGGGAGAAACTTGAGAGGGGGTGGATTAAGGTAAATTTTGATAGGGTTGTTAAGGGGAATCCAGGGCCTTCAAAGGCTACTTTGATAGTTAGAAATTGCCTTGGCAATGCAATGGCCAATGCAGCTCAAAATCTTAAAGATGTAACTAATAATGTGTCTGAAGAAAAGGCGACTATCTTGGCACTGAATGTCAGTTTAAACTCAATTTGAGGAAAGTGAACCTGGAGGGAGACTCAAGGTTTAATTCAAATTATTGTGGAGTTACTCTCAAGGTTTGAATATTTTAAGATCAGTCACATGAAGAGAGATGACAATATCGAAGGTGATATTATTTCAAAATGGGCTCTCTCATTTAAAAATTTAAATGAAGTAAGATGGGAAGACTTTAGGTTGATGCAATTGGAGGATATCTATTAATTTGATTATTATGTTGCTATAATAATAGAAAATAAAAAGAGATTTTCACTACACTTTTAAATCAACACCTTTTATTTTATGCCTTTTGTTTTTATGTCAGAGAGTAATGTTAGTATTTGGCCACATGTGTGAAGAATGATGGTGGTTTGGCCTCAACTGTCCCTCTATTAATGAGGCAATTATGGCTTAATAGATAATAAAGATTCCATCATCTTGCGAAGTGGTTTGTGGAAACTGTGAGCTTTAAGGAAAGTATAAGTGCAAGCTCAAAGTTTTATTTAGAAGGCCCTTTCTCTCTATCTCATCGTGGTTGCTTTAAAATTTTCAAGATGGAAGTGACTTTCTTAGTGGACATGCTCAAACAATAGAAGGTGTTCAAGGGCCCTATGATAATTGAAAGGTTGAGAGGTCTGATTAAAATAAAGGAAGAAGTGATGGTTGAAGCTATTTCTTAGGTTTTGGGCCCTTTTTTCATGGAGAGGAAAGGAAAATGGAGGGTGAATTTAGACATTATCTCCATGGTCATGGTGTGGGGTTGCAAATTAAGACAGACACCAGAGAGGTAAAATGGATGGTAAAATGTCTATTTTAAGAGCATATGTTGCTACAAATTGATTCAATCTCAAAATGGGTCATCTCAGGGATTGGTTCTAATATATCTGAATGCTTAGAAGATGAGGATGATGCCTGGGTGTATGGGTTTGTGCCTTTTCTCAGATGATGGGGCAAAGTTGATAAAGGTGGCTTTCGAGCAGAGAGAGCTAGGGTGTGGGCTATCCTAAAGAAGCTTGTTACAGAACATGAAAATAAAACCCTGGGTGAAAAATGTGCTAAAGGTCAACATCTCGGGGAAGAAAAGGACCCGTCATGGAAAAAATCATTGCTTTGGCCTATGAAGAAATGGTAATATTGTAAGTTTTTTGATTTTTTTATCTTCTTCAGCAACCACTTTCTCTTCTATGATAAATTATGGATGATGGATTATGTCTACAAGGATGCCTATTTTTTGGTGAAATGGGTGATAAGGGAGATGAACTTACTAAACTCCTAGAGCAGACACAGGTTTGTATTTTTGAATGCCCGGGTAGACAATTTTTTTGGCTGATGTGGAGGCATAAAAATTGTTTTTAATGCTTCAAAAGACCGTAGATTGAGATAATAATAATCATGATGATGGAACAAACTGAGGCGTAAATATTTTTTTTGGCATTTTGATGAAGCATGTTTATTGATAGTTGTTTAACTAGAGTTTAATATTATATGGACGTGTAGAAAGGTTGAGCAGTATGCTCCCTGGGTATGGTCTGGGTTATTAATCATAGTAAGATGACAGGGGACTAGTGATAGAGATAGAGGTCCTGATAGGAGTTAGTTTTTTTTGTTGTTGTGTAAATGTTTATGCAAAATGTATGTTGAAGCTATTATGGAATTTCCCTTTGAATATTAATAAAATATTAATGTTACCGATAAAAAAGAGTATGAAAAGAATATATTGTATTCCCACCAAGAATACAATATGATAGATGGAATTGAGTACAATGTACATGTGCCTGCCTATATAGGCAAGGAAAATGGATAAGAGAGAACACAAGGATGACATGTGGCTCAATGAGATACAAGGGTAGGTAGGAGAAAATAAAAAATAATTTCATTAAAGATGGATCACCCAGCAAAGGTGAAATTATCATTCCACTAAGTGGATATGAAAATGTGATAACAAGATCACAACACCAAAGCTGGAACTTCTCCTACCACCAAGATATGTAATTGTATAATTTTCTCCTATGCAAACTAATATGAAATGCATTATCCTAAGTTAACTTAAGTAAGTGTAATTATATGAGAAATTAATTACAGCAACACCCCCTCACCTTAAGTGGAACTTAGGGGAATGTAGACTCAAGATAATAATGCAATATGGGTACCGAATACTTGGCCGTGTTAGCTACCCATGTACAATATGAAATGCAACCTCTCACAAACAAAGAAAGGGAGAAAACCATGTGGGAGAAAACTCCCGTCCAAAAGAGAGATGAAAACACACAATTATCTCAATGATAAATTAGAGAAGAGAGACGATGAAGCCCCCTTCAATGTTGAATCTCCTACAAAGATAGTCTATGATGAAGACAAATACTCCTCCATAAGAAGAAAATAGAGCCAATATTGCACCAAGAATGTAAAAGTGTGACAAAACTAGGTACCAATATCGATGAAGAGTTGATGATGAATCATCCACTACAATATGATAGATGTCAGGAATGGAAAAACTTTCTTGAGAATCAACTAAATACTCTCCAATGATAGGTTGGTACATTCAAAGTCTCAAATAGAGCCATGCACCATTGTGATGGCTTAAATTTGTACCCTTGTGTAAATTATTGTTTAGCATTACCCTCAGCTTAGCGGAAGATTCAAAAATCAACATCATCCGCTTGTACCCACTCATCATGCATTATCACCATCCAATTCAAAATATTGGCCACATGACCTATCAGGAAAGGATGTGTACACGCTTCAGAGATGTTTGCATGACATGCAGTCATCTACAAATCTACAGATGTGAAGACTACCATTGAAGCATTACAAACTACCACCTTGCTATTGTAACACCTAAATCTGTCACCCACTAACATAGGTGTTGACATAACTGATGCAGAGATAAGTTGAGTATGTTATCATATGTGTTTGATGCAGATATGATGATAGGTTGATCAGTGATGATGTTGTCATTGATGTCAACTTAGTATTTTTTGGTTGATAATGTGTCTGTTATGATAATGTATGTTGAAGAGGTTGAATCAAGAGTTGTGGTAAGAGTTGGCATGTGCGATCTTAATGAAAGACTAAGTGATGTCTCTAGATGTCGTATCTATAACCACACAAATGTATCATATGTATGGTGTGACTTATGATTGATTGAAGGTTGACAGGTCAACAAGAAGAAAAGGATGTAGCCAAGGAGAAATTATTTGATGATTGTCTAAAATAGGTTTGGATTCAGCTATTGTGGTTCATTAATGTTATGGGGTTTCTATTGTGACCACATCATGCTTTGGTGACCAAAAGACTAAGTTTCAATGGACACAAGGTCATACAGTGAAAATTAAAGTAATTTCTTGGAATAGTGAGTCAGATCCTTGACCTATGATGATGTATTATATTGCGGTAAGTGTTTATGTGTTTCAGGGATTGTGGTGACGTTGGTGATCAATGAGGATCAATGAGTTGGGATTTTCATGATCGTTATGATTGGATTTCATGAAGTTGTTCAAGAACATTGGAAAGTGTTTTTTGGTTTGACTTTTCTATGTCAAATCGATGTACAATGTATCTTATGGCTGACCCGGGTTTGTTAGCAAATTCTATAGATTGGTATTGCATTTTAGGGCTTGAGGATTGAGTGAGAAATATTGTAATACATTTTTAAAGGTGGTTGATTGCCCTAATAAACTTGTATTGTATATAAATATAAAATCATAAAATGTTCAAGTATAGATCATGGATACAGTGGTGTGGTCGAGAGAAGAGAGAAGATTGTTTTAATTTGAAGCGAAGATTGATCTTGAATTGGATCTGTACTAGCAAAGGAGGAGTGATATTTTCTCAGATCAGTTTCACTTTTTAATCAAGCTAAATCTCTTAACCAGGTATACCCTAATAGGTCTGATTTGTAAATCCTTTAACTAGGTGACTCTTTAATTAGGGTTTGAAATCCCTTAAAAATGTTACTCCTAATAGGGTACAGCTCCTAACAGGGCTATAGGTAAATCCCTTAATCAGGTGGCTCCTAATAGGGTTTTTCTCTTAACCAGGAATTTGCAAGCTCCTAATGTTGATTATTTTTCTTGCTGATCCTTTTATACCTGTGGCTCAAATGTATTCCTCTATATATCCAAGCACTGATTCAACAAGAAAAACAAACAATGTTCAACAAGGTTCATAAACCTTGTACACTTTGATCTCCACATCACTTTGGCAGGTATGCCTAATCTTCACACACATGAATCCTTTTGACATACAAATAGATTGCACATATATAGTTGTGGAATATCTTTCAAACCTATAGGTAATAGATACCTCATTGTTTACCAAATCTTATGAAGTTTCCCACTTGCATACAGTATGTTTAAAAGCCAGACCTAGTCTAACTCCTTCCTATAAACATAAAGGGAAAATATATTCTTTGATGTTTTGATTAATGGATCCCTGAAAATACCCCAGATCCCTCATAGACCAATGCCTTATCCAATGGGAAATAGAGACAAACATAACATTTCAAAAGAAATATTATGAACAAAGAACCCAACACAGTCTAATATGTCTAATGCCTTCCATCAAACATACCATATCAGTCAAGTTCTACCTATGAATCCACATGTTTGTTCAAATATGAAACTACCTATTCAAAGTATTTAACCCTCCCATTGGAAGAGACCCTAGAATAGACAATACATTAATCAACATCCACTAAAATACAAGCTTGAAATATCTTTAATACCCGAAACTCATACATATCTGAAAAAAAATCCCAAATCATAGTCATCCTCTAAATGAATCCATTTCTGATCAATAATAGAAAAACCAAAACACCCTTGATGTCTTATTCTCTATTATTTAGAAAGGCAAAATGGAGACAACTTGATAACATTACAAAAATACTGAAGTATTCCTTCATAAAACTAGCCATACAATGGATGCTCTTTCTGAAATTAGAAAGAGATCAAGAACACCCTATATGTAGAGAAAAATGAAGAATATTTTATAGAAGGAACCACACTTGGAATCTTCCCTCGAAACAAAGGATTTGGAACCCCTACAATAGAGAAAAGAAACAAACTTATAGAAGAAGGAAACCCTATAAATTTCATCCATTTGACACATGTCTTTCGATGAAGTCTAATTTGTTGTAATCCTTCCTTTCTCCAACCCATTGACTGATCTTTCTCCAAAAGATTTGATCTAATCTACCTTTACCTCTTTTAAAGTCCCAGACCCACGATCACAAAGTAGCTACATGTCAATCAGGTGTGATCCCATGATGAATAAACAACAGTGCATCTTTGGATCAAGGCATTACACCTATTGTCCTATTAAAAGAGATCTTCTTTATGTTTACCTTCCTTTAGCCCTAGATAGGTCATGCCACTAGCTACATGTCACATAGGAATGATGCCTTGAAGAGTATCCTCCTTGCATCTTTTGATCACAGAATTGTGCCCATAGTTGGATTAAATCTGATCTAGCCTTGATGCTTTAATACTTTAAACTTTGAAGATATTGGCCCCATGATCTCAGGATGGACACTTGGCGCTTAGGTGTGATGCCTCTATGAGTATCTTTGGTGTATCTTTTGATCAAGGCATCACACCAACCATTGGGTTAAAAATGAACTTCCTAACAACTTAAAAAGAATAAGATACGATGGGGACTCTAAACCTAGGAAAAATTAATACATAGGCCCCACTAGGACTTAAAAGGAAATGGCTCCCCCGCACGATGACTTAAAACCCATGGTTTAAGAAGACTTAAGTGGCTCCCAAAAATATAATGCAAGAAAATAAGAAACACAAGAGACTTACGGTTTAGAACAAAAACAAAACCAAGGGTTGGACCAAAAGGAAATTAGGGCTTAAGAAAATGGCCTGGATACAACAAAAAAAGGCAGGATTTAGTACCATGGAAGCCAAATTTATAGTCCTAACACCTAACAGGGCTAAGCTCTTAACCAGATGTACTTAAGAAGAGTGCAGTATTATTTGTAGGTGTCATCTCCACACATGGTTTTCCTAATTGGGTTTCCATGAGAAAAATATTAGTTTTATTATGTTGCATTTTTGTGGATGTTTATCTTCGTTTGTTTGTTTATTCATGCAATGAATGTTAATTGATGCAATTTATTGAATGGTTTATGAAAATTTTAATTTGTTATATTATTGATTCACCCATCTTAGTAATCTTGGATATAATAATACTAACAGTAGGGATTAAAATTTGGCCATTATAAGAAGGTTTTGAAACTTCACTGTGTCTTCTTTTGGACATTTTTAACTCACACACTTATCATTCAAAAGATACACTCACTCTCTTTTATGATTTTGGACCTCACTCTCTATATTCAAGCTCTATATATGAATTTTCAAATGAGTTCTTTGTCTTGGAAGGTCCCATCTTGGCTGACACATTTAGTCTTATTTTTTGGTGTTGAGGGGAGTTCACTTCCTCACCTTTTTGTGTCTTTTGAGCATATCATACTATATCTATCATCTTCTTGGCATTTTATTATTATATATCATTTATCTTTGGTAATACATCACCAATTTTGTGTCTACTCTACTGTTGTGCAGGTAGAAACACCAAAGTAGGGACTTGACTAAGGTAGGTCTCCAAAAAAACCCAATATTTTTCATGTCTCTGTGGTTGCAACTTTTATGGAGATACAACTTCAACATATCAACTTCATGAAACATTGTAAAGGATATCATTCTCTCCCATAATTTGTGATTTTTATAGCTTAAACATATCCTATTATTGTATTTAGTTTTTTTTTATCTAGCTTAGATAGATTTTGTTGGTTTAGTTTACTTTCCAAATTCTCAGTCATTTTCTTTGCACTCTGTCCATAGATGACGCTAGCACATTTTTTTTCTTCCTATATCCACACTGGAATCTAGGGAAGTGAGCTTGCAGAGCTTAGTTTTTGTTTTACTTAATTAGCTCTTCCACTTTTACTAATCTAAATATTTTTATCTATTAGCTTACTTAATTTATTTGCTTTTCCATCTATTTGAGCATATTGGTAGCTTTAATTGTCTTTATCTCTATTCATATAAAAAAACTTTAGATCAATTAAAACTCTCTCCCTCTCTCTAATAAACTTTGTATTTGATCCCCCTAAATGTTTGTGCTAGTTTAAATGAGGTGGTGCAAGGAAAATTTCATCCCTTGAGACTTTAACTAGTCTATAGGTTGGTTTACTTTTTCTTCTCCACATTTTGGTGAACTCGGCATGAACTAGAAACCTCTTTATCCTAGTGACAATTTTTTCATGAACATGGTGACTACCACTCTAATTTGAACACCTATCTAGAGGGTGCCCAAGATAAGTATTACATTCACCCCTCTAGACAAACTATAATACAGAGAGCCTTCTCCCCTTTATTTCCTGTCAATGTCATCTTTGTTAGAGGTGCCTTGGTTGACCCTACTTACATGTAGATATTATCATAGAGGAGGTCCTCTTTGTCAATGACTTAAACTGGGGAAAGTATGAAAAGTGCCCTGTCACCATTAGGACGCATGATGGATTTTATCTTCCCCCTTTTGGGTCTACCATTTTGATGGTTCATACTAATATCTAAGCATTTTTCTCAATATTCATGATGATTCTTGAATTGGACCTCTTTAGGGTCAAACTAGGTATTTGTTGGCAAGTTTGGATATGTTTTCATTGATGTCAATATGTTTGTTATGTAGTTTTAATAGAGGAACAATATGTTCAGAGGTATGGTGAAGGAAATTTACTAGGGATGAGGATTTGTGCACCTCATGGGATGATGTAGAGGTTTTTTCCAAGGTTCATGTCAAGTCACAAATGTTGATGTGATGATTTGAGTAAGTTATGAGATCATAGTTTATTATTGGCTACTTTGTTGTTTGCCAGTGTATTAGGGTTGCAGAAATTGGCTTCATGAATGTCCACAGGTTAAGATCTTTGGTCATGCATCTAGGAAAGTATCAAGGACATTGTGATGTATCTTTATTTCAAAGGGTTTGTGATCATGAAGGTTTTTAATGCATTTTCAAGTGTTACAGTGGAAGGTTGCAGTATTATTTGGGGGTGAGCATAGAATGCTAGAAAATCCACTAGCTGGGATGGATTTGATTGTTTGTTTGAGCTTCATGATTCCTAAGGATGTTCTTGGATTATGTGCCTTATGATTTGGCGATCTATATCTATCAAGGTGATGATATTTGGAGGGAATCTCAAGTTGGTGATAAGTTTTCTTATGTTCTTGGTCAGCTTGATTACTAACATATTTTATGGACAATTAGTAAAACATTTTATGGAAGTGTTATGATCTCAAGGTGATTATGAAGGATTTAAGCTATGTTGGATTGACATGATTTGATCAAGGTCATGTATTTTGGTGTCATGAGATGGAAATTGAAACTTAGGTATTTGTCGATTTGTTCTTGATATAAGGATTGATGAATTAGTTCAAAGTTTGTGGTTACACAAGAGAAGGATTGATTGTGGACACCAAGGATTGTGTGTGAAGCACTTCTGCAGAGCTAGTGAAGGTTTAATTTCTCATCTAAAGGTGTTAGAGAGAATTTCAACAACAAATATTGTTTTACTTCAATGGAACTGAATAAGCCGTAAGTAGATGCTACAATACATTTTAGAATTTTATTAGATTGTAATCTGATTTGCTTTTGTAAGGAAATGATTCTTCCTTAGGGTTGGAGCTCAAGGTTAATTGAACAGTGAACTCTATGCAGTGTGTCTGAATTCTTGTTCATTCCTTATTTATAATAATCTTGTACTTCTAACAAAGTATTAGGCTTATTGTGTGTTCAAGCTCCACTGTGGTTTTCACCCTAATTTGGGTTTCCATGATAAATATTTTGGTGTTATGTTTTGTAAATATTTTCTGTTTTGTGTTTACTTTCTCATATCATTATAAATAGGATTTAAGGGATGCATGTATAAGGGTTTAAGGGTTTAAGGATTTCAAAGAGTGTAAGTTTTTGGTGCAACTAATTCACCCCCCCCTCTCACTTGTTTGTTTCCCTATTTACTACAATTGGTATCAGTGCTAATTCCCATGGAGGAAGTTTAATAGCTTGAGGGAGATCTAAATATGGAAACATACAAGAAGGATAGTCCCAGGTTTGATGGAACATGCTAAAACTTGTGGATGAACTGTATGATTGTGCGTCTTAAATGTATTGATGAACATTCTTTGAAGGTTACAAATAAATCTTATGTTCCTCTTAAAACTAACGCAAAGTGGGCAACTGGAAGCCTCAAAGTGACCCAAATAGGGAAATGATCCCTAGATCACCAATCTTTCAAAGCCAAAATTCTTAACACTTATCACAAGTGTGGAAAAAGGAATTGGTTAAGGTTCTCACAACCCCAAAACCCCAAGGGTAACCTAATCACTAGGTTTTACCAATCCCTCAACACCAACTGCCTAGGTTGGCCTGTCAAGCAAATGACCCTGATTTACAATGATAACCCCAAAATGACATATAGGACTAGGGGTGACCTAAGCTTGTAGTTATGGTCTATTTATGTCCCTACCATTTAGTTCCAATGGTTCTTTTACTCAAATGCAATCCATATACCATGGTTTCTTCACAAACCCAAGACTATGCATGTAGCCTTTTTTAGAAGGAAATTTGATCTCAAAAGAGATTCTTCCACATAACCATATGAAATGGGTGGGGATTAAAAAACCCATTATGTCCTAGGACCTTGGAATCAAGCCATAGAACTTGGAATTGAAAATAAGATAGATTGACACACCAAATTGCTTCACCAATTAGCCCTAATTAAGCCTCCATTTACACTACAAGTGTCTTCTAGATGCATCCAATGACAAAAATGATGATTGATTCATGTGAGGGTGTGCAAAAATGAATCTTCCTTCAACTTAGGGCTTCTGTTCAACCCCCAAACAAAAGTTATGACTGTTGTCCTAAATCAGGATAGGTGCATACATAAGGATATACACCTAGGGAATCACTTCATTTCCATTTCCCTACAACTTGGAGAACCTATCTTGAAGAATATTGAAAATAATCATAAGAAAAATCTTTCCATGAAGGGTCATTAAATTTCCATGGTGGAAAGTGAAGATACACTTAATTTCCTAAGAAACCCTAAATTAGGGCCTATAATCATGCAATGAGTTTGAAAATTGAATAACTTACACACCAAGATTGATCAGCACATGAGACCAAAACCAAATGGAATTGGATTCATACCCCTAGCTCCTGGTGTTAGATTCACATGGCCCTCTATCCATACCTGACTGTACACGGTGATTGTTTCCTTTAGAATGCAAGAAAATGGTTACTTTTATTGATTTTCCAACATCAAAGTACATCATCAGCCTACCACCCACCTGAAAGGGATATTTTAGGCACTCCCAATAGTTACATGAAAATTTTAAACCAACTTGACCGTTTGGGAGTTGTTTTTTGAAAAGTTGTTAAGTTTGCTCAAAAGTTGCTTTACAACTTTTGGGCAACTTTTACATTTTTTGCAATATTTCAAATCTAGTGACCAAATTTGGTCAAGATGTTATTTAGGTGATCCCTAGTGGATCCAAACACTAAAAACTCAAAAAAAACCTATTTATAGGGTTTGGAATCATTAATGACTCATAGTGACCCAAGGGCTCATAATATGCCAACCTTGGTACTATGGCCTTACATGGTGATCCAGTGTTTAACCCTATGTGTAAATACCACTAAATGCCTCTTAGGACCTTGAAGGAACCCCTAGGGTCCATAGAAACATTTGGTTCATTTTGGGTGCTCCTGTACCATACTCCCCATGAGATTTGAACTCAATTTCCCACTTGAGGATAGCTGGTCAACAGTGGTTCCATGTTGTTGGATCTAGTCCTCTGTCATCTAGGTAGAATCTATTGAAGGGAGTCCTTTCAATTTTACTAAGTACTGTATGTACTTGTTCTTCCTTGTCTACTTCAATACTTTGGTTTCCAAAATGGTGTCTAGTTCCACTTGCTTTCTTGGTGGAAGATCTGTTACATAGTCTCCAACATCTTCAAATTGTGATCCCTGCACATTGACAATGTCTGCAACACACTTGTATGGGGTGAGGTCTGCAATATTAAAAATGGGAGAAATCAGTAAAGTGGGAGGCAAGGATATCTCATAAGCATTTTCACCCATCTTGGTGAGGATTGTGCAAGGACCAATCTTCTTCATGTGCAACTTGGAATATCTACCTTTAGGGAGTCTCTCCTTCCTTAGGTATGCCCATACCTTATCTCCAACTTTGAAGGGAACTTCTCTTCTCCTCTTATCTTCTTGTGCTTTATACTTCATATTTGATTGTTGTAGTGATTCTTTTACCTATGTCTGCACTTTAGAGATTAGTTTGGCTAACTCCTCTCCTTGTGCACTCACTCTGAAATCATATGGTAACTCTACTAAATCCAATGGACCTTTAGGATGAAGTCCATATACTGTTTGAAATGGTGTCTTTCCAGTGGACCTATTCATGGAGTCATTGAATGCAAATTCTGCCTGAGGTAGGATCATGTCCCAACTTTGTGTATACTGTTTGGCTAAGCATCTCAATAGATTACCAAGTGATCTATTTACCACCTCTTTTTGCCCATCTATTTGAGAGTGGTATGTTGAACTATAAGTCAGATTTGTGCCCAACTTTTTGAAGAGTGTCCTCCAAAAGTGACCCTAAAATTTGACATCTCTATCAGACACTATTGTTTGTGGTAGGCCATGTATCCTAACCACGTCTTTAAAGAATAGGTGTGCTATATGAGAGGCATCATTTGTTCTCTTGCAAGGGACAAAGTGCACCATTTTATTAAATTTGTCCACTATTACAAAAACACTATCATAACCCTGCTTTGTCCTTGGTAAGCCCATAACAAAATCCATAGAAATTGATTCCCATGGCCTGGATGGAATTGGTAGTGGTTGATACAATCCTTGGTTAGTGGATACACCCTTTTCTTGCTGGAAAATAGTACAAGACTCAACAGATTTCTTAATTTCATTCCCCATCTTTGGCCAAAAATAACTTCATTTTACTAATTTAGTGGTCTTATCTATGCCAAAATGTCCTCCTAAGCCACCACAATGTTTTTCCTTAATGATATTTTTTCTCATGGAATATTTAGGGATGCACAATTGGGCTCCTTTAAACAATAATCCATTATGAATTAGAAAATTAGACAATTCAATATGGTATTTGCCAACCATTTTGGTGCATACCTCAAAATCTTCTCCAAATTTTGTATCATCTGCATATAGGTGTTTTAGGGAGTCAATCCTTACACTCTAAAGTTTCACTTTCTCAACTAATCCAACCCTTCTACTTAGGGCATCAACCACTTTGTTGGCCACTCCCTTTTTGTGTCTTATGTTAAAGGTATATGCTTGCAACTGCTCCATCCACTTAATGTGTTTGACTCCAAGCTTCTCCTGACTGTTTATAATACTTAAAGCATGGTTATCAGTATAAACAATGAATTCTTTAGGGTGTAAATAATGTCTCCACTTTTTCAAGGCTTGCACCATTGCATAAAGCTATAAATCATAAGTCGAATACCTCTTCTTGGCATCATACAATTTTTTAGAGAAAAATGCTATAGCCTTACCTTCTTGGCTCAAGACTGCCCCTATGGCCAGGTTGCTTGCATCAGTTTCAACAGTGAATACATTGCTGAAATCAGGGAGTGCCAAGATTGGGTATGTGCCACTCTGTTCTTGAGATATTGGAAAGCATCTGATGCCTCCTTAGTCCACTCAAATCTAGTCTTCTTTCCACCTTTTATTGTGTCCAACATAGGACCACACACATGGTCAAAATTATTGATGAACTTTCTATTAAAAGTTGCTAAACCTTAAAAGCTTCTAACATCACCTTGGCTCTTTGGTGGAGGCCAATTTACTATTGCTACAACCTTCTCTGGATCCATTTTGAGGATGCCTTGGGAGATGACAAAACCTAGGAAGATGAGTTCCTTCTTCATAAACATGCATTTTTCCAAGTTAATCACTAACTTTTTCTGATGGAGTCTTCTTAGAACCTGCTCAACATGATCAAGATGTTCCTATTTGCTATGACTATAAATCAAAATGTCATCCAAATATATGACCAAAATTTTTTTAATAAAATCAATAAAGACCTCATTCATTAATCTCATGAACGTACTAGGTGCATTACTTAACCCAAAAGGAATAACAAGCCATTCAAACAAACATTCAGTTGTTTTAAATGTTGTCTTCCATTCATCTCTGGGATTAATCCTAATTTGATGGTATCCTGATTTTAAATCGATCTTGGTGAAGTAACAAGCACTACCTAGTTGGTCCAGAAGATCTTCCATTCTTGGGACTGGAAATCTATATCTTGTTTAATGCTCTACTGTCAGTACACAATCTCCATTTTCCATCCTTTTTGGGGGCTAAAACTGAAGGGACAACACATGGACTGAGACTCTTTTGGTTGAGTCCCTTCTTTAGTAGTTCATTCACTTGCCTTGTTATCTTAGCATGCTGCACTGGAGTCATCTTGTATGGGGCTTTGTTGGGAAAAGAGGATCTAGGTATCAATTCAATTTGGTGACTGATATCTCTTAAGGGAGGGAGGGTTGTGGGTAGGTCACTAGCAGTGACAGCACTGTACTTTGTCAGTAACTTCTGAACTTCTTCTAGTATAGGATCATCCTTATTAGATATTATATTATCCTTAGGTTTGGATATTAAGACATATGCTTCATTTTCAAATTCTTTCAAAACTTTTAACATTTCTTTCTCCCCCATGGTTATGACAGTTGGTTCCTTCTCAGTCTTGTTATCAGGCAGGGGCTTCATAGTTAATGTTTTCCCATCCTTGGTGATAGAGTAGGTATTTTTCCTATAATGGTGTGTGGCATCAACATCATACTGCCAAGGTCTACCTAGGAGAATGTGGGAGGCATCCATCTCCACAATATCAAAAAGAACTCTGTCTTTAAAATCAGAGATTGAAAACTCTACCCATGCTTGTTCAGTCACTAAGGTTTGTTGACCCTTAGTTAGCCAAGAGACATGATAAGGAAAAGGATGAGGTTTCTTAGGGAGTTTTAACTTCTGTTCCATTTCACAAGATACTAAATTTTCAGTTGAGCCAGAATCAATAAGTAAATGACATACCTTCCCATTGCATTTGATCTTTGTTCTGAAGAGGTTCTTTCTTTGAGGAGGTTCTTGGCTTTGTGGGACATGGAGGAAGACTTGTCTCATCATAAAACATGTTCCTTCCTCTTGTTCTAAGTCCCTTGCATTGGCATTTTCTTCTTTCTTGTCATCTTGAATGAGTTGAGCTCTTCTTTCACCTTGGTTGTTATTGTTCCTCTTCTCAGGGCATCTTCCTGCATGGTGTACCAATTGATTGCAGTAGTAACACCTCAATGGTCCATTTCCTCTTCCAATGTTTTTCCTTCCCCTATTGAAAGGTGTTCTCCCTCTATAGTTACCTCTGGAGTTTGTATCACTATTTTCTTTGTCTCCTTGGTCAGGGGTCTTGTTGCTATGACCACTGTATTGCCCTCTATTCCAAGAGGTTCCTCTTCCTCTAAAATTCTTCCCACTGTCATTAGTCTTTCCCTTTCCAAACTCTTACTTTCTCTTCCACTTTTCCTCTACCTTAAGTTCCATTGATAGCACTTGTTCACTGAGGTAGGGAAATGTAGGTTGAGTTCCTCTTGAATGGATACTTTTAGACCATTCAAATATCTTTCCAACTTTTACTCTTCATCTTCTGCCACATTTGTCTTCAAACACAACTTTAGGAACTCCTCAGTGTATGAGCCTACATCCATATCCTTTTGCTTTAGGCTTTGTTTCCTCCTATGGAGTTGTACCCCATAGTCTTCAGGCACATAAGTCTCCTTGACCAATGCAATCATTTTGTTCCATGAAGAGATCATGCTCTTCCCATTCTTCACCCTCTTTGTTTGGATGAAGTTCCACCAATTTAGGGCTACTCCCTTCAACTTTGATCTTTCCATCTTCACTCCCTTCTTTGCAGGGATGTCCTCACACTCTTGAAGCTAGTTAGGGCCTCTATCCAATCCAAGGCCACATTTGCATTCATCTTCCCACTAAAAGTTGGTAGATCCAACTTTTCCTTCATGGTTCTTCTCCCCATAGATTTCAAGGCATCTAGAAGGCATCCCTATTCTGCAGGAATGTTCTCATCCTGATCAGGGGTGTCTTCATCTAACTCACTCCCTTCTTCATGTCTCATTTACCCCTCTCTACCTTATTCTCCAATTATTGAAGTCTTCTTGTCAAGGCTGCATTTTCTGCCCTTTGTTCTCTCACCATCTTTTCCAATTCAATGTTTGTAACCCTTGAATGGATATCTTCATCCTTAGGAGTAGGCATAGCTCTGATACCACTTGATGCAAAGTGGGCAACTGGAAGCCTCAAAGTGATCCAAATAGGGCAATGATCCCTAGATCACCAATCTTTCAAAGCCAAAATTCTTAACACTTATCAAAAGTGTGGAAAAAGGACTTGGTTAAGGTTCTCACAACCCCAAAACCCCAAGGGTAACTTAATCACTAGGTTTCACCAATCCCTCAACACCAACTGCCTAGGTTGGCCTCTCAAGCAAATGACCCTGATTTACAATGATAACCCCAAAATGACATATAGGACTAGGGGTGACCTAATCTTGTAGGTATGGTCTATTTAGGTCCCTACCATTTATCCAATGGTTCTTTCACTCAAATGCAATCCATATACCATGGTTGCTTCACAAACCGAAGACTATGCTTGTAGCCTTTTTTAGAAGGAAATTTGATCTCAAATGAGATTCTTCCACATAACCCTATGAACTAGTTTGGGATTCAGACATCCATTATGGCCTAGGACCTTGGACTCAAGCCCTAGAACTTGGAATTGAAAATAAGATAGATTGACACACCAAATTGCTTCACTGTTTAGCCCTAATTAGGCCTCCATTTACACTACAAGTGTCTTCTAGATGCATCCAATGACCAAACTGATGATTGGGTCATGTGAGGGTGTGCACAAATGACTCTTCCTCTAACTTAGGGCTTATGGTCAATCCCCAAAAAACATTTATGACTGTTGTCCTAAATCAGGATAGGTGCATACATAAGGATATACACCTAGGGCATCACTTCATTTCCATTTCCCTGAAACTTGGAGAACATATCTTGTATAATATTGAAAAGAATCATAATAAAAATCTTTCTACCAAGGGTCATTAAATTGTCATGATGGAAAGTGAAGATACACTTAATTTCCTAAGAAACCCTGAATTAGGGCCTATAATCTAGGCAGTGAGTTTGAAAATTGAATAACTTACACACCAAGATCGATCATCACATGAGACCAAAACCAAATGGAATTAGATTCATACCCCTAACTCTTGGTGTCAAACTCACATGCCCCTTTGTCTATACCCAACCGTACACGGTGACTGTTTCCTTCAAAATGCAAGAAAATGGTTACTTTTATTGATTTTCAAATATTAAAGTACATCATCAGCCTACCACCCACCTAAAAGGGCTATTTTAGGCACTCCCAATGGTTACATGACAATTTTGAACTGACTTGACCATTTGGGTGTTGGTTTTTCAAAATTTGTTAAGTTTGGTCAAAAGTTGCTTGACAACTTTTGAGCAACTTTTACATTTTTTGCAATTTTGCAAATCTAGTGACCAAATTTGGTCAAGATTTTATTTAGGTGATCCCTAGTGGATCCAAACACTAAAAAATCAAAAACAACCTATTTCTAGGGTTTGGGATCATTAATGACTCATAGTGACCCAAGGGCTCATAATGTGTCAATCTTGGTACTATGGCCTTACATGGTGATCCAATGTCTAACCCTGTGTCTAAATATCACTAAAGGCCTCTTAGGACCTTGAAGGAACCAATAGGGTCCATATAAACATCTATTTTAGTTTGGGTGCTCCTACACCAAGAACCCTAGTACTCCACAAGATATTGCAAATTCTAAAGAAAATATTAGGGCAAAGGAAGCCTTGTTGAGCACATTTACTGATGACGAGATGATCAATTTCATGGAATTGGAGACAAAAAATAAGATATGGGAAAAATTGATAACTTTGCATGAAGGATACATGGAAGTAAAGGTTAATAATTTGTAGAGCTTGAAGGGCAAGTATGAGAGTCTGAAGATGAGTGAAGATGAAAACATTGCTTCATATATGCTTAGGGTAAATGAGCTTGTGACTGCTATTAGATGTACTACTCGTAGAAATTTAGAAGAAGATGAAATTGTTGTAAAAGTGTTGAGATCACATACCCCTACTTATAGTCACAAGGTTGCAACCATTCAGGATATCAGGATAGTGATAGATATAACAAGGGACAAACTAGTTGGTAATCTTACTTATTTTGAGTTGACTGCATTTTGTGATGTAGTACCTAAGGTTGAAAATTCATTCAAAGCTAGTGCACCTAAGAAGGACATGTAGAATTCATAATCAAGCAAAAGGAACCCAAATAAATGGTTGGAAAAGGAAATGAATGAATTGGAAGAAGAAGAAAGGGAGATTGAAAGGTTGGAAGCATTATTTACAAGGAGAGTACCTAGAGATACTACTCATAAGTACAAAGGAAAATTTCCTATAAAATGTTTTTCATGCAGTAAGATAGGAAATTTTTCTTCTAGATGTCCAGAGAGAGTTGATAAATACAAGAGTAAAGTAGTTGTTCCAAGGAGATGTTAATTTGTTGTTGATAGTGATGTTGAAGTTATTTTTGATGCAGAGGACACACTAGGAAGACCAAGAGATAGGATTTCACTTCTAAAACCCTTCAACCAAGGGATTAATCCAATCCAAATCCACCAACCTTGTAGATATATGGATTCCTTACTTCTTAAGGGGTTTCAAAACCTCTCTTTCCCCAATAGACACTTCTAGGCTTTGTCAAGATCTTCCCAATTTGGGCTTTAGGGACACCTTCCCTAAAGTAAACCAAAATGTAGAAATATTAACCAGTGACTTCAACCAACCTATCCAAGGGTTGAATCACCTTAATTAGTCTCTATGGGAAGGGAATCACATAACCATTTGACTCCTCAACCCTCACAACACTAAGATCTCTTACTGACCTATGGTTCCTTGTAGCATTTTCCAAGAGGTTTTTCCTATAAAAATTTTGATTATGGAAGGGAAATAATTAATGAAGGATGTTTCCAAGGACCCTTTATGATGTTATCCACATGACCAAATTCCCAAAGACCAAATCTACTCCAACAACACTAAACCCTCACAAAGTTCACAAACCTAATTGGCCAAATTAAGCTTGGATTACAAAGCAAGTGGTAGAGGATGGGTTCACATAATTGATGAAGGGTTGGGGAACTCTTATAATACCTCAAAATGGTCCAAAAAAACCTTTTTATTTGGTCCCTCAATTCAAATTCCTTGACTGCACACAACTGTACATACTTGACTGGCTAAATACATTGGGATATTTAGCCTAGGGCTTGATGCCAAAAAGACCAGAACTCCAGATCTCGATCAGAGATTCTAGAATAATTACAATTACATAACTAATTTTCATTTCCCAAGATTCCATGAGTTTCCACTAGATAAATGTCCTGTTAGGGCTCCATTTAGACAATGTGCCTGGAATTAGGGCTTTCCTGGACTTTATTCACTAAATTGCTTATAACTTATACAAAACAATTCCAAATGAAACAAAATAAAATGTTCTAGAAATAAGATGAACCATGATATCTTCACATGATAATCATTCATCCCTACCAATGTGTACATGTCTATACATACAATAAATGCTCAGGAAATTTGGTTCTTTTTATTCAAAATGTATCAGAACTCCATACACATCATTCAACTGTGTTGGAGAGGTTTGAAAATATTCCAATGCCTTCATTTCATGAATCCAACCGACCCATGGATGGTTATGGCCATTGGAAACCAAATTCCAACTTCTCGAGAAACTTTTGGGAAAAGTCCCTCAAGCAACATTTTGACAACATTGCAACTTTTTCATTTTTCAACATTTTTGACCCAATTGACTTGGAATGGATTCCTATCACCTAGACATGATCAAATATGACCAAAGTGATCCAAAATTATTGGGAGCACAACCAAAACTCCAAAAACACTTAATAAACCTAATCACCTCTATCAAATGCAAACTCACAATCCAAGTGGACTAAGGTATCCCAAGGTTTATAGATGTACCTTAGGGACCCTTGACCACACAAAGTGGATCAAAACACATGGAGGATGATCTCAAGGATACATCCCCTTATTAAAAATAAAATAACATCTTATAATGAAACCAAATGAACTAAATATACTGGGTACCCTACACCATACTCCTTAAGAAAAAAAAGAGCTCAAGTCTCTTGATTTGGAATAACTTCAAGTTGAAATCCCTCCTTTTGAATATCTTTAGGGGTCATCCAAGTGGCATCTTCCAGAGGAAGATTCTTCCATTTGACCAAAAACTCATAGTAATTATTTATCCTTGTTTTTTTACTCAACCTCTTTTCTAGAATGCATTCAATCTCAAGAATTGATGGGGTGGTAAAGGCTTTCATCTCATTTACTTGTTGAAGATCTTGATCACATGCAACACAAACATCACTAACATGAGCCTTGCATGCATGTATGTAAACAACATTAAAAATAGGAGATAAACAAATATGAGAAGGTAAGTTAATTTTATAAGCATTCTTACCACACTTCTTTAGGATTTTGAAAGGCCCAAGTTTCTTCATCATGAGCTTAGTATACTTATCCTTAGGTAACCTATCATTCTTGTGGTGGATCATCACCATATCCCCTACTTTGAATTACAATTCTCTTATCTTCATGTATGCATATTGTTTATACTTATCAAAAGTATGTTGCAACTTTTTCTACACCTGTTCATGAATATCATTCATCACTTTAGCAAAGTCTTCAGCCAAAGCACTCCTCTCCTCCATATCTCTAACATCTCTAAGTTCCAATACACCTCTAGGGTGAACACTTTACATAATTTGGAAAGGAGTCAAACTAGTACTCCTGTTGACAAAATCATTGTAAGAAAATTGTGCTTGGGAAAAAATAGAATGCCAAAGTATCTCCATGTTCTTGAGTTAAACACCTCAAAAGATTACCGAGAAATCTATTAATGGCCTATGTCTAACCATCAGACTATGGGTGATATGCAGAGGACAAAGAAACATTGGTTCCAAGATTTTTCCACAATATTCTCCAAAAGTGTACCAAAAATGTAGGATCTCTATCAAATACAATTGGAAAGGGTAATCCATAGATTCTTACAACTTCCTTAAAGAAAAAACTTGCTATCTTTGAGGCATCATGAGTTTCTCTACATGGTATAAAGTGTGTCATTTTAGAAAATCTATCCACTACAGCATAGACACTGCCAATTCCAGTTTTGGTTTTAGGAAGACCCAAGACAAAACCTATACTTAGAAAATCCAAAGGCTTGGAAGGGATAAGTAATGTAGTGTAAAACCCTGGATTGGATGTGTGACCCTTGGCCTTCTGACAAACCAAACAAATCTCCACATACTTCCTTACATCTGTCCACAATTTGGGCCAATAGTAGAATCTCCTCACAAGTTCTAGTGTCTTATCCACACCAAACTGCCCTGCCAAACTACCACAGTGCTTATCTTTAATAATATTCTCCCTTATGGATTCTTTAGGCACACAAAGAAAACTTCCTTTGAAAAATAATCCATCCTACACAAGAAACTCTAAGAAATCAGTATGATACCTCTCTGTTATGTCAAAACAAACTTGATAGGCCTCCTTAAAGTACAAATATAAATTTCTTTTCCACACATGATCTCTGACTCAATTTCAAATTCTACTCATACCTCTTCGCACACTCTGGCACTTCTAGCACACAAACTACATAGGGATACAATTACATTTATGCAATTCATCAACTTATTCTCATAAGATCATCCAAGGATCTAAATTACAAAATTACAATCATACATGGTACAATACTTAATGTGAACTAATACATGTTGGCTAAGACATATCAGACCATTAAATTCATCCTTAAAAATGATAAGCATCCAATAGTCACACCTTGAACATTCGCAATATGCTACACCACCAAGTCGACCAAGAAGATAAATAATGTGAACTCACCAACAAAAAGTTGCCAAATGTGATCATACCAATCAATGAAAACTGACAACACAATAGTCACACAATCTATAAACATCCACAAGCATCATATATAACCTCAAGAACATCCACATTAGCTTAAATCTTTGAATTCATGAGTGTTTCAAAACTTAACCTTAAGAACACAACAGTAACCTCTGTCAATCAAGACAAATTTCTTGCGAACCTCCAAATCATGAACCAATTAAGATGAGGAAACACACCAATATCTAAAACATACCACATAGGTCCATGTACCAAAATATTGTGATGTCAAACCATACCAAACCAAGTACTAAAATACTAGCACTACTAAACATCCAAAAATACCATTCTTAACACAATAACCAATAACTCACTAAAATCATCATGCAAACCTCTAAGAATTCAATTTAATCAACTACAGACATACCTCAACATAATGCCTACATACACATACAATGATAATCAACACATGTTAGTACTAAACCAAACATCTCACTAAACATTACATCAATGACAAAACATCAATGCCAGCACATATATACATAATATTCTAACAATCTCCCTGATGTAGAGAAAGTGGGGCTATCAAACTTATCATAAACAAACTTGTCAAAATGTACTATATGTTGTGTTAAGCCAAAATGCACCAAAAGACTCCAATGTGCCAACTGAAGAAATCCAACTTCACAAAGGCCCACAATGGCCCTAGGGTTCCCTACTTAATCAATCCAACCTAGAGAAACCACTTTCCAAGTCCTATCACCTCAACTTATTGGAAAAACTCAAAACTGTCCTCTCAAGACTTAAATTTTGTATAGGTCAACAACGACTATTTTTATGAATTTTCTCCACAACTTTCTAAAAGTATTCCAAATCTATTTATGGATTTAGATACCAATTAGGCTTCTTCATAACATATACAAAAGTCAATAGTAGGTGTTTTGGGACAAATCATCCTACTGACCAACTGTGACAGTTTTAAGGGCTAATTACCCCACTTTTACAAAGCAACTACAAGATCCCTTAATCTCCTGACCTTGACTTATTCAATAGAGTTATGAAAATAATTGAATTAAAGGAATATGAAACCAATTTTACCATATGGTCTCTCTAGACATAAAAGCCCCAAATTGCTCCTTAAAACCCCTTCAAACTAGGGCCTCCTCAATGTCAACCTTCCAAGCACTTTCTAAACCCAAAAAAGGTGATTCACCATTAGTTTGACATATCCTAATGGATTTAAACATATCCTTTGGAAAAAAATCTTGTTGTTAAACCTTAGCCTCCAATTGGGTGTTCCTTCAACACAATTATTTGGTGATCACCCACTTTCATTTACTTCTCTACACAATGCTAGGTTAGAAGACTATCATACATGTTATTCTAATATAACTCCATGAGAATCATTATTAGCATTCCTGGAATGACATTTAATCCATTGCAAACAATCAAAACTATGAATAAAGGTGTAACTTTTTGAGTCTGTCCGCAAGTTTGATGAAGGATCATAATGAAACAAACTTCAAAACATAAACAACACTTCCACAAAATTTCTTGATAATGTTCCATGATTAAATTTAAATGCATAGGAATATGAAAATCAAAATATCATAAGAGAAATTTGTAGAATTTAGTGATTTTATTAGTTTTCCAAATACTGTCCATACAAATGGATTCCTCCTTCATCTCCCCAAATCCTCATGCCTTCACCAAACTATGTAGGATGTTTTTAAAACCTCCCAAACCGATTTCAACCGGTTGGAACTTTATAAACTTCCAAAACAAACACAAAACTTGTTTTCCCTCCAAACTATAACTAGTCGTTACAATTAAAAAATTCAAATTAAAAATCCTTAATTTAACAAAGACACCAACTTCTAGACACTACTAATGATCTCTTAAGGATCAATATGAAATGTCTAGATGCCCTACATGCCTTTGAGGCTCCTACCAAACCCAATCCCATTAAATCCATAATTTGGTCCTATGGTCCTATTAGGACAATTAGGAAATTTTACATCTTTGTTTATATCATTACATTAAAATACCATTATAGGATTTAAAAATTTAAAATTGAGTCCCTTGGACCCCTGAGATACCCCCTCTGGCTTTCTTGGTGTCTTTATTTTCTTCATGTCTTTGGGTGCCCCTGCACCATACTCCCCTTTTGAAAAAAAAAAATTTCCCCTAAAGCTTAAGGGTCTTGTCTTCACACCTCCTAGATTCCTTGAAGGATTTCTATGAATTGGTCCTCCCTTGGACATCTGTTGTAATAACAACTCTTCATCTCATCTCCTTGAACATGAAACCACATTGTTAGCAAAAAAACATAGGATCAATGCTTTCATTTGATTTTTTCTTGGGACAATCACCTCTAGATTGTGTATGTTGCTTCTTCTTGTACATTTTAGGACCCAAATGACCCCTTCCACTTCCCTTCATGGCCATAAATTCATCACCTTTCATTGGTGAATCAATAGGACACCAAAGTGTTCCCACAAACACTCCTTTCTCCTTAGTATTCTGCCACCCTATCATCTTATGTTTATTGTCATAACCAGCAGTTTTCAACACCAACAATGATGCTTCGACCCTCTGATATTATTCTATAGACCTCCCCTTTGTGTGACCCTGCACATCAACATATTCTTTCTTCTAAAAACAAATTATTCTTGATTCATTAGCATTACTATTTGGCAAAGTTTTGAGAGTGAAAGTTTTACCATCTTTATGAACCATATAAGTGTTTTGATAACCATCATGAATGGTCCTCCTCAAGGATTTCTAGGGCCTTCCTAAATGGATGTGACAAAATGTCATGGGAAATATTGACACAATACATGTTATTTATACCCTCTAATTGAAAAATTCACATAAGATTGCTCCCTAACCAAGATACTTTGTCCATCAATTACCCAAGAGGATTTATAAGGCCTAGGGTCTTCTAACTTTCTCAAATACAACTTATCAACCATCTCATATGAAACTAAGTTTAAAATGAACCGGAATCAATTATCTTTTTACAAACTTTTCCTTGACTTAAACAAGTAATTCTAAAGATGGATACCCATGGTACCAACTAAAATGGTTCTCTTCTCATCATAAAGAATTCCCTAATTTCATGATATGCATAGTTTATCCCTCTTTCTTCCTCTTGTTGTTCATCTTCTGCATTTTCATCTTTGTCTTGTATCAATGTCAGTCTCTTATCAAACATCCTTGAATCTTTCTCAGGACACTTATAGAAAGGATGCCCTACCTCTCCATAATTGTAACACTTACCATTGAAGGTGTTATTGCCTCTACCTACACCAAATCTTCCTCCAACCCTTTGTCCATTTATTTGATCAAATATAGGCTCCTTTCCCTTATCACTTTTTTTTTATTCTTGTCCTTCATTAGACCTATTACCTCTTCCCCTATTTGACTGTCATCTTCCACCTCCTTATCTTTCTTGTCTCCTATTTACCTTGTCCTCATCCTTGATGGCTAATTTTTAACATTCCTCCATAGTGTTAGGGGTAGTAAGACTAATTTCATATTGAAAATTGAACATTATCCCCCAATTATCTTGCTACCTTCTCATCTTCATCCTCATCATGTGTAATCCTAACATCCAACTTGTGAAACTCCTCAGTATACCTTTGGACATCCATATCCTTCTGTCTCAAACTTTGCATCTTCTTGTATAAATGAACCTTGTAGTCTTTAGGAAGGAAATTTTCCTTCATCTTATCCATCAGCCTTGGTCATGAAGTGATCCTAGCCACTCCCTTCTTCCATCTACCAGCCTGCAAGAAATCCTACCTAAGCAATGCATGCCCCTTCAATCTAGATTTAGAAACCTTTACCTTTTGACTATCCTCCACATCTTCACAATCAAATAAATTCTCAACAGAACTAAACCAATCAATTAGTTCCTCATCATTCA
This sequence comes from Thuja plicata, assembly GCA_018584345.1. Taxonomy (NCBI): domain Eukaryota; kingdom Viridiplantae; phylum Streptophyta; class Pinopsida; order Cupressales; family Cupressaceae; genus Thuja; species Thuja plicata. The sequence goes on along the minus strand of MU227879.1, from coordinate 1,143,882 downwards.
TCTTACCATCATACATTGGTATATCAGACTTACCTTTGTAGTCATTTCCTTTAATGGCTTTGATGAGCTTCGCCATCATTGCATCCTCAGGATCAATTTCTTCCCCTGGTGCTCTCTCTTCTTCTTCTTCTTCATGGTCTCCTTCTCTTGGATTCTTACTAATTTCCCTGTTCATCTTCTCCATCTTTGCCTTCATATTCTTGTTCTCTTCAGCATACTATGCCACAATCTTTCCAAGCTCCATGTTTGTCAATCTTGGAGGCATCTCTTGAGCCTCTTCACCAAATGCTTCAAACTCTTCTTCCTTTGAAATATAACCTATCCTTCTCCCAAAAGGATGTTACTCTACTCTGATACCACCTAATGTAGAGCAACTAGGGCTATCAAAATTCTGATAAACAAACTTGTCAAAATGTACTATGTGTTGTGTCAAGCCACAATGCACGAAAAGGCTCCAATGTGCCAACTGAATAACTCAACCTTTACAAAATCCCAAAATGGCCCTAGGGTTCCCTACTTCCTCAACCCAACCAGGAAAAACCACTTTCCAAGTCCTAACTACCCAACTTATTTGCATAACTTAAAACTGCCCTCTCAAGACTTAAATTCCTTGTAGGTCAACAACAACTATTTTTATGAATTTTCTCCATGACTTTCGAAAATACTTCCAAAAATATTTATGGATTAGGATACCCATTAGGCTTCTTCACAACATATCCAAAATTCAATAGCGGATTTTTTGGGCCAGATCATCCTCTTGACCAACTGTGACTGGTTTTAAGGGCTAATTACCCCCCTTTTCCAAAGCAACTACAAGATCCCTTAATCTACTAACCTTTACATCTTCAAAATATTTATGAAATGACTTAAATTTAAGGAATATGGAACCAATTTGATCCTATGGTCTCTCTAGATATAAAAGCCCCAAATTGCTCCTTAAACCCCCTTCAAACTAGGGCCTCCTCAATGTCGACCCTCCAAGAACTTTCTGAACCCAAGAAAAGTTGATTCACCATTATTTTGACATATCCTAATGTATTTGAACATAAAATTATGCCCTCCTTTGGAAAAAACTCTTGGTGCTACACCTTAGCCTCCAATTGGGGGTTCCTTCAACACAATTACTTGGTGATCACCCACTTCCATTTACTTCTATGCACAATGCAAGGTTAGAATACTATCATAAATGTTATTATAATTTAATTCCATGAGAATCAGTAGTGGCATTCATGGAATGCCATTTAATCCATTGCAAACAATCAAAACTGTGAATAAAGATGTAACTTCCTTAGTCTTTCCACAAGTTTTATGAAGGATCATAATGAAACAAACTTCAAAACATAAAAAATTCTACCACAAAATGTCTATCTAATGTTCCATGATTAATTTTAAATTCCTTGGAACATGAAAATAAAACTATCATAAGAGAAATTTGCAAAATTTGGTGATTTTATTAGTTTTCCAAATACAGTCTGTACACATGGATTCCTCCTTCATTTCCCCCAATCCTCATGCCTTAACCATGCGATGTAGGATTTTTTACAACCTCCCAAACTTATTTCAACCGGTTAGAACTTATTAAACTTCCAAAACAAACACAAAACTTGTTTTCCCTCCAAACTGTAACTAGTCGTTACAATTTGAAATTTGAAATTAAAACTCCTTAATTTAACAAAGACACTGAATTCTAGACACTACTAATGATCTCATAAGGATCAATATGAAATTTATATATGCCATACATGCCTCTGAGGCTCCTACCAAACCCAATCCCATAAAATCTATAATTTGGTCCTATGGTCCTATTAGGACCATTAGGACATTTTACATCTTTGTTTATATCATTACATTCAAATGCCATTATAGGATTTAAAACATTTAAATTGAGTCCCTTGGACCCCTGAGAGACCCCCTCATGCTTCCTTTGTGTCTTTATTGTCTTCATGTCTTTGGGTGCCCCTACACCATACTCCCTTGTGAAAAAAAAAATTTGCCCCAAAAGTTTAAGGGTGTTGTCTTCACACCTCATATCTCCCTTGATGGAATTCTACAAATTAGTCCTCCCTTGGACATCTATTATAATAAAAAATCTTAAGATCCTCTCCTTTAACCTGCAACCACATTGTTAGCAAACAAAAAACATAGGATCAATGCTTTCATTTGACTGTTTCTTGGGACAGTCACCTCCAAATTGTGTATGATGTGTCTTCTTGTGTATTTTAGGACCCAAATGACCCCTACCACTACCCTCCATGGACATACATTTGCCACCTTTCATTTTTGAATCAATAGGACACCAAAGTGTGTCCACAACCACTCCTTTCTCCTTAGTATTCTACCACCCTGCCATCTTATGTTTACTGTTATAATGATTATTTTTCAGCACCAACAATGATTCTTTGACCCTATGATCTTCTTCTACAAACCTCCCCTTTGTGTGACCCTACACATACACATGTTCTTTCTTCCCAAAAAAAATTATTCTTGATTCATTAGCATAACTATTTGGGAAAGGTCTAAGAGTGAAAGTTTTACCATCTTTATGAACCATCTAAGTGTTTTCATATACATTATGAATGGTCCTCCTCAAGGATATCCAGGGCCTTTGTAAGAGGATGTGAAGATATGTCATGAGCTCTATATCACAAAATACATGTTCTTTATACCCTCCAATTGAAAAATTCACATAAGCTTTCTCCCTAACCAAGATTCTTTGTTCATCACTTACCCAAGAGTCTTTATAAGGCCTAGAGTGTTCTAACTTTCTAAAATACAACTTACCCACCTTCTCATATGAAACTAAGTTTAAACTGAACCAGAATCAATTATCATTTTGAAAACTTTTACTTGACTTAAATAATTGGTTCTAAAGATGGATACCTATGGTACCTAATGAAATGATTCTCCTCTCATCATGAGGCATTCCCCAATATCAGGCATAGTTTATCCCTCTTTCTCCCTCTTGTTTTTCATCTTCTTCATTGTCATCTTTTCCTTGTATCAATGTCACTCTCTTATCATACTTCCTTGTATTTTTCTCATGACACTTGTGGAAAGGATTCCCTACCTCTCCACAATCGTAACACTTACCATTAAAGGTTTTGTTGCCTCTACTTGCACCAAATATTCCTCCACCCCTTTGTCCATTTATTTGCTCAAATTTAGGCTCCTTGCCCTTATCACTATTGTTTTTTTCTTGTCCTTCATTGGACCTGTTACCTCTACCCCTAATTGAGTATCCTCTTTCACCTCCTTGTCTTTCTTGTCTCCTATTTACCTTGTCCTCATCCTTGATGGCTAATATATAACATTCCTCTAGAGTATTAGGGGTAGTAAGACTAATTTCATCTTGCAAATTGAACCTTAGCCACCCTAAGTATCTTGTTGCCTTATCCTCTTCATCCTCATCATGTGTAATCTTGACATCCAGCTTGTGAAACTCTATGGTATACCTCAGGACATCCATGTCATTTTGTCTCAAACTTTGCATCTTCTTGTATATTTGAACCTTTTAGTCTTTAGGAAGGAATTTATCCTTCACCATGTCCACCATCCTTGGCCATGAAGTAATCCTTGCCACTCCCTTCTTCCATCTATTAGCCTGCAATTAATCCCACCTAAGCAATGCATGCCCCTTCAATATGGATTTAGCAACCTTTACCTTTTGACTATCTTCCACATCTTCACAATCAAATAAATTATCAACAACACTAAACCAATAAATTAGTTCCTCATCATTTATCTTACCATCATACATTGGTATATCAGAATTACCTTTGTAGTCATTTCCTTTAATGAATTTGATGAGCTTATCCATCCTTGCATCCTCGGGATCAATTTATTCACTCGGTGCTCTCTCTTATTCTTCTGCTTCTTCTTCTTCATGGTCTTCATCTCTTGGATTCTTAATGATTTTCCTCTTCATCTTCTCCATCTCTTCCTTCATCTTCTTGTTTTGTTTAGCATATTGTGCCACAATCTTGGCAAGAACCATGTTTGTCTATCTTGGAGGCATCTCTTTAGCCTCTTCACTAAATGCTTCAAACTCTTCTCACTCTGACATATAACCTATCCCCCCCAAAAGGATGTTACTGTGCTCTGATACCACTTGATGCAGAGCAAGTGGAGTTATCAAACTTCTAATAAACAAACTTGTCAAAATGTATTATATGTTGTGTCAAGCCACAATGTACCAAAAGACTCCAATGTTCCAAGTAAAGATCTCCACCTTCAAAAATTCCCACAATGGCCCTAGTATTCCCTACTTAATCAACCCAACTATGAAAAACCACTTTCCAAGTCCTAACTGCCCAACTTATTGGAAAAATTCAAAACTGTCATCTCAAGACTTAAATTCCTTGTAGGTCAACAACAATTGTTTTTATGACTTTTCTCCACAACTTTCCAAAATGCTTCCAAAACTATTTAGGGATTCAAATACTCATTAGGCTTCTTCATAACATATCCAAAATTCAATAGCGGGTGTTTTGGGCCAAATCATCCTACTGACCACCTTTGACTGGTTTTAAGGGCTAATTACTCCACTTTTCCAAAGAAACTATAATATCCCTTAATCCCCTGACCATTAATTCTTCAACATAGCTATGAAATGACTTGAATTAAAGGACTATTAAACCAATTTTACCCCATGGTCTCTCTAGACATAAACGCTTCAAATTATTCCTTAAAACCCCTTCAAACTAGGGTCTGCTTAATGTCAACCCTCCAAGCACTTTTTTAACCCAAAACAAGTTGAGTTTCCATTATTTTGACATATTCTAATGTATTTAAACATAAAATTATGCCCTCCTTTGGACAAAACTCTTGTTGCTACACCTTAGCCTCCAATTCGGTGTTCCTTCAACACAATTACTTGGTGATCACCCACTTACATTTACTTCTCTACAAAATACAAGGTTAGAATACTATCATACATGTTATTCTAATGTCATTCTAGGATAATAAGTGGTGGCATTCATGGAATGCCATTTAATCCATTACAAACAATCACAACTGTGAATAAAGATATAACATCTTGTGTTTGTCGGCAAGTTTGATGAAGGATCAGAATGAAAAAAAATTCAAAACATAAACAATGCTTCCACAAAATGTCTTTCTAATCTTCCATGATTAAATTGAAATGCCTAGGAATATGAAAATTAAACTATCATAAGTGAAATTTGCAGAATTCATTGATTTTACTAGTTTTCCAAACACAGTCTATACACATGGATTCCTCCTTCATCTCCCCCAATCCTCATGCCTTAACCAAGTTATGTAGGATATTTTTACAACCTCCCCAACCTATTTTAACTGGTTGGAGCTTATTAAACTTCCAAAACAAACACAAAACTTGTTTTCCCTCCAAACTGTAACTAGTCATTACAATTCAAAAATTCAAATTAAAACTCCTTAATTCAAGTATTATCAATATTTGTGGTTATATTTCATCACTCTACAATTATCCCTTGATTTTTTTCCTAAAATTGTAATACCATCTCATAAACCAAAGATTCTCTCCCTTTCTAATATAATGCAATTAGATTTATTATATCTTTCCACGGGTCAAAAATTTAAAATTCATCATTGTGAATGTATTTATATGCTAATTTTCCCATTAAATAAATAATTTGGTCTTATGGTCCTATTAGGACCATTAGTTCATTTTACATATTTTTTTATATCATTACATTCAAATTCCATTGTAGGATTTAAAACATTTAAATTGTGTCCCTTGGTCCCCTAAGAGATCCCCTCATGCTTCCTTGGTGTCTTTATATCTTCATGTCTTTGGGTGCCCCTATACCACTCCCCCTTTGGAATTCATGAAAAATATGATATGAAAAACAATCAATGCACAAAGAAATCAAATCAATAGTACTACCAACAATATCTAAACATATCTTTCATAACCTCTTTACAATGTATCTCATACTAAATTTCTCTTCATTGAAATTTTCTTCCCCTTTGTTATCTCTCCCCAACACTAAAATTTTATCACCATTTTTTTTTTCTTTATTTTTCACATGACTATCCCCCCCTTTAACATGAATGGAAAAGTACTATATATGCACTTAACCATAGAGGCCAAAAATTTGAACACAAGTATGAACATCTAACTCACCATCTTGACTACTCCCCCTAAGTAGTTGCTAGCAAAACATCAATCCAGATAGAAGATATCTCTTTGAATGCACTGTACTGATGGAAACCAATGCACCTTATTTTTTATCAAAAGAGGTAAGCACCTCTAAAGTACCTCTGATATACTTGAAAGTATCCTTAGGCAATGACTTCATGAAGATATCTACAATTTGTTCCTTAGTACGCACATACTCTAATATGATTGTCTTCTCATTAACCTTCTCTCTCAAAAAGTTAAACTTGATAGATATATGCTTTATCTTTGAATGTAATATTGGATTCTTAGAAATTTTAATTTTACTTGATTTATCATAGTAGACATCAATAGGATCATCATACTCAATTTTGAAATCCTTCAAAATTTTCTTCATCCATATTACCTGTGTATAATTGGTAGTAGTAGAAACATATTATGCCTTTGAAATAGATTATGAACTATAGTTTTGTTTTTTACTCTACCATGAAACCAATCTCTTTCCCAAGATAAAATCACCACCACTTTTACTCTTCATGTCATCCATAGTACTTTCTCAATCAACATCAGTGAAAGTACTCAATATAAAATCATCATCCTTAGGATATCATGGGCCATAGTCAACTGTCCTTTTCTAGTATCTAAATATTATTTTAATAGTCACGAGATGAGATTCCTTAGGATCTACTTAAAATCTAGCATCAATGAAAATAATATTCATAATATCAAGCCTAGTCTAAGTAAAATATAACAATCCACCAATCATTGATTTGTATCTTGTCTGATTTACTTCAGGAGAATCATCATCCTTTGTCAACTTGCATATAGTCATCATAGGAGTACCAACCAGTTTAAAATCTTCCATACCAAATTTCTTCAATAGTTCTTTCACATACTTGAACTAAGATATAAACATTCTTTTTTCTAAGAGTAATTTGTAAATGAGGAAAGAATTTCATCTCATCAATCATAAACATCTCAAATTCTTTTTCCATTTTATCACTAAATCTCTTTATTCAACTTATCATTCCTACAAAAAATAATATCATCAACAAATACTTCAACAATCAAAATGCTATCATGATTAATCTTGAAGTATGAGTTACTATCAGTGGTACCTTTGTTAAATCTAAGCTTCACAAAATACTTGTCCAATATTGCATACTTGCTTCTAGGGGATTTCTCAATCCATACAATGCTTTATTCAATTGGAAAGCCATATCGCTCTGATCGGTAAAGGTAAATCCATTTAGTTGCTGAACGTAAACTTCTTCTTTCAATTCACCATTCAAAAATGCGAACTTGACATCCATCTAATAGACCTTGAAATATTTTTAATTAGCATAAGAAAGAAATAATCCAACAGCTTCAATTCTAGAAACAAGAGCAAAAATCTCCTCAAAATCAATACCTTCCATCTATGAATAACCTTCGAAAATAAGTCTAACCTTAATCTCAATCAATTCACCATATTAATTCAATTTGTTTCTAAAAATGAATTTAGTATTGATCACATTCTTGTCATTAGGTCTAAGAACTAAAATCCATGTCTTATTCTTCTCAATCTGATCTAATTCTTCTTTCATAGCTTTCACGCAATGTTCATCTTTGCAATCTTCATTCACATCTTTAGGTTCAATCTTTGAAATCAAACAAATCTCTTCTCTATTTTTACAATTCTTCTTCTAGTTTGAACACCTTTATTCTTATCATCTATTATCTTATTTTCTAAATGATTCGATCTCACATACCTTGGAGTCTTAGAATTTTCATGTATACCAAACTCTTGTGTCTCTTCTTCTTCATCTTGATTCCCTGAAATAATATGATCTTGATTCTGGATTTGTGATTGCATTCCTTATTTAGTACTTTCATCATGATCATTTGAGTCATATCCATAAGATCTAGCTTGTCTTTGATTGCTTTCATCCAATTTGACATTAGCACTCTCAACTATCTTTCTCAACCTATTATTGTAACATTTTTTATGCCTTTCTCTTTGTAGAATAACCAATAAAGATACCTTCATCACATCTAAGATCAAATTTCATTAAATCTTCATTTCTTTTGATATAAAATTTTCTTCCAAAGATTTTTTATATTAAAATAGAGTATCAACAGAGGATCAAAAGTACCTTAAAAGAGTTTTAAGGAGCAGAAGAGTGATCTACTACAGTCTACCACCTTACTAAATCTACCTTAAACTGATATTATAAAGTTATTACAAAGAGAAGTTATTTTTTCCAAAAAAGAACATAGAATTTTATGATTATGAATCATCTCATCCACTATTATTGTCCCTTGGAACAATATTGTCCCATCCATCATTGTTGTCCTCATTTTTATTTCCATTTCTATTAACATTCTTGTTCTCTTCTTCACTAGCCCAGTAATTGTGACTTTCCTAATTATCCACTACCCATGTATTAACAATTCCCTAGTTAAGATTGGTTGTATCTTCAGATGTACTAGCTCCCTGAGGGTCTTCAGTATATGAAGTAGACTATGATGAACCATAACAAATTGAATGTTTGAAGATGTTAAGTTGATGATCACCAAGCTGCACAAAGTTAATGCAAGAAAAAAAATTAGTTAATGTATTGTATTGTCATTGATGTCAACTTAATATAATATGATTGGTTATATACATAGTGTCAAATACTTCAAAGAACCAAAGAGATAAAGGTTATGTTATCAATAATGCATAAAATTTGAGTATACACGAAGTGACAAAAAAAACCGACGGACAGTGCACCCCGACGGATAGAGAACCCCAAGAGAAGAGTCACAGTGATACCCAAGAAAGATACCCTATCAAGAATTATTGAGAGAAGAACCACAATGTTACCCGATGGACAAACAACCCCGAAGGACAGACAAACCTGACAGACATAAATTCCCAAGTACAACTGAAGTCATGACCGAGCTAACAAGGAGTTAAACAATGAAAAGAACAAAAGTTCATAAATGACAAAAGATTTAATTGGCAAGAGCTAAATATGGAGTTAACTAGTTGATCACATTATTTTCATTGATAAGTTAAAATCTAAAGATAAGCTATAGTTTTAAAGCTATTTTATTCTAGTTATCAAGGAGAAATATATGGGATAAAATTGAATTAATCTTTAAAGCAAGAATGGAGAGAATTGTGGATCACACCAAGAACAAGAAAGACAAAGACCTAGAAATGGTGAAATTATGTCTATAAGAGAGACAAGATAATTCATTATGAATTAAGGGGTGAATAGAGAAGAGGATGTTGAAGAGAATACTAGTGAGGAATAGTTCATACAATCCTGATCAAACAAGCTAAAGAACAGAGCTAAAGATTTCTACAAAAATTGAGCAATAGAGAAGCACAACATCACCGAGCACAAAGAAGTGGAGAAAAGGTATTAAAGGGAAACATTTATTAGAAAGGTATTATGAGCTTACAATAGATTTGAACATCTACAATTCTAAGTTGTATTTATGAATAGATCATATACAGTTTCAGTTTAACCATTGGATCAGAGAGTTTCTTAACTTAGAAGGATTTAACCATCCTGTATATATTGAGATACATCCCAAGGAGTATCAAAAGGTTTATCATGAAGATAGCATAGTGAATGCCATATATCAAGTGATAAACTATTAGTTATAAATCCTCTAACAAGGTCGCACTTAACAGTGTGTTTGTAACCTTTAATAGGGTTGGCTCTTCACTGAGCTCACTTCAGAAGAGTAAAATTTTTGGGTTACCTATCCCAAGTGGTTTTTCCCTTAATAGTGTTTTCACGTTAAAATTTCATGTATCAAGTGTGTTTATGATTCATTACTTTGATTTTTTTCTTTACACATTACTAAAATAGGATTGATCGGTAAACACTAAGTTATTTACTATATTTCGGTAAAGGCAAGACTGCTAATTGGCAAAGATTAAGAATAAGGTTTAACAGTGAACTTCGAGCAGTAGTTATTTCATAAGAATATTTCAAGGCATGCATCTTGTAGGACTGAAGATAAATAAAAGTTTATATTTGAGAAATAAATTTTTATGGTTGATAATGGATTAATTTTTGAGGCCACTGATTCACCCCCCTCCCCTCTCAGTTATTTTAACAATTGGTATCAGAGCTTGTGTGATTAGAAGGAAGGTTTCAAGACCTAAGAAAAAGATAACAAGATGAGAAAATGGGATGTGCCTAAGTTGAACAAGGACAACTTTGCATTATGTCAAAGCAGGATAAGACTCCACCTATCAGGTATTGGAAATGATGTTACTCAATACTTTGATACTGAATATGTGTTTCCTATAGGACCTCACACACTTGATCAATTGAGAGAAAAGCATGAGCACAATTCTATGATGATAGAGATTAGTTCGTCAATCTTCGATGCTGAATTTGAAGATGTCAAAACATGAACCACTGCAAAAAAAATGTGGGACAAATTGAAGCTAGTACATGGAGGAGATGCAAATGTACGAAGAGCTAAGGTAGAAATCCTAAGAGGAAAATTTGATAACCTAAGAATGAAAGAAGGAGAAAACATCACTCAGTATAGTTGTAGAATCAAACAGGTAGCCAATTCTATCAGAGGAGTTAGAGGTGTACTTGAAGAAATAGTGGTAAGTAAAATCCTAAGAACCTTACTACCTATTTATGCTATTAGAGTATCTGCTATACAAGAAATGAGAGCAGTAGAAAATAACAATGTCACTCTAGATAGTTTGGTTGGTAGACTTATTTCATTTGAGATGAATAACTTTGACAACAGTGTCTTACCATATATTGATTCTACATTCAAATCTTCTTTGAAAATAAGTAAGTCAAGTCATAAACACACTAGGAGAAATGATAGTGAAAGTGATAGTGATGACCAAGAAATTGATGATATTGAAGCACTAATGACTAGAAGATTGTAGAGAGGAAAAGGTAAATACAAAGGTAAATTACCATTGGTATGTTTTAATTGTAAAGAGATTGGACACTTTCCTAGTACATGTCCTAACAAAAGAAAAGATGACAAAAATAGTGACAAATCATATGAAAAGAATTTTGACAGAGGTGATAATAGAGATTATCGAAGAAACTGACAATCTAACAAAAGAGATACTCAAGACTAAAAGAACAAAGGGAAGAAATCTTGTTACCTAGTTGAGAAAAAAGTTGGAGATACTGACACTGAATTTGATGAAGATATTGAGATGGTATTTGTTACCATGAAGGATGATTCAGACAAAGAGGAAAGGTATGTTGAGATTGCACTCATATCTAAGGTTAGTAAGAATGATGTTTGGATTATAGATAGTGGCTACACTCACCACATGACTGGAGACAAAGAAAATTTTGAAACTTTTGAGTATTATAATGGTGGATCAATAAGAATGGGTAATGACTCACCCTATCTGGTTGAAGGTAAAGGAACCATAATGATAAATAATTTGATCATAAGTGAAAATGCATATTGGGTAAAAGGACTTAACTATAATATATTGAGTGTTTCATAGCTGAATAAAACAGGTCACTGAGTTTCATTTGTGAACAAAAAGGCAAAGATCTTTAATGAATCAGGAAGGTTGATCAGAACTGGTGAACAGAAAAAAAGTAACCTATTGTATCTTGATGATATTAACACCACTTGTTTAATGGCTATAAACAAAGACATATGGTTGTGGCATGCAAGGCTCTTCCATGTGAATTTTGACAACATGATTAAGATAAGTAATAAAAAGAAAGTAAGAGGCTTACCGAGCATGTCAAAGCCTGACCATATCATGTGTAAGAATTGTAAAAAAGGTAAGATGACAAAGTCTAGTTTCAAGAGAAAAACCCATACATCTAATGCTATTCTAGAATTATTCCATACCAATCTATGTGGACCCATGAGAACTAAGAGCTACTATGGTGATAGATACTTCATTCTATTTGTAGATGATTATTCTAGAACGATGACAGTTATGTTCTTAAAAGAGAAATCAGAAGCATTCAAGATGTTTAAATGGTATAAAGCTATTGTAGAAAAAAAAAGTGGTAAGCAACTGAAATGTTTAAGATCAGATAGAGGAGGAGAATTTACTTCTGATGAATTCACCAACTTTTCTAATGAGCATGGAATTAAAAGACAGGTTTCTGCACCAAGAACACCACAACGAAATGGGATTGCTGAAAGAAGGAGCAGATCCATTGTTGACTGTGCCAGAACATTGATGATAGAAAAAGGCATCACTCAAAGATTCTAGAGGGAAGTTTTCACTACTGATGTCTACACATTAAACAGAGCTCAATTTAATAAAGACACCAAAAAGACACCTTATGAGCAATGGTATGGATACACACCCAATGTAAGTTACTTCAAAAATTTTGGAAGTCAATGCTATATTTTGAAAGATGATATAAATGGATATCTTGAATCCAAAAGTGAAGAAGGAATATTTATACGGTATTCCACCAAAAGTAAGGCTTTTAAATGTCTTAATAAGTCCTCTAACAGAATCATTGAAAGTGAAAATGTGAAAATAGATGAATTTGCTGAGAAAAATGATGAGGAAAGAAGGAAAGAACCAAAAGAATACAATAGGTTTATCTACAATGAAGAACCTGACACTCTTCCTGAGCAACAGTGTATCACTCTTGAGCAACAGAACAATGCACCCGAGCATCAGGCTATAAACACCAAAAATCAGGAAATTACTCAAAATGATGTTCTGAGCGATGGAGATCAGAATGAAGGTCAAGATGTTTTCTTAGAATGATGAAAAAAGAGCTGAACTGATACTTTCCAAGTATGTCAAGAGACACCATCCATAGAACTAGATCATAGGAGACAAAAAGGTTGGAATGAGAACAGGAAGTAATTCACTAAACACTAGATGTTTAATTTGTGATTTTGAGCCTAAATATGTTAATACTGCACTTGAAAATGAAGAATGAGTTAGTGCTATGAATGAAGAGATAGAACAAATTGAGAAGAATAGGACATGGGTATTAGTACCTAGACCAAATGACAAGAATGTCATTGGTACCAAATGGATATTCAGAAATAAGCTAAATGAGAATGGAGAAGTCAAAAGGAACAAAGAAATATTAGTATGAAAGGGGTATGCACAAGAAGAAGGTATTGACTACAGAGAAAACTTTGCACCCGTTGCTAGACTAGAAGGAGTCAGAATTTTACTTTCTTATGCTGCAATCAAAGGATTCAAGGTATACCAAATGGATGCCAAATCTGCATTCCTAAATGGAATACTAGAAGAAGAGCTATACATTGGAAAACCAGAAGGGTTTATTTATTCTAACCAAAGAAACATGGCTTGTAGACTACACAAAGCCTTGTATGGATTTGTAATTCCCAAAATAATCAGGCAAAAACACAACCACAAAATTTTTTTTGAACAATCAAAACATACACCTAAGACTACTAGGATACACAAAAGCCCTTCAAGGAAAAGTTTTGGGATCGCAAGCTCGCTTGGCCGAGTCACCCAATGACATGTAAGGGATCATAAGACATGCGCTAGCGTGCCTCTATTCCTTACATGACAGAAGTCATTAGGCGACAAGGGAATATGAAAAGTAATAAGGGGGAAATAAATTTCCCCTACATTATGAGTTTATTAAAGATAGAACGATCTATCCTTAAGTATTCTTAAGGAGTGATTTTATTATGCCAAAGGAAAGTATTTAGCAATAAACAAATAAATATTTCCTTAGCTAAAAGAGAACTAATAAACCAAATTTCTTCTCCTAATTATTCAACGTTAAGCATAACTATCTTATTAATACTAAGTTTTATAATGTTAATTATTTCATTAAAATAACATATCTTAATTTATTCATATAAAATTTGTGTAGTAAATGAAATTAAGTTTACTAAGAGAATTTATCCAAAAATAATAATAAATCAATTAAAGGTCAATTAAGTACTTTTTACTACTTACAATTCTTCGATTCAAAAATTACAAAAAATAAATAAATCTATAACTTAATTTAATTAATGATAATGATAAAACACGACAAAGGGGGAAAACAATCATAATTGTTAAACTTTGATTACTACTAACATATTAAAAAAAAATACTAATCTTTTAAAAGTTCCTCTCATAAATATATACCATTAACAAAAAGAAAATAAATACACTTCACCAAATTAAATTGCTCTATCTATACTCAAAAGAATTAATTGGCCACAACTTATCCAATGTTTTTGAAGTAAATAAAAGACAACATAACCTCTAAATAAAACTATATAATAATGAATGGGCTCTCCAAACCCTAATTTTAAATTAGGGTTTGGGGCCTCATTAAAAACTTCTACAAACCCTAAAATCTCTCATTATACCTTCTCCTCTCTTTTTTTTTGTTTGGGTGCAGGTCTTGTGGAAGTATGAGGATGTTGCCTATGCTGTGTATCTTAGAAAAATGAGAAGATCAGCATAGCATGAGATCTCTTTTGCCATAAGGGAGCCTCTATTGAATTTCAAAGATACCCATCTATTGATACGAATATGGGTAATATTCATATTTAGTATAGATTGGTGTAACAATCTAGATCTGTTACACAGATCGGTTTCAACTTTGCCATATTAAAACCACCATTTTAATAATGGCAGTAGTTATTAGATTTTTATTTTAATGTTAGATGCTTTAACAATATTTCATTATGTTTCACTGTATTTACAAGAATTCGGGTCTACAAGTTAAGAACCCCCATTTTTGAGCATGTAAAAATTAATTTATATTACAAACTTTGGCGTTTATTTTTTTTGTTTGGGAGGGTTTTGAAACCCCCAGCCACGCAAGGAAGCCAAGCAGTGACTTAAGTCGCAGCAGTGACAACAGTCACTGCTGTGATTTAGTCACTGCCGTGACTTTGTCATAGCAGCAACTTGCAGGTGGGGAAACAGGGAAGGAAGGCTTCGGCCTAAATTTATTTGCCATTCGAATCATTTTTACTACTTTTCAATTTTATATGATATATTATTATATTATATATTATACAATAATCATTGTATAGTATATAATATATATAATATTGTTTAATATTTAGTTTGTATACCATTTATAAAAAGAAACTGCAATGCTATATTGTGTAATATACTATTATTTATTATATACTTTACTATTTTCATCGTATAGTATATAATATATAATATTATATTATATAACATTTATGTTCCAATAGTAATATAACATTTCTGAATAATATTGTAACATATATATGTGTGTGTGTGTGTGTGTGTGTGTGTGTGTGTGTGTGTGTGTGTGTGTGTGTGTGTGTTGTATTATACTTTTTTAGTAAAATATATAATATACATTATTAAAACATAGAAAATAACAGGTACAGGAAAGTGGCACGATATATATATCATATTATACATATCTTCACGTATAAATTATTATATATAATATTTAAAAAAAACTTTAATTTGTTGACATAGAAAACAGGAATAGAGAACATTTGTCTCTGTTATAAGTTACTGTTAAAAATAATGTATTTCTATATAGTTTCTCACTTCTCAGCATTTACTTTTATATTAGTAGATTTTATGATTGTATTGTAAATAGCTCCTTATGTGAACAGAATTAGGAACATTCATCAGATTATGATGAGAAACATATTCAGTTCCTCAACAATCTAAGCATATAAAATATGAAATAGTTCTAAATACTCAGGCATTACATTTCCTTCCTAGGCTAAAGTTTCAGTCTGACATACTTCATACTTATTCAAAAAAATGATTTTCTAATCCCTAATTTAGTATGGATTCTGTCTTATTGCATTCATCTATAGATTTCTTTTGTTTTACAATTCTTCCTAAAAGATAATGAGCAAATAATTTCCAGATATAAAACCCTTTAATTAAAACTGTATAAACATATTGTACTGTTGAAAGGAAAAGATACAATAAATCTTTTTATCTACTTACAGATGTATCTTTTAACAGCATCGAGAAAATTAACAAAGATACAGAAAATTTCAACTTTCTTTTAAAAGGCTAATAAATAACACAAACTAATTTTAGCCTTCCTGTACATAACAACTTTCATAATACATATATATGTTGGAAAACTAATTTTATTAAGTAGATTATAGTCCAGAAAATATCAACATTTTTCTTTGAGCAATTAAAATATAAACAAACATTTCCAGTCCATGTCTAAATCCAAATAACAATTATGCAGAGATCTAATTAAAAAAATTCTGATAATAGTTCCAGATTCTAGGACTTTAAGAAGGGCAATACATTGTCTTAGTTCCAGAAAATCTACTAGTCTGAACAGTCTAATTTCCAGCTCATAAATGTTACAATTTCTTTGTATAGAAAAAAAAAAAAAAAGTGCAGAGCATAATCTCTCAATTAGATACACCTTATAACAGTCTTTAGGAAATTACAATATTAGCTTTAACCTTCAAACTTTGATTGCTTCTTCAAGCCAAGAAACCAAACCTACAAACACAAGACTTCTTTCACATGGCCATGGAGGCTCACCTCCCAGCCTAGGCCATTACATGGCCACCCCCGAGCTTGGGGAAACAAGTATAGGATAGGATACACTCATACAACACAAAACATAAACCTTCAACACAATTTGGAAACATGGATTTTCACATATTACTCCCTTCCCAAGCCTGCACATAGGACTCTTACATAGAATCCATATAATGGGTGAAGGTGGAATCTTCCTTATGGAGACACCTGGCTTATAATAAACAACATAACAGCATAATATACAAGCCTTCACAAGGCACTTCCAGCCCAACAGCTCAAATCCATGAGCATCACAATTCCCTTATGGCCCCCAAAACAAACATACTTCGGTTCTCATGGTGCCCATACAACCATGCACTCATACATAAGGAAATCCCAACTTAGGCCCTTCACCCCAAGTTCTCCTCTAATCCTCCCAAGGATGAGGAGTGAACTTGCACACCCATAACATGAACAATTCAAGAAAACAAATAAGATTGAAAACACAAATCTCAAAATGAAAACAACAATAAAAGATTCACACATGGTAGACAGTTTACAATTTTCACATAACTCATTTCTTTCAAAGCATATTGATAAAAACACAAGATAGAAAACCACCAACCTCTTCCTAAGACAAGGCTGACTTGAAGAGTTGAAGATGAGCTTCCTTTTGTCCCCCAGCTTGCTATCCTCAAATCTAATTATTTTCCAAAACCTTCTAGCTCTCCTCTCACTCACTAATTCTCACTTAGACCCAAATGAACCAGTCTGTCTCCCCCCCAAGTCTCTCTCCCTCAAGTCCTTCAAAAACCCCTTCTCTCATCTCCCTTCCCAAAACTATTAGGTTTCTAGATCCTAGAGAAGATGACACTTGCCCTTACTAAAGATATGGAAGGAATTTCAACACATGAAAAGGTGAGACATCTTAGATAACATTTCCCATTTTCGTGCATATCAAAAATGGTCCATAAAAAGAGATAAAATGGTGGCCTAGGAAGGTGGAGAAAGAAGAAATAAGCCCTTTAACCCAAGTACTAGCCTTGGGGCACCAAAATTCAACCTAAACCACACCCTAGGACTTCACAAAGCCTCTCAAAAACCTCAATTAATCATGCATCCGAAAATGGAGTATTGGTTTCAACAAATCTTGGTTCCTTAAACCACCTACCTAGCTTAGGAATGCTCAAGACCAACTAAGGAGAGGGTGGGGTCCATATTCCATTCAACATGCCACTTCATCACAAAGGTGTCAAGTGACACCTCACTAAAGCACACATCACAAACACATTTGACATGCCTTGAGGGTAAATACATTATATTAATCACAAAAAGAAATTTACTTACAAACATACATTTACATACATTGTCAACCATATGAACACATGCAACACGTTTACGAATAAAATTACGTCACAACGAGGTCATACTCTTCTTAGAGTCGACCTTGGTTTCCAACTGATTGCACTTAGATCCTATCTTGTTTCCCCAACTTACAACCATGACCATGTTCTTGCACACTCAAATTCGATGTCAGTACATTATAAAATCTTGCATTAATAATCATTTCAAAAATAGAGTAGTAACATCTAACTTGACAAATACATATAAATCTGAATCCGTAAAACATTACGTATTCCATATAAGCATGTAATCCTAAACTTATCATAGAACCATGATTTCACCAATATTCATTATACTGAAAGATGACATAACAATGTAGAGTGTATATATCATAGATAATCATGGAATCAAAATAAGCATAAAAGTATGACTAACGTGATCATCATAAGAGTCTATAACAACTATCTCATAAGATCCAAAGATAGCATATGTAATCCAAAATAGATCAAATGTCTATACTCAAGGTATCATCCTGATGAATCAAGTGTCAAAATGAAAGTCAAACTAGGATGGGTCAGGACAGGATCTCACAGGATTAAAACAAGCACCTAAAGCATGGTATGAAATACTTCACTCCTATCTAATAAGTATTTGATTTGTAAGAACAAGTGAAAATAATAATCTGTATTTAAAAGAAGATATTGATGATAATATTTTGATTGCTGAAATATTTATAGATGATATCATATTTGGGGGTAATGATATGTTATGTAAATCATTTGCTAATGAAATGAGAAAAGAGTTTGAGATGTCAATTTTTGGAGAGATCAAATTCTTTCTTAGTCTACAGATTCTTCAATAGGATGTAGGCATATATATCACACAATCCAAATACATCAAGGAAGTGTTGAAGATATTCAAAATGGAAGATTCCAAGCCAGTTGGAACACCTATGGAAACCAGATGCAAGCTGACAAAAGAAGACAAGTCAACTGAGGTAAATCAGACCCTATATAGATATATGATTGGAAAACTCATGTATGTTGTTCATACTAGACCAGATATAGCACATGCAGTTGGAATAGTTGCAAGATTCTCTACTAATCCCAAAGAATCACACATGACTGTTGTCGAAAGAATTATGAGATATCTAAAGAATACCGAGGAATATGGATTATGGTATAAAAGAGAAGGAAAATTTGAGCTTCAATTCTATATAGATGCTTACTGGGCTAGAAACTTAGATGACAGGAAGAGCACAACAGGAGGAGAATTCTTTATAGGTGACAGACTTGTCACATGGATAAGTAAGAAGCAAGGATGCATCTCATAATCTATACAGAAGTAGAATATGTGGTTGTTGCTACAAATTTCTCTAACATTGCATCGATCAAACAATTACTGGAAGGTATGAATATGAAAATTCTTGAACCAGTAATTATCTAATGTGATAATACTAGTGCAAAAAACATTTCTAAGAGTCTTGTCATGCATGCTAAGACTATGCATATTGCTATCAAGTATCATTACTTAAGAGAGCAAGTGCAAGAGAAAGAGGTGATGCTAGAATATGTTCAATCCAAGGAACAATTAGAAGACATATTCACAAAGCCATTGCCTAATGATACATTTGAGTATCTAAGAAAGAGACTATGGTTCTGACCCTTGTCTATTTGTCACTAAGATGACTAGGAGGCTACATCAGTCTACACATAATCAGAAGATCATTCATGTTGATGCAAGAAAATAAATGGACTGAAAAGATACATCAGTACATATAAAGGTACTTATCTACACCAAACACTAGATCATTGTACTATTGATGGATAGGAAAATTCAAGGAGTATATTAAAAAAGGAGAACGATATAGTTTGGCATTATTGTCAAAGGGAGAGATTATATTCATATGAAATATCCATCTTAATCATCAAAAGGGAGAGAAGTATCCTAAGGGAGAGATGAATTAAGGGAGATTCTATATCTATTATTGTCAAAGGAAAAAGAGATGATCAAGGAGAGGAACAGTCAAAGGGAGAGACAACATCAAAGAAGATATTCTACATCAAAGGGAGAGACAGAATCAGAAGTTGCTACATTTATCCAATGAAGGGAATAAAGATTGAAGAGAGTACTCTGCGAGAAACAAATCTAAGCTAGAAGAGATTACCGAGAGCCATACATTTGTACTAGTTATAGAACAATAAGTTTGGTAGATTGATGAAATACAACTAATATATTTCATATTGTATTAGTAGTAATGTAGTGTGTTACCATCAATACCAAAGGGAGATATTGATGAACCATAACTGATTGAATGTTTGAAGATGTTAAGTTGATGATCACCAAGCTACAAAAATTTAATGCAAGATATTAAATCAATTAATGTATTGTATTGTCATTGATGTCAACTTGATATAATCTAATTGGTTATTGTTGAGGTTTAGAATTATCACCCCAACTCAGGAATTAGGGTTGCACGAGAATTCCATCCTAACAATGGAAACCTTCTCTAGTTATGGGTGGACTATGATTGAGAAGGTTTCCATTGTTAGGATGGAATTGTCATGCAGCCCTAATGCCTAAGTTGGGGTGACAATTCTAAACCTCAACATTTTTTGGCATGCCTGGTGGGACCACGAACTGCTTCTCAATTCTGATCTACTAGTTCTATAGTTGTTCTTAATTTTAGTTACAGCTCTCAATGTGGATTTTAATGAGTAGAAATCCAAAAAGATCAAACAAGGAGGGATTTTTGTATCAGGAATTACAGTCAAGTAGAAGGGGAGGAAGATCATTCAAAGGTGGAAGAACATCACAAGATCCAAGAGGTACTATATTGAATTCAAATTTATCATCATTTGATAACCCCATTTTTGAAAATCAAGTCACAGATTCAGAGGAACTTGAGGTTATTATTGAAGAAATCAGTCTTCCTAAAGATCTAAGTGTTCCTAATTTTTCAGAATCTCCAAGTCTTGAAAATTTATTTATAGATAATTCTATCCTTGGAGCCTCTACAAGTGGTACTGCAGCAACTCTCCAGAATTTGAAGACTTACCAAAAGAAGGTAGTTCAGCCTACTCAACCTCCTTTTGTATCTGTTGTTCAACAACAAGCTCCACCAGCTACAGGAATGGAAAGAAATCTACCGTTTGTTCCTTTTGATCAAGGTAGTCCTCTCCGGATTACAAATCACAACAACATGCCTTTGGCTGCCTTAAAAGTTTTGCCATCATTCACCAGAGAAGTTCAAGTGATAGCTATTGAAGACATTAGAGATATTGCATCTCTTTGCAATGTCCATCATGTCACAGAGGAAGATGTGGCTATGACGCTGTTGGCTACATCACTAAAAGGTAAAGCTATTGACTAGTTCAGAAATCTTCCAGTAAATTCTATTGCTAATTGGGATGTTTTTGGGGAAAGGCTTTCTAAGGTTTTTGAGGATAAGTCTGACAATTTGTCTTTGGTGGAGAAACTAACTACCATTAAAAGGGCTCCGCAAGAAGAACTAAGTGATTTTAATCTTAGATTTCAGAAGACATGGAATAGGATACCTGCCACGGTAAGACCCTCTGCTGAATATGCATTTTTGTACTTTCTTAAAAGCCTAAATAGTGATATTTCAGTAATGATTCAATCCATGGGGGGAAATTCTTTACCTCAAGCTTTTGATATTGTAATAAGGGCAGATAATAGTCTCATTCAGGCAAGAAAGATAGCTCCTAGGCCACCCATGCCTTATTTTCCTAACATCCAATCCAATATGCCATTATTTGTTCCACCTTTGGCCTCATTACCAACCTATAAGAGTGAAGAAATAATGCATGTTGTCCCTTCTAATGAGTTGCAAGGTATAAAAGATAGCCAACAAAAGATTGAGAGTTTATTGCAGTCTTTTGGAAATGAGCTAGTGAATCTGAAAAGGCAGCAAACTCAAGGTAATCCAATATCCCACAATCAAAATCAGTTTGCTAGTTCTTCATCTCAGCAGCCCAATTAGCCCATTTATCAAGGTAACAAGCAGCAATATCAAGGAAATAGCAATACCAATAGGCAAAACTGGAACCAAAGGCCTAATAGACCTTACAATCCTACATCCCTTAATGTTGTTAGGGATACTGTCCCTAGCCAAAATAACCTTGCTGCAGATTATGAATGGTGCTATCCTTTTAATGAACCTCACAATCAGTCCAAGTGTACTAATGGAGTGCTCAATCAAGCCCTAATGGTTCAAAGTGTGATGGATTCACAACCTACTTTATCTATTGAAGAGACTCAAAAATACTCTGATGCGACTGCCCCTGACACTGCATTCCTCAATTGGCAAGAGGAGGAATTCTGTGGAGTGAATGGTGATTCATCTATATCAGCAAACATAAGAGCCAAGAAGAGAGCCCTAGAATCTGAGCAGTCAGCTACCTACTATAAATCAACCATCAACCATTCCACCAGTTTCAATCCTAAAGGGGGCCTCTACTCATGCAAACAAAGAAACACAATATTAGAAATAGGCAGATCAGAACATTAGCAAGTCACCTCAAAAGGTACAGTTTGTTTTCCCCTATAACATTGTTGATAATATGAAGAAGATGAATGTTTCTATTTCTATGTGGGACTCATTAGCTATTCCAAGAAAAACTGGTTTATTGAAAGAGAAGCTATCTAAAGAAACAACAATTTCACATCAAGTTGTACATCACCATCCTAGAGTGGTTATGGACAATTTAGAGCCTTCAATAGTTAATGATGAAGTGGTTCAAGAAGAAAAGAAGATTGGTAAAATGCAGCAGCCAGTAACACAAGTGAGTAAAAATACTATAGATTTGAAGCAATCAGCAATACTAGTTGAAATAAAGTCAGCAAATGTACAGAACATGATAGAAAAGGAAGGTAAGAAATCTGCAAATGTTAAGCCTCCTCCTTTCTATGTCTCTTTAATCATTGGGAACAAATTAGTGCATAATTGTATGGTTGACAGTGCGGCAACCAGCATTGTCATGCCAAAGAAGATAGTTGA
This sequence comes from Thuja plicata, assembly GCA_018584345.1. Classification (NCBI taxonomy): domain Eukaryota; kingdom Viridiplantae; phylum Streptophyta; class Pinopsida; order Cupressales; family Cupressaceae; genus Thuja; species Thuja plicata. The sequence goes on along the minus strand of MU227879.1, from coordinate 1,120,947 downwards.
TGTGTTGGATCTGAATATGAGCCCCTTGAGAAAGGAGTTGTCCATCTTGATGGTTCATCAGTTAAGACCATAGGTGTTGTTAAAAATGCAATTTTGACCTTACACTCATTTCCAAACTTCTCCATTTCCCAAGATATTTTTGTCATAGATCTGCCACCTTACTTTGCTTTATGTTTATCAAAAGACTTCACAACCAAAATATATGGATACTTCTCATCAGATTGGTCTCACCTATATTTCAGAACTAGATATGGTGCTAAGGTGAGCATAAAATTAGAGTTATGGGCCAAAGAACATGTAGAGCCCTATAATCCTAGTCCCATAAATGAAAATTGTGTGATCATAGATCTAGATGAAATCAATGAGAATTCATCTTATAACACACAAACTGAAAAGTATCCTGATATTGTTCTAGATGAATGGGCAGCTAGAAATGATCAAGATGATGATGTGTTTGATGCTGGTTTTGGTAAGTATGTAATGTTGGAATATGATTCAGTTGTGCCTAATCTCATAAAAGATCAATGTTTTGAATCTAAATTATCTAACCAGGTATGGGATCTATTTTTTTATGGATCTAAGAATAAGGAAGGTATTGGTGCAGGAGTTATGTTTGGTTTCACCTCATGGTGATAAATTTTGTGTTGCTTACAAGTTATCCTTTCCATGTTCTAACAATATAGTAGAGTATGAAAGTCTTATTCAAGGCTTCGAATGGGCTAGGAAAAGAGGAATCTGATGCTTGAGGGCATTTGGGGACAGTGAGTTGGTAGTAAGCTAGGTGAGAGGTATTAATGCTTAAAAAATGATCTCTTGAAGCTGTATAAATCTAGAGTATCTGATATTTTGGATAATTTTGATGCATTTAACCTTATTTCCATACCTAGAAGGAAAAATATGCATGCTGATAGGTTGGCTGGTATTGGTGCTCATGTTTCAATTACTGAAAATAAAGGACAAATCTCAGATCATTCACATGTTAAAATTATTGTAAGGCCATCTATCCCAAACAATAATATTAATTGGCAGGTATTTAATACTGATGAACATATTTTGAGCTTTATTACTGAAACAAAATACTTTTCAGCTCCTAAAAATGATCAATCCAATCAGCAAATGGAAAATCAGATCATTTAGTTGAAAACTAATAAGCTTCCAAGGGGATTAGTCAACTTGGAATCAGCTTTTAATTATGATGATCAATTCAGAAAGAATAAAACCAACCTTCTGATCAAAGAGGATAACTATGAAGAGGTGGATATATTCAGAGAAAGGTGCTTGAAGGTTGGTAACATCAATTCCCCTGAAGAAAATAAAATTCTTATTAAGCTATTTAGGGAATATAATGATGTGTTTGCATGGGATTATACTGACTTAAAAGGATTTGATCCTCACTTAACTAAGCATACCATAGAATTAGAACCAAATGCTAAGCCCATTAGACAAAGGAAAAGGCCTATCAATCCTAAGCTAGAACCTTTAATGCTGAAAGAATTGAATAAAATTTTGAATGGTGGCATAATATTCCCTATCAAGCATACATCTTGGGTTTTAAATCTTGTTCCTATGAGAAATAAAAATGGAGAGATAAGACTTTGTGTAGATTTTAGGGACCTCAATAGGGCATCTCTAAAATATAGGCACCCTCTTCCTTCTATGGAACAAATCTTGCAATATATATCTGGTTATGAGATATTCTCTCTTTTTGATGGTTATTCTGGCTATAACCAGGTATTAGTAAGGAATGAAGACCAATTCAATACTACCTTCACTACTAAATGGGGTACAATGGCCTATAGGAGAATCCCATTTGGATTGTCAAATGTAGGAGCTACATTCCAGAAGGCAATGGACATGGCCTTCAGGAATTTGATGTATAAATTTGTTCTAGTATACCTTGATGATGTCACAATTTATAGCAAGGTTGTAAACCAGCACATAAGCCATTTGAGACAAGTCTTACAAAGATGCAGGGAGTTTGGAATCTCTCTAAACCCCAAAAAATCTATTTTTTCAGTACATGAAGGTAAACGTTTAGGATACCAAGTGTCTAAAGAAGGGACAACAATTGATCCTGAAAGGATTTATGCAATTTTGGAACTATCATTGCCAAAACATAAGAAAGGATTGCAGAGTTTCATTGGAAGGATAAATTTTGTTAGACATTTTTTTCCTAATATTGTAGATTTGTTGAAGCCTTTAACTTATATGTTAAAAAGGGATGTTCCTTTTTGCTAGACTGCTGGAGGAAAGAAGAGTTTTGAGCAGATTAAATAGGCTTTGTCTTCAGCCCCTACTTTAGCTAATCCAGATTTCTCTAAGGATTTTGTTTTGTATGCTTATGGTGGTATTGACATTTTTTCAGCAATGTTGGTGCAAAAGAATGAGGAAGGACAAGAGCAACCAATAGCCTTTTTTAGCAAAGGTATGAATGATTATGAGGGAAAATAGAGCTTTGTAGAAAAATAGTTACTAGCTATTATAAAAGCTTTAAAAAAGTTTAAACATCTGATTGCTGGGAACAAAATACATCTAATGATTGCACACCCTAGCATTAAAGAGTTTTTATTAAACAAGGATGTCAGTGAGAAAAGGGCAGGGTGGATAACTAGAGTCATGGAGTACGATGTGCAAATCCATGTGACCAAGCTGGTTAGAGGCAAAGGTTTATGTGTTGAGATGGAAGAAGGAGAAGATCAAGTTAAAGCCACTGAAGAGGCCATCTTGCCCCAAGGTAATTCTGTACTAATTAATGATTCAGCATCCTGGTCATCAGATATGACCAGATTTCTACAAACTGGTCAATGTCTAATAAATCTTGATAGAGCCAAAAGAAGGTACTTTAGGCTTCAATCTATTCCTTATGTGCTAATTGATAACATTCTGTATAGGAAAGATCTTACTGTTATGCTTCTCAAATGCATAGATTATATGGATCGGAGCAAGATTCTATCTAAATTTCATGATGGATCTTGTGGAGGGCATTTCATCCCCAAAACTACAACATGGAAAATTCTAAGAGTTGGCTATTATTGGCTAGATTTATTAAAAGATGCTCATTCATGGGCAAGAAGATGCCAAAAGTGTGCTATGTTTGTAGGAAAACAAAGGTTGGCAGCATTGACATTAAATCCAATCATTGCAGATCAGCCATTCAACAAGTGGGGAGTAACTTTATAGGTCCAATAAACCCTAATTCTAGTGCAGGACATAAGTGGGTCTTGACTGCCACAAACTATTTTACCAGGTGGACTGAATCCATTGCACTAAAGGAATCTTCTGGAAATGTTGTTCTCAATTTCTATGATGATATTATAACAAGGTTTGGAGTTCCTCAATCAATAATCTCATATAATGCCTTAGCTTTTATTGGATCATCTATAATAGAATGGGTTGTCAAGAATGGTATTTATTTAAATAATTCTTCTAATTACTATCCACAAGGTAATGGTCTAATCTACTAATAAGAACCTAATTAGGATCATCAAAAAGACTCTACAGGAAAACAAGAGGGATTGGCACTCTAAATTGAAGGCAGCCTTATGGTTGGATAGAATAATACCAAAACAGGTTATTGGGAATTCACCTTATGTCTTGGTTTGTGGTAAAGAGGCTAGATTGCCTATTTCTACAGAATTTACATCTTTACATCTTGTTGATCAAATTTTACTGTTTGAAGAGGAGGATCCTCTTAAGCTAAGATATGCTAAATTTTTGCAGTTGGAGGAAGAAAGGAAGAGGGCATTGGATTCTATGGAAATAAAGCAAGCACAGACTAAGAGGGCTTTTGATAAGGGAGCTACATCCAGATATTTCAAGGAGGGTGATCTAGTGCTTAAGTGGGATGTGCTCAAAATCAGGCCAGGGCAGCATGATAAGTTTGACCATTTCTGGTTAGGGCCTTTTGTTATCACAGTCTGTAAGGAAAATAATGCTTATCAGTTGACCACAACTGATGGGTAAGTTCTACAAATTCCAGTTAATGGAATACACCTCAAGCTTTGATTTGAGGGTTAGGTTTAGTTTAGGTTTTCATTTCAATAAGTGTTGTCCAAGCACTAGGTTTTTAGGTTGCATGAGTCTAGATTAGATGTTTCATTTCAATAAAGGTTGCATCCATTGGTCTAGTTTTATAATTCTATTTTCCTAGGATAAGGTCTAAGGTCGTGTCTATCAGGTAGACATCCAATAGAAGTTGCCAAAATTGTTACCCTAATTTATAGCATGCATCAAAATAGCCACAAATAGGAAAAAATTGCATATTTAGAAGAATCCAATTAATACTATCCTTCAGATATTATTAATCAACATTTTATCATTACATTCATTGTCAAAAGTTATCATTTGTGCTCTAAGAATTGATCACATTTCAGAATTTCAAATTTACAATTGATCAATTACATTGTGCATTCAAACTAAATGTAATATACAAGTGTCTTTTCATATTTCTTTTCATGTCAAATAAATAGTACATTGCATAATAGAAAGTAGAATAGAAAGTATGGAGTAGGGGTCCCATGCATTGCCTTGTGGTTGGTTGCTTGCTGGTTGTCTGTTAGGTCCTAGATCTCCAAAGTCCATGTCTTCATCTACATTTAGGTCTTTTAGGGTTCAACCTGCATCATGAGAAGAAGAGGAGTGTTAGATCCAGTTGGATCTAAGAAATACATGGAACACAAATAGCATACAATCAATTCTTCTAATACTGCATATCAATCTGATGAAATCAATGTAACAAGAAAACATGCATCCAAAATATCTGAAACATAGTATTAAAGGGACTTGTTCTAAACATGAAACCTTTTTCTATTTATGATCACTTTGACGCATGTTATTCTTGTCCTTATAACCAGAAATCTGAATGAAAGGGACTTAGCATTTCCATCTGAGAAACCTTTTTCAAAATTTGATCAACCTGTTAGGACAATAAATACAAATGAATTCACCAACATTCATGAATGAGTGTCATCCTGGATGACATTCACCCACAAACATTAATGGATTTATTCTATCTGTTGTCCTAACAAATTGAGTGGTGATATATGTGCAAAAACGTGATCATATGATTAAATGCAGGAAGCAAAAAAGTAAATGCAGTGGATGTCATGAGCCCGTGCTCGAACTTCATATAAGCCATTACATGCAAGAAAGATGGTTTACATCTCAAGAGGTTACTTCTCACATGCATATGAAGGAAAAGATGTAGATACATGAAAAAGTTTAGAAGATGCTACAGAAAGATGCATGATCAAAGAAGGATGCAAAATTGAGAATATGAAGTTCACTATCCTCATGCAAGTAAAAAATTTCAAGAGATGTTGTTATAGTAGGTATACTAAGTACAGAAAATAGTTAAAAGTTCATTTTTGAAGATCAAGATTGAAAACCACATTCCCAGTGATTGTGCATATCTTCTATAATATGAAAAGATGTTGTTATGTTTATCAAACAACTGGATTTGCAAAGAAAATGATGCATAACAAGGAATATAAAGGCTGCAAGTAAAAATAGAGATCAAGAGTTTTAATATCAGCATGCTTTTATGCTTTCATTAGAAGAACATACACAGAAGACAAACATTATGGATAAATACCAGAGATTGTCCATCCAAAGAGTTCAAAGGATGCTGTTGTAGTTCATGATTTTAAAAGAATGCAATTCCATGCCTTCAAACAAAGTTTCATAAGATATCTTTATGTAGGGTATTTAAATAAATATATCCTATATTATTGTATTAAAAGATAATGTTCATACATTGCAGGGTATAAAGTCATGATAAAATGCGGGATGTTCATTCAAATAGTGTTCATTCATGCAATACATGCAGGGTGTTCATTCATGATTAAAATGCAGGGTTTACATTCATGATGAAGAAACATACATGCCAGTTAGGGTTCCCTTTTTGAGTATGGCTCATGGGAGTCATGAGCCCGTGCTTGAAGCCCATGCTCGAACCCCATGGGTTTCTCTCTCATATGCATTTTTAAAAAGCTGTGTGTTGACTGCAGTGAGAAAATAACATTTTTATAATGTTGTAAACCTATTATGTTTCCATTTTAATAAAAAATGCTCATGTTGTGATCAGTGAAACTAAATTTTGCTATGTTTTTATATCATTATAAGCATACTAGAAAGAAAGATTTCATGTTTTTGTTTCAGACAGAATAGAGCTAAGAACGTTCGGCCTGGACAAAGAAGTGTATTTTATGCTTACTACAGTATTATGTTCGAAGACAACAAGAGGAGTGCTTTTAAAGCATTAAAAAATAGTTATGAAGCCCATGTTTTGTTACAAATCCAGACAAGCATTAAACTTACACATCTGCAAGTGCATCTTCAAAGATTTTTGATAAAATCCATGTGGGTATTCCAACAAAGCGACAACATAACAGCTAAGTAACAACATAATCTTAAAGTCAAGAGATGTTTCATGGTACAATAGAGGAGTCGACAACAAGCAAAGTACCAAAGAAATCTTATTGTTATCAATGTTCCCTCAACAACATCTCTATTTCACATTAAAACTGCAATGAACACACAGTGCAAGGGATACTTATCTGAGAGGCTAAGTGTCGTGGGACAAAGACCAGCAGAGGAGTAAAAAGTTTGATCTTTCTAAAGTAACAAACAGTGGAGGCCGCGGTCAACAATGCATTTGTTGTCAACTCATGGGTAGCTCGACACCTCTCCAACATAGTTTAAGTTCATTCTAAACTTGCAATGATTGTTCCAAACCATCGACTTTAAAATCCCAAGTTTAAGGCATGCATCTAGGTGCCTTTTCTCATGGCATTAAATCTTTCAAAGACCAAACTATCTAGCATATCTAAGCTGAAGTTAACTCACTGTTAAAACCCAAGTTCAAGCAAAGAAAAGACTATAAAACTCCAGCAATATTGAAGAGGAAATCAATAGAAGATGCTATGTGTTATGGCGAAACAGAGCTCATATCTCTTTTTCCTCATAAAACTCAAGAATCCTGGGCTTCTTCACTGAGTCAAGGTAGATACATTGCCAATAATCATGGTTTCCAGAATAAACATGGTGGCTCCACAGAGATCAAAACCCTAAGATGCAAATGAAACTGATAAATGATATGCATTGTGTTTTACTCAAGTTTGAAGTCCACTAACAAGTGAAGTAAATGCTATGACAGTTGCCAGTCTATTGACATTATCTCCACATTGCCACGATGGTACTTTTGGTGCTACGAAGTGTAACAAACTATCTTCTCAATAGAAATGATCATGTTGATGGTGGACTGTAGTCAAGCAACAAGCTGCAGTTACATCAACTACCTTAGTATAGTGTCGGTAGAGTTAGGGTTTTCTATGTATCGGGTTATGGATTAGGGTTACAGTGTATGCCTTTTGAGGTTATGTGTTCGGGTTTATGCTTTTAGAGAGGGATGTAATAAAGTTGATAAAATGTATAATGAGATCTATTTTATTTATCAACTTTAGGGGTGCTAAACTTAGGGGGTTTGATTTAGGGCACTTGTTAGGCCCTATAGTTTAGTAGTCTACTATTATGGAGGGATTTTGGGGGGAAATATTTTTGAAAATAAGCCATGTTGGCTATATAGTAGATCCTTTGCTTCATGTTTAGAGATTCAGAATTATAGAGGGAAGAGATTTTAGTGAACTTCTTGTTCCTATAGCTATCTGTTTATTCTTTTGTATCCATTGTTGGTTCATGTTTATGATATCTATTTTGTGCAAGAGGATGCTTGTGTTCCTTTCCATTATTTTGAGATTCATTCATGTAACTCCATACAGATTTTGAAAAGAATATAACTGCCCCATTTTTCATACATTTTTTGGTGATCATATGTTCAAATCCTATTCAATTTTCTGCATTCAAGTGTAATACCTTTGTAGCATGGATTAGTGGATTGTATCATTTCCTATTCTAGATTATAGAATATAAGCCTTTTGCAGAATATGCATGTTGTTGATAGTAAGATTTCTATTTGTGTTTAAACCCTAGTAGTGACCTTCTAATTAGCCTATATATTGGGTAGTGAGTGATATTGCAGAGATCATTAGGGTATGTTAAGTGAGTGTTATTTTGAAGCTTTGAGAGATCTGAAACTATTTGGTGTATCACCTTTTCAAGCTTTGTTCATGCAATTTTAGTTAGAGTTTCTCTCTTTCCCTCCCAAAATCAGGAGAAGATAGTATAAAATTGATACCCAAATTCAATAGGATCTGACCTAGAATCTAGAGAATCCTTCTCAATCATAGTCCACCTACAGCTAGAGAAGGTTTCCATTGTTAGGATGGATTTTTTGTACAGCCCTAATGCCTGAGTTGGGGTGACAATTCTAAACCTCAACAGTTATATACATAGTGTCAAAGACTTCAAAGAACCAGAGAGATAAAGGTTATGTTATTAGTAATGCATAAAAGTTCAGTATACATGAAGTGACAATAAACACTGATAGACAGTGCACCCCAACGCATAGAGAACCCCGAGAGAAGAGTCACAGTGATACCCGAGCAAGATACCTGATCAAGCATTACCAAGAGCAGAACCATAGTGTTACCCGATGGAAAGACAACCTTGACAGACATAAATGCCCGAGGACAACTAAAATCAAGACCGAGCTAATAAGGAGTTAAACACCAAAAAGAACTAAAGTTTAGAAATGAAAAATGACTTAACTGGAAAGAACTAAATATGGAGTTAACTAGTTGATCACATTGTTTTCATCGACAAGTTAAAATCTAGAGTTTTAAATTTGTTTTAATCCAGTTGTCAAGGAGAAATCTACGAGATAAAACTGAAGTAAGATTTAAAGCAAGAATGGTGAGAATTGTGGATCACACTAAGAACAAGAAAGACAAAGACCTAGAAATAGTGAAATTATGTCTATAAGAGAGACAAGATAATTCATTATGAATTAAGGGGTGAATAAAAAAGAGGATGTTGAAGAGAATATTGGTGAAGAAAACTTCACACAGTCCTGCTCAAACAAGCTAAAGAATAGAGCTAAATATTTTTGCGAACACTGAGCAACAGAGAAGAATAACGTCACTAAGAAGAAAGAAGTGGAGAAAAGGTATTAAAGGGAAACATTGACCAGAAAGCTATTATGATCTTATAATAGATCTGAACATCTGTAATTCTAAATTATATTTATGAACAGATCATATACTGTTTCAATTTAACCATTGAATCATAAAGTCTCTTAATCGAGTAGGATTTTCCTTTATATATTGAGATACATCCCAAGGAATATGAAAAGGTTTATCATGAAGATAGAATAGTGAATGCTAGATATCATGTGATAAACTGTTAGTGATAAATCCTCTAACAAGGTCACACTTAACAATGTGTTTGTAACCTTTAACACGGTTGGCTCTTCACTGAGCTCACTTCAAAAGAGTGAAAATTTTGGGTTACCGGTCCCAAGTGGTTTTTACCTTAACATGGTTTCCACGTTAAAGATCGATGTGTCAAATGTGTTTATGATTCATTTCTTTGATGTTTTTCTTTACACATTACTAAAACAGGATTGATCGGTAAACACTAAGTTATTTACTGTATTTCGGTAAAGGCTAGACTGCTAATGGGTAAAGGTTAAGAATAAGGTTTAATAGTGAATTCCGAGTAGTAGTTATTTGATAAGATTATTTCAAGGCATACATCTTGTAGGACTAAAGATAACTAGAGGTTTATATTTGAGATATAAAGTTTTGTTGTTGATATTGGATTAATTCTTGAGGCCACTGATTCACCCCCCCTCTCAGTTATTCTAACAAACTGAACCTCTTTCTTGAAGATGACCATGGCTCCTTCTTTGATTAATGGCTAGAATCTCTCTCTTGGCACTTTGATGACAACAATGACCTGTGCAACAAAATGGAAAAGTGTGAGTTTAATAAAAAACTTAGTAAGATCTCTCCTTCTGTCTTGGAAAATATCCTCATTCCTCAACCTTAAAATGGTCCACATGGTAAAAATTGTTAAGGAAGCCTAGAATTTGTTCAATTTACAATAAAAATCATGCACAAAATCCAAAAAAAACTTCATACAAACATAGGTTATTAAGATAATTCCAATCAATGACTTGACCAAGAAGACTGGACCAAATTTTACTGGAAGGGGACACTCAAAAAAGAGATGTTCATAAGTTTTAGGACACTTGCAAATGGAACAAACAACATTTTGAATACCACATTGAGATATAAAAGAACCAATAGCCAACTTTTTTAAACAAAGGATCCATCTGAAACATAAATTTTTTGGTTCAACTTGTGCTTGCTAGAAGAAATCAAAGAAGAAAAGTCATTTATTACCTGACCAGTTGGGTCCCCAACTCTGAATGATTCTATTAGTAATACTCACATTAGTTTTAATCATATTATAAATAATTTTGCAAAACTTTACCATTACTCCACTTTAACTGATCCATCATTTGTTTAATATTCAAAATCTTACCAGGAAAGAATCTTCCCACAGCTTTAGTGATCAGAGTGTAAGTTTTTTATGTGTTTTGGGGAGGTTGTATTTATGTATGATATCTTCCCAAGAACTCAATTTAATGTCAACCAGTACATCCTGTATTATAGAGATCCCCTTACTCTTTCATGCTTTACAAGAACAACATTGTGTTAATGCCAATGGTTTATCCTTTATATAAATGCCCCACCAAATAGATCTATCAATGACAACAAAGAATGGGTTTTTCCCCACAACATTTCTTGCACAGATTAAAGGCCTTACCTGGCACCATGCCTTCCAGATAGATTGGAATACCTTGACCCACAGACTTTAACCTCAAAGTCTCCCAATATAATGTCAATACTAGGAACTTGCTTCCATTCTTTCCCCTCCTTACTGATTGCCCTTTCAATATTATTTCTAATTAAAAATTTCCAAGGTTCATTCCCTTCCAAGGCTTTGAGAATCCATTTGGTTGCTAAGGCAATACCTTGTGTCCTAAGATCTGTTAGCCCTAGTCCCCCAAGGTGTTTAGGAGAGCAGCAACACTCCCATTTTACACAGTGTCTTTTCCTATTACCAAGTCCATCAGACCATAGAAACCCTCTTAGAACCTTTTCATTTTGTCAAATTGATACTTAGAAAACATCCACGTGGACGAGTAGTAAACTGCATGGGATGAAAGGACTTTATGCACCACTTGAGTTCTTCCATCTAGGGATAACATGTGTGTTTTCCATTTCACATGTTTGTTTTAAATTTTTTTATAGATCCATGTCCACATATATTTTACATTTGAGGATATGGAGAAAGGAATACCTAGGTATCTTACAATATATGAGGGCCTAGACCACTGCCATTCTTTTTTTCTAAGCCAATTTGGGCCCTCAAAAGTCCATCGCAATATGATAGATTTATGCACTGCAATTTTAGCTCCAGAGGAAAGATAAAGTATTTGGAGTCTACTGAGCATATTATCAAAATTGTCTTCTTCTAGTTCTAGGAATAAAGTCATGTCATCAGCAAACTGTTCTACAATAAGCTCTTTTGTATTGGGAAGATGGATGCCTTTTATTGGTGGGCAAAATTCATTGGCCTTATGAATATAGGATAAAGCATGAATAGTAACGACATATAGAGCCAGTGCCAAAGGGCATCCTTGTCTAATGGATCTACTTAATTGGATTGGTTCTGATATTTATCCATTAGCATTAATCATAGTTGAGGAGTCTTGAAACAAGATATTCACCCATCTGTAGAAGTATTTTGGGAACCCAAAGGCCTCCAACATTTTCAAAACAAATGGACTTTCAATTCTTTCATATGAACTTTCAAAGTCTAATAGCACCATCACTACAGTTTGTCCATCCATTTTAGCCCAATGCATGGCTTCCCAACTAGTAATCAAATTGCCAAGTATATATCTTCCCTTGATAAACCCTGTATGGGTGACAGAGATAATATCATTTAACATTCTACTAATCCTCCTAGCCATGACTTTAGCAATTATTTTATATGAGATATTTAGTAAGGTAATTGGTCTCTAGTTCTTGACTTGAGATCTATCTCCCTCTTTGGTTAGTAGTTTAATCACTCCTTTACTAATGTTTTTTTCCCAAGGATCCTACTTCAAAGGCTTCTTCATACACTTCAAGCAGTTCACTAGCTATCCATTCTTGATTCTTTTTGTAGAATTCTACTGGTAGGCCATCTAATCCAGGGGATTTGTCATTAGCTAGGGATCCAATGGCCTCATCTATTTCCTTAAGGCTAACCTTTTTTTCTAGTATTGTGGCTTTCTATTTGGAAACCTTCTTGGGAATGACCTTAATGCACTACTTCATTGCATCAAAATTACCCTCTTTATGGTCTGATGCAAATAATTTCCTATAGAAGTCACTGAATGCTTCCACTATTTCTTTATTATTTCTAGTAATTATTTTCTCACCTTGTATACTAGTTATTTCTTCTCTATTTTTCTTGGCTTTGATTAGGTTGAAGAAATATTTGGATCCCTTGTCCCCATCTTTAATCCATATAGCCTTGGCTCTAAATTTTTGGCCTCGTATTTTATAATTATGTTTTTTTCTCAACTACATTTTAGCTTCAACGAGTGATTGTTTAACTCTACATTATTTCCCTTCTCTTGGAGTGTTGTCTCGATTGTGGTAATTCTCCTTTACTGTTTATTTTCCTCATATTTTATATCCATAGCTTTCTTATCTCCAATAATTTGGAACATGTTTCTCCATGTTATTACTAACTGATCCCATTTATCTCTGGCAGAGGAGTCTTGATTACATAATTTGGATAGACTCAATAGTATCTTCATCATCCAGTAATGCAGTGTTAAGTTTGAAGACCCCTTTTCTCTTATGGGTTTGGTACTGGTCATTGGGGCTATTGAACACAATGCGTCCATGGATAGGAGAGTGATTAGACATGATAATTGGAGTTACAAAGATAGGATTTTGTCCCAAAGGATGTGAAAGCCCAACAAAACTATTATCAAAGTATATCCTATATAATCTGAAATATATTCTATTTTTATTTGCTTGATTGTTACACCATGTAAATCAAATGTTATGATATGCCTATCTTTTTTTCTCCAATGGGTCACTTATGTGAAACCTTCTTTTAAATTTTGACCAAACAAAATGCATTTCCTTTCCATTCATGTTTGTTACCACCACTCTTATCATGCTTATCCTCTATCATTTTGAAGTCTCCTAGAAAGATCCATTAAGCATGTGACAGATTATTAGTAATCCAGTCCCATAATATACTCCTTTTCTCTGTAATCATTAGGTGCATATATATTACACACCCCAATTATTTGATCATTCTCTTTGAACATATCCCAAATTACCCTATTACATGGAGAAACCCCTTGTTCTGACATCTGATCACTCCATCTCTTCCCAATTATCATGGAAACACCACCTTTTCATCTTTCATGTTTAGAAAAAATACATGATGCTCTGTTCCAAATAAATTTAAGTGTATTGTAGGCCCTAGCACCTGTGACCTTGATTTCTTGTAGATAAATAATATCTTTATTCTGGATTTTATTGCACCAATTCCTAACCACATATTTCCCATTAGACATCTCTAAACCTTTAACATTTCAATTATGGGCATTCATCATCTTTAACTTTTGGTGGGGGTTTTCTGGTTCTTGTATAGTGTGTTAAAGCACTCTGGTATATCTTTATTCTTATAGTTATTATTTCTTTTATTATTTTTCAAGTTGTTACTTCTCTCATAAGTTTTTCTCTTCTTTTTTTTTCTAACAACTTTAATGAAGTCATGTTCCTCCATCTCTACATCAATATATTCTGATGGGCATAAAGGAATATCAACATTAGGTATTATCGCATTCTCTATGGGAGGCATAGTGTCAAATAATTATTTAATTTATTCAACCAAATGCTGCTCATTTTCTCCCTTGTCATTATTTGTATTTTTTAGTTTAGATAGAACTATTTGTTGTGCATTCTTTTTTTGGATATTCTCATCATTACTTTTTTCTCTAACCACTGGGATGTACTGGGGTTAACAATTAAAAGGATTATGTTTATCAATGGTATGTTTTACTTTCTGAACTTCAAATTCCCCTTCAAATAATGGGTTTGAGAGGGACACAAATTTGTCAACATGGATATCCATAGTTCCTACAGGTAAGGGAGATACCCCACTATTGTTCACATTTCCATTAATATTACTTTCTTTGTCTGTATCCTTATTACTATTCTTGGTATTTTTGTTAGCCTGGGTATCAGAAAAATCCTTTTGGATCTTTTTGAGGAGAGGGCAATCTCTCCTATTGTGACTATTGAGTTTACAATGGAAGCATGCTCCTATGTCTCCTAGTTTCACAATATCCCACACAAAGGTTTTTTCTTCAATATCTAAATAAATGACATCAGGAAAGGATATATTAGGGTGCATAGTTAACAAAACATGGGCATTAAAATATTTAACAGTAGGAATATGACCATACCATAGTTCACAAGGAGTCTTACCAGCGCCATGCTTGATTTGTACTTGGTTCAGTGTATAAAATGTAGTTCTCATAGCTTCTCTCCAATAAACATGTAGAAGATTTCCTTCAATCATCTTTATCCTTGCAATGTATAGAATAGTTGTATTCCTTCTCTCCACAATACCATTCTATTGTGGGGTGTATGGTGCATACATCTGTCTCTTCATCCCATGTTCTTCATAAAATGCAATAAATTCACAAGATCTAAATTCACCACCTCTATCATATCTCAGACATTATAGCCTCAAGCCTAGGGATAAATTTAAGAAACCCCCTCCTAGGAAAAAGTGTAAAATCCTGGAAAATCCTACATTAATTTAGGGGAAAAAATTTCTTGATGAAGGCAATTTTTTTTTCCAAATTTCTCAAGGATTGCATCGGGGTGGTTCCTCAGTGTCTCTCCCCTGCTCAGCGGGTCTTTTGTGACCAACTACTTTCCTTGCAGGATCTTTGTGAAGCTGTGTTCGCCATGGCTGATGACAAAGCCCCTGGTTGTGATGGCTTTCCCTGTGAGTTTTACAAAACCCTATGGGATGCCATCAGCCTAGATCTTCACCAGGTTTACCTGGAGGCCTTTCATACCCAATCTCTTGGGGATATCATCAATCAGGGGAATATCAAGTTCATTCCCAAGTCTAGGGATCCTGAAGATATTTGTAACTAGTGGCCCATCACTTTGCTCAATGTCTCCTACAAGATCATTGCGAAAGATCTGGCTCTTAAGATCCAACACATGCTTCCACAAATTGTCCGGCCTGAGCAAACAGGGTTTATTAAATCAAGATTTATTCTTGACAACATCATTATTGTTTGGGAAGGTATGGAATGGGCTCATAAGTCTCACCAGAAAGCCCTTTTTCTCAAGATTGATTTTGCAAAAGCTTATGATCGTATTGAATGGCATTTTATCCTTGAGATGCTTCACACTATGGGTTTTGTCCCAAGATTTCTTCAATCTGTGTAGATGCTCTTCAATGATGCCTCTGCCTGCATTACCATCAATGGCCACCAGTCCTCCACCTTTGGGATTTTTTGTTCCATTTGTCAGGGCTGCCCTCTAGCTCTTGCGCTTTATGTGTTAGCGGCCAAAGGGTTTGGTTATTTGCTTGCTCACTCCATTTCTATGGGAACTATCAAGGGAATCTCCTTGCTAAATTCTTCTCAACAGCTGGTCAATGGCCATTTTGCCGATGATTCCTTCCTCACCCTGGCGGAGGATGAAGAGAATATCAAGGCAGCCTTGCAGTGTTTAGACACTTTCTTCTTGGCCTCTGGCTCTGCCATTCAGTGGCACAAAATCCTCTGTTACAGATAGTCGGCTCTTCCTGAGCCTCCCTGGCTTTCACAGTTTGGCTGGACAAGAATTCAGCATGGGGAGATATTCCGGTTCTTGGGTATCCCCTTTGCTTTTCAAGGCAATCCTACTAATCTATGGAATGCAGTGCTCTCTAAGATTGAAAAAAATCTTACTTACTGGATCACGAAGCCGCTTTCCCTTGCAGGGAAATTCTAGATCTGCTCCAAAGTTCTGGCTGCTACGCATGTTTACTACTCCTCTTGTTGGGCCCCTTCTAAAGCCTCTTACAAGCAGCTCGAGAAACTTCTTCAGGATTTTCTTTGGGCCTCTGGTATTGATCATCAGGGCTTTCACAGAGTCGCCTGGGACTTTTGTTGCCTTCCTAAGTCCTCTGGCGGGCTCGGTTTAATTGATACCCAGAAGTAAGGACACGCCCTTTGTGCCAAGTAGATTGTGTGTTGCCTCTCAGGTGATGAATCCTAGAAAATTCTGCTTCGGCACTGCAATTCCTCAGGATTTCCTCTTCACAAGCCTACTTGGAAGGGGATTGGCTTTCAAACCCTTCTGGTTATGAGGGAGCCTATTTAGATCCAGGGTAATTTTGTTGCAAAAAGTATCTGGAGAGCTTGGGAGTCTATCAAGCCTTGGATTCGGTGGGCTGGAAATGGATTTCGTGATGGTCTTTCTTTCAACCAGTAGAACATTTGGTGGTCTCCTCTTTTTTCCTAGCAAGGGATTCGTCTTGCTATAATGCAAGGAGTTAGTGCTCTTTGGTTTCACAAGCATGGAATTCAGACCCCTAAAGATGTCTTTTCTAGAGCCACCATGAGTCTTCGATCCTGGGATGATCTCCGAGTTCAGTTTTGGCTCATCCGCCCAGATCGTCAGACTTTTGACTTGCTGGTTTCTACCATTCTGCCTCACCTCTTGCACAAGTTGGGAATTCAATCCTTCAGACCGTGGTGGAAAGACTAGAAGTGGTATCCTGCCACTCCATTCACCAGTTACAAGCTAAAACTTGGGTATTCTTGGCTTATGCCTCATTTGCCCATGATTGACTCGCTCAATCACTGTTGGCATCTTTCCTCTTCGCAGAAGAGATGGGGGTGGAGATTTTACATCATTTGGGATGTTGTTACTCAGCCTAAAATTCCTCATTTTGCCTGGTGTTTGTTATACCAGGGCTTACCTTTGGGAGCTAGGCTTAGGCATATGGGGGTTCCTAACCCCAAATGCCCGTTTTGTGGTCACTCGGAGACTCTCATGCATATTTTATGGTTTTGTCATCGTGCTCAAAGTTACTGGAATTAGATTCACAAATTTTTTGCTCCCTTCAGGCTAGAACCCTTTTCTTGGCACATGGTTCTTCTTGGTGACTCTCCCAGAATGCCTTCCCATTTCACCTAGATTTGGCATTCCTTTCGGCTAGAAATTTTATTTACTCTATGGAAAGATAGAAATGTTGTGTTTTTTTCTCATAGTTCTTAGGATATTCATGTTTCTCTTTTTGATAAAGATTGTATTTGTAATAATGTTATGATGTAGATCCAGGTGCAAGCTGATAAAGTGGCCTTATAGAATGCCCACTTACAGGAGTTGCTCTAGTACTGGGGCAATGCCCCTTGCACTGTTGCCTGAGTGCCTCCAAATTCTCTCTTAGCTAACCGTACGCTGCCCAAGGGGTGATGTCGTAGCCAGAGCTCCTCTGCCAGACACTCCAAGACCCCACAACAATGGCGTTGCCGCTACCCCTCTCTGCCTCCTCAGAGGGATGCGGGTTTTGGGTGGCCTCATGTGCTTTCTTCCACTGATGCAGCTGCTGCTCGGCCTTTAGCCTCTTCTCCTGTTAATCAAGGAAAATTCCCTCGCCTGGCACTGGCTATCTCGCCCAAGCGGGAGGAAGGAGAAGTTGAAAAAGAAGATCTTGAAGATGGCTAGGCCATTCCTGATCAAGCTCCTGTGCCCAATGTCTGGGGCAATCTGAATGACAAAGATCCTCCTCCCTCTTCTGCTACTGCTCTCACAGCTTGAGGGGTTCTGGTTTTATATGTTTTTTTGATGAATAGCTGTTTGTTTCTGGCCTAGGTGCCATGTGAACTTACGGGGTGAATTTTTTCCCCTGGCCCTTTTTTTGTGAATATTGTACTTTGATATTTTTATTAATAGTGAAGGCCTCTATTCATAAAAAAAAAAATATAAAGGCAAAGGCGAATTTCTCCTTGCCAAATGAAAATTTCATAAAATCCAGGTGAATAATACATTAATGTGGGGGAAAATATATATTGTATGAGGAAAAAAAATTTCTTGTGAAGTAAAAAAAACTATAATATATGAGGCAAATGATTTTCTTTTGAAGGGAAAAAAATATTTGTACTAGCGAATTTTATGTGCCGTTTGAAAATATATTTATTTTATTACCTAATATATCATTAATTATGGTAAAAATAAATATTTTATTGGCAATTTTCAAAAGATGGGACTCGTCAATGTGTCATGTGGGCCAACGCCAACTAAGAACTTGTTTGCAGATTAAAGACATTGGGATCGATAAGCACGAAAGGTTACATCAACACGCAACATAACAATAACATCCATCATTTTATAATGTTAAATGTATTATTTGAGACCGTTTGATGATCCTAGATAAATGGCTGAAGTTTAATTTTGGCCCCAATTTTTTGAAGGAAACATATTTTTCTAGGAATTCACCGGAATGATGACACATGTATCAAATTAATTTTCACCATAACCATTATCTAACTAAAGAAACATAACATAATTACATAATGTATTACACGTATCAAGTCTTACATCTGTTTGCGTGGACGGTTGATAATGTATCACAGTTTTCGTTAATAAAATAAATGTTTTATCACTAACACTAAATTTGGTTATTTCTAATATCACACACTCATGCATTTAATATGAAATATTTATATAATTTTGAAGGACAAATTAATTAATAGGGTTAGATAAATAATTGAGGCCTATTTATAGATTATCTACGCTTCTTTCTTCTTCAATTCTCCTTTGGTTTGGGTTTGCCTTTGCTAGTGCTTGAAAGATTGCCTTTGGTTTAGGTCTTTAGGTTGTATAATTTTTGATATTCTGGTAGTTGTTTTTAAAGATGGACACTCCTATCCGTTTGATAAGCACATCTGCAAAGGAATAGAAGGCCTTTTTGGGTCTGGTCTCAAACCAACCCTTCAATCAGTTTGAAGGAGTTTGGAGCCTTAACAAATGAAGTTGTGAGGATGGAGTTGGGCCATGAATTTTGATAGGTACCGAGTAAACACGGACATTACATCCCATTTTTTGGCATCTCTTATGGACCTCGGGGGAGAGAAGGTGGATATGCTCCTTTAATTAAGGAAGCTATTTAAACATGAATTCCAGGGTGATGCTTTTCAGGTTGTCATTTTTGTATAATTAGGGGTGGGATCCCTTGGGAAAGTGATTTACACAAGCTTCCTGAGCCAGACACAAATGTGGCCATGAAACCTTTTCTTTTGACCCTAGATGTTCAGCAATTGACGCGCCATAGGAAATGGGTGCAAATTGGTAGTGATTTTCTTCGCAAATGGTTTCTATTGGATAACTTGGTGGACTACGGATGGCTATATGAATTCACATAGCTTATTGTCTCTAAAGTGTTATACTTAGACGAAGGGGAAAATCCTTAGTGTTGTTTCCCTATGGCCTGAAATTTTGAAATTTTGACTCTAGTAGGTTTTTTCTTGCAACTACCTTGCAACCTCCCTCATTTTTTCTTTAAAGTTTTGTAGGGCCTTCAAGTCTCCAAGTCTAAATATTGTAAATTTGTAGAGAATATTAATGAAAACTTTGCAACTTCATTTCAGTTTGTTTTTATGGATTTAAATTTAAAATATGTATGTGTGACATATGTGATTTTATAATTTGTGAATTTAAAAATGAAGCAAACAAATGTTAATGTATATGTGCTATTTAGTTAACAAAAATAACTTAACTTTTGCATGTATCATGTCACATGTGTGCGACTGCAAAATTGTGAAAGTTTAAAGTATTCAGTTATTCTTTAAACTTTCAAGTAAAACTAAAATCTAAAATTAGCATAAAATTTTTTATTAATGTGGCGACTATTTAGTGTTATGTGCACTGTGGGCCAATGCCAAATGGCAATTCATAAAACATCTAATAATTACAATGTCCCAACTCCCGTCGAGTTAATATCACCTCTTTGGTTTCCGATTTGTCTATCCTCACTACACGTGGTATGTACAATGTACTATGAGTAGGGTGATCCCACAATAGTGGGTTACACTTTTTTGCCGAAACGGACATTGAACTCTACATTTTGAGAAAAACTTTCACATTCGGATGCATATTGTCGTTAAACTGTTTGAAATCGGAAGACGAAGTAAACTAGAGTCTTTTAGGATTTTCTGTCTAGATTCTAAATATATTTTTTTTATTTTTTTTTGAATTGATTTTAATGGTTTTTTTTTTCTCCCACTAAAACTTCTATGTTGCTGAAAATGTATTTTTCAAAAAGGTACAATGACTTCGTACCACATAAACTTTTTTTCTAAGATAGATATTGATGTGCTTCTTTTGAATTTGGTTTTGTAACATCCATACGAAGGGTATGCAATTGGTTTGATGACATTATCATGATTATTGCATATTTTATGAACGTTTGAAGTAGAGTCAACTGTAATTTTGACATACCTTGACTACGTAACTGATAACTTGTGTATTTATCAAAATTCAATTTATTTATTTTTGATAGAAAGAAGACTCGAAACCGAAGGGCACTGTTATTTTTCAAAAAAAAAATTCTATTTTTTACTATTTTTCATTGAACGTCAAACCTGGAAGTTTATATTTGATAAAAAACCTACATCTGATGCACGTCAAAAAACATAGACCTAATTA
>MU227879.1:1078614-1100139 GCA_018584345.1 Thuja plicata | reverse complement strand
TCGAAAGTTAGTCTGTTTCGTTCGAAAGTTTTTAGCATTTTCGATCGAAAGTAATGAAGATGTTTTAGTGGGTCACGCTTTTCGGGATGAATTCCTTCCTCCCGAAAAGTGTAACCCACTATTGTGGCATTACCCAGTATTGATACCATAAACATGTACCTTAAACCTGTTTGTTTAGAATCCTAAATTATAAATGTATTAATTGAGACTGTTGATTGATCATAGATCAATGTATAAAGTTTTATCTCAAGCCCAATTTCTTGAAAGAAACTGATTTTTGTAAGAAGTCTGCGGAATGGATACACATCGCAAGGTTGACATGATAACTTGTAAGAAATGAATTTCTTGTTAGAGTGATAGTGACATTCTTTAAGTGCGATGCTCCACTCGCTATTCATTAGGCACGTCGCACAGTTTCCAAAATTATACTAGTACAGACTACAATTATTAGTATAGTCACTATATTTGAAATTTCCCACACTCGTGCATTAATGGGAATGATTTACCTAAAGAAATGGAAGATATAGAACATGGCTATTTATAGACGTTCATGCTTGCTTCTTCATCAATTTCAATTTGCTTTTGCCTTTCAGCCTCTGCCCTCTAGTTTTAAGTTTTTAGATCTGTAGATTCGTATAATTTCAATTTTCTGTGTGTAGTTTAAAGATTTAGGTTTTTAGTTTAGGGTATTGAGGCTCTGCAAGTAGAGATGGACACACCAATTAGGTTGAGAACCACATCCATTGCTGAGAAGAAGCCATTTTTGGGCATGATACCAGATGAGGTTCTCACTTTTGTTTGCAAGGAAGTGGGCACTTTCATTAACAATGTTGTGTTGATGGTGCTTGGCCATGAGTTTATTCGCAACGAGAAGAGATACCATGTCAGCATAGACATTATGTCTCACTTCTTGGCATCTCTTGTCGACCTCGAAGGAGAGAAGGTAGACATGCTTATGCTCCTGCGGAATGTCTTCAAGGAACAATTTCTGGTGGACGACGTCCAAGTCATTGTATTTGCACAACTGGGGTTGGGGATCCCTTGGGAAGATAAAATTGAAAAGCTTATCCAGTGAGGTAGAAATGTGGAAAGGAAACCCTTCCTAATGAACCTTAATGAAATGCGGCTGACATGGCATCGAAAGTGGCCATGACTGGGGAGGGAATTCCTGCGGAAGTGGTTTCACCTCGATGACGAGGTGGAGACAGACTACACTTGTCTCGATGAATTCATGGAGATTATCCTCCACAAATGATTCTTATTAGACAAGGATGGAGAGGAAGACCCTTAGTGTTATTGTTCTTGAAATGGGGGGTGTCAGCAGTTTGTTATTTTTTTTTGTTTTTTGTTATATGATAAATAAGTAATAAATAATAAATTATATGCCCATTCACATTGCCAAATTGATGTGTGATATCATATGAACCAAACAAATGTAACAATGTTTAATGTATGTGTGTGATTTATTTAAGAGTAATAACTTAACTTTTCCATGTCCATGTATTATGTGTCATGTGTGCGATTGTGGAATTGTAAAATTTTAAGGAGGAATTATCAGTTTGCATTTTATGGGTGTCAATAATTAGACATTTATTAGTTTGCATTTTATGGGTAGTAATAATTAGACATTTATCTTTGATCGCAATATTTTAATTAGTTGTTTTATATTAGACAGTTTTAATATTTAATTTAATTTAAATTTAATAAATTTTTGGTGTATGGTGTAACTGTAATTCTAGCGACCATTGGATGAGCAGAGATCAACAACGTACAGTGTATTTCAGGCCAAAAGGGAAAATAAACCTCATTTTTGCAATCCTATTCTAGAATCATGACACATGTACATTTACACAATCGGTGTCATTCGATAATGACGTATAAGGTGACTAGGTGACTATGTGTGAGGTATTTTACTACTGACAAGTGACAAGCCAAAAGTTAATGGGACCCGCCACCCATGACACATCATAGTGATTGCCCATGAGTCATGACCATTGGATGAGCACATATCAACAACGTGCGGTGTATTTCAGGCTAAAAGGGAAAAGAAACTCCATTTTTGCAAACCTATTCCAGAATCATGACATGTTTCCACTCACACAATCGGTGTCATTGGATGATAATGTGTGAGGTGACTAGGTGACTACGAGTCTACGATACTACGATTCTACATATGATGTACTGTACTACTGACAAGTGACAAGCCAAAAGTAAATGGGACCCATGACACGTGATAGTGACTTCCAATGATCGTTGGATCAAAAATTATCAATGAACCAATGTATATTTCAGGCCTATTTGGGGAACGGTCACTTATTTTTGCAAATGACCCCCAGAAATAGGGCATGTGTCATGAATTAATACTTAGCTAAGTATAATTAAAATCAAAATTGAAGTAAAATAGTAACTTAATACTTAATAAGCAATAAGCTCAATTTTGGGTCTCTGGCTGAAGTTGTAAATTTGTAATGTCAAATAATTAAGTGATACGTGTCCTAGTGGCCTCAGATATATGTCTTCGTAAAGAAGCAATAAAAGTTAACACGAGTTATGACTAAAAACTTAGTACTCACGATTGTACAATTTTAACCTAAGTTTTTAAATTTTTCAGTTCTTACTAGTATACTATATTGGAGATTCAGAAAGGGGTTACGCTTCTAGGTTGAGGATTGAGGAATGCAAAAAAGTTTCTTAGCTCTTTGCCCACTCACAGTCTACACAAATTGAGTTTTCGGGTAAAATCTTTAACACCTACATCGCGCCCTTTCAATGTTTCAATTCTAGTGGTTTATTGTTTAGATTATAGTCATAGAATTAGGGATGAATTTTCAATCATGCCTATAAATTGTAGTTGTCACCTGTGTAGAACTATTTGAATTTTCCTACAAGTAAATAGTAATACCACGGTCCACAATGGGAAAACAATACCAAGAATACGAGTAAAAGGCAAAGACAGGATACAAAGATAGTAGACTTGCACAAACTGTTTAAAACACCAGATTTAACTGATGAATTCCATGATATTTATGATCTTGTTATCCAAGGAAATAAGGGAATCATGGAAATTATATTTGCACTTGAAAATAAGTGGAAATATCCAAAGAAGGATGCAAAATATTATTCATTTAACATCATGTTAAAGGAAATGACAAATAAAATTGCACCATGGGTTGTTGGGTCGGTACACATGGCGTTAGCTCAAGTATTCCCTTGTCCTAAAATTGTCATGGTCTGTGCTAAAAATTATGATGAAAATAGAAAAGAAATTATCAATAAAAATACTCAGTAGGAAATTTAGTCAATAACCGAGATTGAATTTGCTAGTCTGTTGGACCTAGGGTTTGAAGCACAAAACTCAAATGTGCACATTGACTTGGGAAAGCTAGCAAAGAATTATGAAAAAAATAGATGCAATACAGAAAGATTCGTATATCAAAGGAATAACAAGAAGTTCTAGTCAGAAATCTTTGGATCCAGATCATAAGCCTCCTTATGATCTTGATATTTTTGTGCAATGGGTTCAGGATAGTATTTCTTTACTAGAATTTTGTTTGGGATTAGATAGTAATAAAGAAGTGGGTGCCAGCTTTCTTAAAATGATTTTTCATATTCATTGTAAAAAAGAACCAGTAAAATATAATTTTATTGAGCACATTGTTCATTGCATGCAAGAACAATTACCAATGATTAAAAGAGGTTCATAGAAGACATTTAGATTCACAACCTACTTGTGCTATCTTCTTTTAGCAAATCATCATGCAATATTCTAGACAAAAAAGCTTCAAATTCAAGTCCAATATCCAATATATGAATGGACACCTGAGATACAGATGAGTGATAATAGAAGGAACTATAAAAAATTTGGTAGACTTCTTTTTGGCACCAATGTATCTTAAAATTACAGGCAGTCCAATGCCTAGATTTCCTGTGTCTTGTAGAGACTGTATTCAACTTGAAAGTCAAATACAATTGGTTGACTGGTACTTCATTTAAGACTATATTGTGTTAAGCTTTACGGTTCAGTGGCACAACCCTAAAAACTTCCAATACATGTGATAAAGAGGGTATTTGCATTGGAATATGTATGAAAGATGGAGAGCATAGAAGTACTCTTTAATGGTCAGTAAAAGAAAATGATATTTCCTTCCTTGTCTTTCTCATTTGGAGGGTTCACATTTGAGAGAAGAGGATTCCAAGTGGCACAAGCTTTTTTACAATTTTTTGCTTTGCTATTGACATTCACTGGCAGTATGATTCACTCAACATAATTGGAACAAATCTTAGAGAGAATGGGATCTCCACAAGAAAATGTCAACATGAGAGTATGCCATTGATAGAAAAATTTAAGAACATGGAGTCCTGGGATGAGGTAAAAAAAGAGATGGAGAAATACGCCACTAAAAATAATATTTCAATACAAGAATTTTCATCCAAAATTATGGCATTGAACAAATAGAAAGGAAAAGTGCAGTACAAGACATCCTATAATTTCTACCATAAATTTGCTGAACCATCTAGAAAAGTTATTTCAAAAGACCTAGTGGGTCAATGTAAACATGGTAATTGGACTCAAACCAAAATTTCTGATTTTTGGGAAATGAGGAAGAATCTCAGCAAGCTAGAGACCTCTGCAAATCTTTATGAAGTGGAAGAGGATCAAATATTTAGAGATTTGTGGAATGAGGAGCATCTAGCTAAAGCATATCACAACGGTGATAATCCTCCAAATGATGAGTATGAGCGAGATTCTATGAATCCCACATCCAATTCAATGTATATTTAATTATTAGTGGAGTCGATGTGTCCACAAAAGAAAAATATAACAAAGGGGCAGATATTATAGAAAAAATGGTTTTTCCAATTTGGGGTGGTCTGGATCCCACAGAATAAGGGCCTTGGTTTCCACTTGCCACACCCGCTCCACCAAATCGTGGTGAGACACCATTCTTTGCAGGTTCATCAGAAAAAGGTACTACTTAGTCTCACACCCTTGTACCTTCATTTGTTCCAGCTTCAAATCTAGTTCCACCTTTTCCAAGCACTCAGATTCAATCTAAATCAAGTGTCACTCCCATTGGTGGGGATGTCATGGGTAGTACTAGTGGTCCAAAAAGGAAATGACAACTGGAAATGAAATTAGTGGATCCCAGAGATCAAGGCATTGTAAATAATTAAAAGGTTATGACAACAATGTCAATGGTGTCTATGACTGTAATTCTAACAATTGCCACACCTTCAGGACAAAACCCTTCGAACAGTCCAAAAAATCCACTTGTAATGGTTCAGGGTGTTACTATTGCTAATCATCATGGTGAGATTATTAGAACCACAGGTGGAAGCTCATACATCACTGCAAGTTCTATTTCATCTTTCAAACATTCAATTATGTCATAAAACCCTGATTTTCATTTCAATGATTTTGTAACTAAGTTTGAACAAACAAAAAATATGAATAGAAAAAATACTAAGACATTGAACAGGGATGCAGTTGTTGTAGATCGTGATGTAGAACTTGCATCGAACAGGTTATTTCCCACGTATGACCCCAAAAAAGAAATGGAGTTCATGGTGGTTATGCCCATAGCTAGAGATAATAATCCACCAGAGATTCAATTAGATCCATCTGAATTTCACATTAGCACCCTCCATGGATTTATCCAAAATTAAAAATGTAGATAAGATAAATGTGTCAAAATAACCAACCAAGTGGTCTATAGTTCAATGATGAAGTTGGAGAGAGAGAAAGAAAAGCATCTCGGAAAAATAGAAAAGTTACAGGTAGACCTGGAAAATCAAAAGGCAAAGGAGAAATTAGCAGATAACAGGTGCAAAGAATTTTTTAAAAAGGATAATAAATTCATCCAAACAAGCAATTGCACAACAAGAAAATATGGAAACTGAACTGCAAATTTTGAGGGAGAAATTGGAGAGAACAATAAAAAAGTTGAGGATGAAAAAGGCTCTTCAGTACGTTTATACAAAAGCGTGGAGAATACATCAAAGGAAAACAATAACTTAAAAAAGGAATTGGACGATGAGAGGGTAAAAGCAAAAAGGTGGGAAGAGACAATATAGGAAATAAGAAAACAAAGTGATCACCAATTGTCAGAATTGAGAGAAGAGCTAAAGAAGGCAAATAATACAATTAAAACCTACAAAATTAGCTTGAACGAAAAAGTAAAAAATACTGTCAAGCAAATAAAATAGATATTTGGGGGAGAATAAAGGTGAGTGGTGATACTTTGTGTCATTGGTTTCAATTGAATGAAAGTATTAGAGATGCTTTTGGGAACCTCAAAGAGCACCTTGAGAAGAACAAAAATCTTTGTTAGAGAGACAATATTGCAAAACAGATTTTGCAAAAAATCAACACAACTAGTGACATGCATTTGGCAAGAAAGGGAATTAATGACCGCGTTTGTGAAACAATAAAGGCAACATTTGTCTTTCAAAAATTCAAAAACTAAGGGAATGGGAGGAACTTGTGGCCTTATATGGGAGAAAGCTTGCCAAGATGCATAAAAAACAACCAAAATGATAAGCCTTGGTTTGTCGAATCCTTTTCCTGGTCCTAGTAACTCATCAAAAAAATTTGTTGGAAGAGAAGCTTACAAAAAAAGTTGCAGGACACAATGACGTCTGATTTAGGAAAGCTTCCTTAGGACACAACTAATGAAGGAATTTCAAATTGCATCAAACCATTGACAAATTGGAATGCAGTATTGGATGGATTATTGCTTTCAAGTCACTCTTCCAAGTATGGATTGCTAACGAGGTTGCGGTTTATTTACTATCACTTGAAAAAATTGGACCTTTCAAACAACGCAAAATAGAGCATACTAAACAAACTCAAAAAATCATACCATAAATCATAGTATGTGAAAGTACTTTCAATCATATCTATTTTTTATTTCTAATGAATTGAATTGAGTTTAAAGTTTGAACTTTGTTTTTTGATTCTTTGAACAGGATTAATGTAGTAGATCAGATGATTTTGATAATTTACTAAATTGGCCTATCAAATGCAGAGATGTACAGTTTTAGAGATGTTATACTTGTCTTACTAATTTTGATTTTGAGACTTCACATGAGGCAAAATGACCTGAAGCTATTGTTTCTCCTTTTTTCTATAAAAGGGGCCGGAATTCAAGGTCATTTGTTGAGGGTAATGAAATTGAAATTGGGTATTGTACTATTGATTCATTGACTTTTCCAAATAGAATCACACAAAGTTGTGTACTTACTACTATTAATGAATGTATTTCTACATTGTATCATATTTGTAAATAAATTAATGAGAATCTCTATGAATTGTATCATACGAATTGTTATATTTTCAAAAAAATAATGAAAATCTTCAAGAATTGTACCATATGAGCTGAATAATGCAAATGAAAACCATTATTAATTGTAGAATTGATGAGATTATCAACCACATTCATGTTTTTGACATTGGAATATGTTATTATGCATGATTGATGATGAGATACATACAGTGACAATAGAATACAATAATAAGTTTAATAAATACCTAGGACCTGCTACTTTGATAATGATTCAAGTTTCCACATCATCTCATTATCAGGATCCTCAAATTCATTGCCATCAACATCATAGTTTCCTTGGTTTTTCGAGCTATGTTTTCTTCACTCTACATACCTCCACCTAACTAAAGTCCAATGCTACTAGTACCAGTACATGAGTACTAACATCATTGTCTCTGGCACTCCCACTTTGGTTTGAAATGTTGCCCATCCCTCTTCTTTGACATTTCTTCCTCCACAATTTCAGTGCCCTATCGTAAGGAAAAGTATTGACATCATACCTGGATGTATAGAGCCTCAAGAAATTTTGCAAATTCTTGTCTAGTTTGTTTCTTAGCTTTGAATTTAAGAACCCCAAAGCATTGAAAACTCTTTCATCCTCCACCGATCTCAATATCATGGTCAACCATAAATCAGCAAGCTTAAAATTTTTTTTTATTGAATCAATCAACATTTTGCTCTGAGCTAGATTTTTCCAAAGCCTTGTTACCAATCCATCTTCATGTGGGTTCCGCATAATATTATATTGTTCCCTCATTGTCTATGAAAAATGGCCCGATTTCTCTCTCAAATGAGATAATTATAAAATTCCATTTAGAGTTACTCCATTGAACTCTTTGGTTTTGCAAAAATGATCTATCAAAGTTAGTAGCTTAGTTCAAAAATCTTTCAAATTGTTGATACTCCAATACCGAGGAAACACAATAGTCATGGATTCAAGTAGTTTGAATGGAGGGAATCTTTCTATAATCTATGAGGAAAGATCATAGGAAATGTACTTCACATAAATAGTTACAGATTCAATGATCGTGGTAAAGTCTTCCATTTTAACACTTGATATTCACTTCCTGGGGTTCTTTCTTGGTTCTTCAAACTCAACCCTGGGAAAGTAGTGCATTGGTATCTCAAATCCACGTACTTTTGCGCATAACTCCCTGTTTGCATTGATCTTTAAATAGTTATTAGGATTGTTCAAATTTGCGATTTTGAGCTAGCTAGCAATTTTACATTTTCACATGATCGATAGAGATTATCGAGCATCATGCATGTCAATTTATGTAGCATGACATATTCTGCAATATACATAGCTCTTTACTAGGCCTTGTTCATTACATTTCTCATTTCCTCCAGTAGGGGGAGAAGACCTGTGAATGTTAAGAGTGTCTCTACATTACTTAACCTTCGTAGTAGCTCAGGAAATTTTGGTTTCCCTGATTCTGCACTACTTGAGTTCAATAGACCAAGCAACAATTTATATTCTAAAAAAACTCGATGTGCTAGTCCATCCAAAGAGATCCATCTAGTATCATTATCCTTAAGAAGCTTGTTCATATTGGTTAGTCCTTCAACAAAGTGTTGAAATTCCCTGAATCATTTCAAACTTTGACAGAAGTATTGGTAGATCTCTTTGATTAAAACTTCAATTTTTATACTAGAGCATGCTTTTTGACAACTCCAAAAGCTAGATTCATTATGTGGGCCATGCAGTGAATGGAAGTAATGTAGGGTGCACAAGAATTTTGTATCCTTGTGCAAAGACCGCCCCTGTAGCCTTGCATTACTGAAGCTCCATCTGCTCCAACACACACTAGCTTTTTGGCAATCGTCATGTCATCTATACCTCCATATTCAATTAGTGAACTCTTTAATAGTTCAAATAAATTTTCCATTGTCGCATTATCCTTCATTTTAGCAACAGTTAATAGATGAGGTTGGTAGAGAAATTTGTGTACAGTATAAACATGCATGCATACCCATGAAGTATTATCTACTGTTGTAACCTCATCTAAAGACAATGCAATAAATTTTGACTCTTCAATTTTTTTCCTTTAGATCCTCTTTTTCAACTTCGGCAAGACAACTTGCCCATTCCCATCCAATTTTTACTGACCAGTGGTTGTTAGGATAGTTAGAAACTTTTAGAAAGTGTAATAAAACACTCAATGATGGGTAGTCTGTCATAGGACGCCCTCTGCTCAAAATATAAAAGACAACACTTAACTGAACATATAATTTTTTTATATTGAATCAATCAACATTTTGCTCTGAGCTAGATTTTTCCAAAGCCTTGTTACCGATCCAGCTTCGTGTGGGTTTTGCATAATATTATATTGTTCCCTCATTGTCTATAAAAAATTGGCTTGATTTCTCTCTCAAATGAGATTCATCTAAAATTCCATTTAGAGTTACTCCATTGAACTCTTTGGTTTTGCAAAAATGATCTATCAAAGTTAGTAGCTTAGTTTGAAAATATTTTGAATTGTTGATACTCCAATACTGAGGAAACACAATATCCATGGATTCAAGTAGTTTGACTAGAGGGAATATTTCTCTAATCTGTGAGGAAAGATCATAGGAAATGTGCTTCACATAAATAGTTAGAGTCAATGATCTTGGTAAAGTCTTCCCTTTTAACACTTGATATTCGCTTCCTGGGGTTCTTTCCTGGTTCCTCAAACTCAACCCTGGGAAAGTAGTACATTGGTATCTCAACTCTGTGTACTTCTACACATAACTCCCCATTTGCACTGAGCTTTAAAAATTTATCAGGATTGTCCAAATCTACGATTTTGAGCCAGCTGGAAATTTTACATCATCACATGACCGATAGAGATTATCGAGTGTCATGCATGTCAAGTTATGCAGTGCAACATATTCTGCAATATACATAGCTCTTTACTGGGCCTTGTTCATTATATTTCTCATTTCCTCCAGCATGGGGAGAAGACCTGCTAACGTTAAGAGTGTCTCTACATTACTTAACCTTCGTAGTATCTCAGGAAATTTTGGTTTCCATGATTCTTCACTACTTGAGTTCATTAGACCAAGCAATGATTTATATTCTAAAAAAACTCGATGCACTGATCCATCCAAAGAGATCCATCTGGTATCATTATCCTTAATAAGCTTGTTCATATTGGTTAGTCCTTCAACAAAGTGTTAAAATTCCCTGAATCATTTCAAACTTTGACAGAAGTATTGGTAGATCTATTTGATTAAAACTTCATTTTTTTATACTAGAGAATGCTTGCTGACAACTCCAAAAGCTAGATTCATTCTGTGGGACATGCAGTGAATGACAATAATGTAGGGTGCACAAGAAGTTTGTATCCTTCTGCAAAGACCGCCACTGTAGCCTTGCATTACTGAAGCTCCATTCGCTCCAACACACACCAACTTTTTGGCAATCGTCATGTTAATTGATGACATAATTTTTTTCCATTAGTATGCAAAGAGAAAATAGTTGTAATGAACCATCAATTACACTACACCAAAAGTATGGTTTTCAATTCAAACTAAAAATGCTAAGTAAAGGAGAAACCTGACGACACAGTTTTGAAGTGTAAACCAACAGTGCAACCCAAACAGGATAAACTGGAACCTGACAAGAGTAAACCGACAGTGGAACCCAACAAGAAGAATACAATGCAAATTGAGAGAACAGACAGGAGAGGAACCCAATAGACAGTTCAACCAAGCAACACCAAAAGACAGTCAAACTGATTTCAAACCAAACCAAGCATCAGACACTGAAAGTCAGTTATATCCTGAGAAAAGTGGATCTGACTTCCACATCAGATAAAATAGTTATATTCTATTTATAGACTTTTGATTTATTTTAAATCCATTTCTTGAGGAACAAGAAACATTATTGTAATTGTTTTAATCAGTCTAACTAATTAAAAACATGCAAACTAGGAGATCAAGGTCAAGTTGTAAACCTTTAATCTTAAAGTTAGTTTTGTAATACGTGAAACTAAATTAGGTCAATCTATGTTATAAATAGATGTTGTAATCATTCATTTGAGAAGGATGAGAGGATGAATGTATCCAATGAGCACATCTATGGATCAGACTGAGAGTTTCAAGAAGAAGAACATCAAAAGATTAATTTGGTTATCAAGAACCAAGAACAGAGGCTACCGAGCAATAGAGGTATTAATCAAGCACATTAGGTGATACATTTTACATGTGATTTGTAATGGATCTGTAATCAACAATTGTTATATTGCATACACTAAGTTCAATGAGTATTTTTTTCTGCATTCTAACAAGTGTAGCAAATATGAGAAATCCTTTCAAGAAAGGTGAATTTAACAATCCTATTGTAAATCTTTTAACCGAGTGCACACTAAACAGTGTTGCTAAATCTCTTAATAGAGTAGACCTTAACCAGTCTCCACATAATACTCCTAACAGGGTAGATCATTAGAAGTGATCAAATTGTAAGCCTTAACCGGCCCCTTCCAATCTGCAGATAGTGATTTTTTTGTGGGTATCATCCCCACCACAGTTTTTACCTTCTAACAGGGGTTTTCTGCGTTACCATATCTTGTGTTATGTGTCAAATACTTTCATAAATGTTTCTATGAATGTTTACGTGTTTGTTAAATTTTATGAATTGATATATCTTACACAAAGATAGTATAGAACAAATGGTTGGTTATACTATTGATTACACAATGGATAAATTTTAAAAGAGATAAAAGTTTTAGAGGTACTGACTCACCCCTCCCATCTCAGTACATACTTCCCATTATTTCCAACAATTGGTATCAGAGCTAGATCTCTTATTTGGAAATTTTAAAGACTTAAGAGAAAAGATCATACGATGGAGAAGTACAGACTTGACAAAAGTATTGAGAATCAGAAGCTAGAAATTTAGATCTACTATGAGAAGTATAAAGAAGCAAGAATCAAGATGAGATAGTTGCTAGATGAAAGAAAGATTATGGCATCTCATTGTAATGAAATAGATTACCATGTAGAAGAGATACCAGATCTATTTGAATCTTCAGGATCAATAACTAGCAAAGCGTTAGACACATCAGAAGAAAGCATCACAGGTGTAAATGAAATAAATCAACATCTGGATGGACAAGTAAAATCTCTGCAAATCGGTCAAGAGACATAGATGGTAAGAATGATTGATATCATGAACAAGGCTAGACAAGCTGAGAAAGAGAGAACAATAGCTATTGATGACAAAATGAATATTACTGACAAGCTACAAGAGAAAGAATTAGAAATACAAAGACTGAAAGAACATCATCACGATATTACAAATCAGATTATTCTTATGATCCAAGAGGCAAACATAATGAATATTGAACTCATTGAAAGAATAGAAGCTATCGGTGAGCTAAGAGAACAAAATGCAAATTTGAACAAGAAGTAAGAATTTAGGAACACCATGTAATGAAATAATCAAGAGAGATAAAAAAAGAAACAAAAGGATGGATGATTTTCTTGATGGACAAAGGAGAGACAACAACAACACCGGACTATGCTATACCAAGAATGGAGAATCACCCAATCAAGATGATCCAAAGAATGTGTATGAAATTCCAAGACCAAGGAAGCTGACATGCAATCACTGTGGAAGGCAAGGCCACACATCAAATGTTTGCAGGAGAAAAATGAAAGGTATTTCTAAATCCACATCTTCATTCATAGGAATTTTTTATAAATGTAAAAAGAAAGGACATAAAGAATATGAATGTAAATTTGAGGTGAAAGAACCAAAGAAGGAAACCTACATGGACAAATATTGTCCGACTGCATGGGAACACATCTCTTGAATGCTGGGAGAAGAAAAAGCAAGCATGGAAGCCTAAAGGTCAAGAATCTGCCTATCAACCGAAAAGAGTTGGTAACTAGTATGTATGGGATTATAATACATGGGAAAATTTTACAACATGTAGAAGATTTGGTCACATTGCTACAAACTATATGAGACAATGGAAAAGAAAGTCTAGAGGCTGGACTAACCCCGGAATGGCATGTCTACAGTGTCATAAAGTTGGTCATCTAAAGAAAGACTACAAAGATCGAATGATAGAGACCAGCACCTTTGTCAATGGAAATACCATTGAAGACATTAGGAAGATGAGAAACAAAATGTGGAGGAAAGCTACAAACACTGATGAAGCTAGACTGAGCAATGCAATTGGTGACACCTTATCCAATGGATCTAGTGACATCACCACCCTCACATACACAGAAAAAGTATGAAACTGCATTATATCAAGTTATATTTTGCATCAGTTCCATTATACATAGTTAAAATGTTGGAATTATATTGGAATGATGTACTGAGAGGGGATGGGTGAATCAGTACCTCTAAAACTTTTCTTGGTTATCCCATTAACCCTTTGTCATCAGTTTGTAAATTATCTTATCTAACTGTTCATCTTTCTTTATGTATATGCAATCATAACATGAGTTCTTTAATATGTAACCATACAAGAAACATTCATGAAAATATATAACACATGACACAAGATATGATATCATAGAAAACTCATGTTAGGAAGTAAAAAATGTGGTGGGGATTGTTACCCACAAGACTTCACTATCTGCAGATAAGAAGGGGTCGGTTAAGGCTTACAATTGGTCACTTCTGATGACCTACCCTATTAGGAGTATTATAGTGGAGACCTATCTACTTCGTTTGAAGCTTTAGAAACACTGTTAAGTGTGCACTCTGTTAAGAGATTTGTAAAGAACAGTTAAGTCCACCTTCTACAAAAGGATTTTAGATGTGATACACTTGTTAGAATGAAACTACATAAGTCTTTGATCTGATGATTTACGCAATCTCTAATTTCTAATAACATATCCAATAAGGTTTCCTATGTATGAGTAATCATCTTTACATGATTGAATAATACCTTTCTCTGCACCTCAGTAGCCTCTGTGTGTTCTTGATAACTAGATATAATCTATTTCTAAACTTTGCATGAATTCTACCTTCTACTCTGTAGATGCTCTTCGTGGCTATCAACAATAATGAATCTGTAATTCACAATTGATTGAACATCTATTTATACTAGATTTTAGCTCGATTCTTGATTCATGCTTTGCAAGTTAACTCTAGATCCAAGGTTTACAACTTGACCTTGATCTTCAGTTAGATATGTTTTAGATCCATTAGGATGCTTTAAAACATTTACATTATGCTTTCTTGACCCTCAAGTAATGATTTAAAACAAATTAAAACTCTATAAATAGAATTATAATGCTTTATCTGACATGTAAAACTCAGATCCACTATTTGCGGGTTCTCTAACTGACTGTCAGTTCTTATGGTTGGTCTGCTCTGTCAGTCTTTCAGTTTTCTTTGCCGTCGGTGTTCCTTTCTTGAACTGTTCATTGGGTATGCTTTTTTTGCTCTGTTTATTTTGTTCTCAAAACTATCATCGGTGATGATCTTAATGTTATGTTATTGACCCATCGGTGATGTCCTATTTACTTCGTCAGTGTTCGTCAGTCAATTCCATACTTAGCATTTTCTCGTGACCTTTGTGTTCTGTCGAGTATACTTGTTGTCTGCCAGTTATGCTTGTAGTCCACCAATTATGCTTGTATCGATGATCTCTGTTAATTTTTTTCACTAAGTGTACTAATGGAAAAACTTAATGTCATCAATCTCCCCCTTTGACATTAGTATCAAAAACATGATATGTTCAACATACTGAATATATTAGTATGTACACCTATGTATACTTCTTCCTTTATTCATTTGAATGACTCCCCCTATGTATATGTCAATAAGTGTAAGTATATATACATTTCCTTATGTACTTTTCTTTCCCTTTTTTTTGATATATTGTACACAACTATTTTTACATATCTGTTCCTTCTGTACATACAATATACATTTCCTTTCTATTCCTCCTTTTCTGATAATAAAGGCAAAGGTACTTACATCTTGTCAAAAAGGTGGGAATGTGAGGATTTGATCTCCTCCATCATCTTTTCCCATTTATCCTTCAGCATTTCTAGAGCCATGTGCTCAAGTGATATCCTTACATGTATATCATAGATGTTGTCTACTACAAACATCTCAGGGGTTTCAATTAAGTTTCTTGATTTAGAAATATGTTGTTGTAGAATAGCAAGATTAGGCAAGATGTGTGCCTATAGTTTGGTAATCTCACCTCTTAATGGTGTTTCAGCATCCCATATTTCTTGCCTTAGCCTATTAGCCTCAATGACATTATCATGATGCGCCTTGATACTGTCTGCATTTGAGGTTAGGCTTTGTGCACTTGTTGTGACATTAGAATCTATTTCTGCTAACTTGTCACTATTTTCTTTTGTAAACTTTTCAATTGTGCACATCTTTTGAACTAAGGTAATTTTCTCAGCAATCATTGGCTCTAATTGATCAGTTAGTTCAAAGAGCTTTACCTTGTTCACAGCCACTGCTTGGTTGATCTTATTAATTAACTTGTATTGATACTTTTTCTCTGCTTGTTCTTCCATAGCTTGTTCTGCATCTACATTCTGGTTTGTGATGGTGTCGGTAAGAACAACTATTTGCTCCTTAACTGTAGCTTTTTGTTCAAGTTTCACCTCAGGAACAAGTTGTTGGAGAATGTCTCTTGCCTTGTCAAGTTCCATTATTTTCATGTGTTCCTATATCATTTTCTTCTGAATGGCTTTCCTTTGGCATAGCACTCCAAACTCTTGAATTTTATCTGTATCCAAAGTAGTAATATCCCAGTTTAGGACTTCTATTACTTCATCCATTATGACAGCCAAAATATCTTTCTTCAGTGCTTTCCTCTTCTTCTTCTTTGGCTGGGTGGCAGATTGATGTACTACCATTTGTAAACATTGAGATTGGGTTGACTTGGTAGGTGAGGATCAAGAAGATGAAGCATCATGTTGTTTCTGTTCTGAGTCCACCGGCTGGTTTTGTGAAGACGTCTCCTCATTGGCCTTAGGTTTATCAACAGATATATTTTCTTTTTGTTTTGAGATTTCATACTGCTTGACTTCTTCACTCTTATCTTTTTCTCTATCCTTTCTCAATGTATTCTTAGTTTTTTATCTGCTTCTTTATTATGTTCATTAGACACTTCTTGTTGAGTGTCAGTTGAATCTTTCATCTCTATATCTGTATCCTTTTGAGTATTGGATGCATCTTTGTTTTCATCACTACCCATGTCCTTGGGTATATCATCAGCTTTCTTAGATGATTTTTACTAACTTGATTGAATATTAATAGCATCAATTAATATATTCATGTTTGTCGATGTATTGATTGTTGTAGTGTCAATAGTTGAATCATGTCTGTTGGTATTTCCCTGTGAAATATTTATATCTTCATCTTTTTGTACTTCTACTACAGGGTGTTTTCATGTAGTGTCATTGACAATATTTTCTAACCATGATTCATCATTTATATCATCAGCTAAGTTACCTGTTATTGTCAAGTCATCCTTGGTAACTTCTTCATCTTTACTCAAGTCAATGTGAATTGGACTTGGTGGATTTTGACTCTCTTCACTTTGAGTGTGGTCAAGAGTAGTTTCTGGCCATTCTTCATCTACAATATCAGTATCTTTGGGGCCTTCTAGATCACTCTCTTATTTACCCATTTCAATAGATGATTCATCTTGTATATCATTGATGGTGATTGGTTCTTTCTCCGGGCTAGCTTCCTTAGTGGGATTTTTGAGTATCTTGCACCACTTCTTAATGCTATTTTGATCAAGATCAATTAGCTTTCCCCTGAGAAATTCATATGCTCTCATTTTTGGTGAGAACTCTTTTTCATACTTCTTTATCATCTTAGCAATTTGTTCCTTTGTTGAATTAGGAGGCATACGAGTATCAAGTACTCTTTCTCTTATCTCCTTTTCCTGATGTAGTGCAAATTTCCATCTAGCTGATAATCTCTTTGACAGTTCTTTGGGAACATCATATTCTGAGAATTCTATTGGAACATAGTGATGTTTGCACATTTTAACAATTGTTGCTTCTTCAATCTTATTTTGATCCTCTGTACTGAATTTTAACCATTTCCTTATGTTAGGATCAGAAATATATTGGGATTCTGAGATGATCTTGCATATTTTCTCAATTGTTGTTGGAACCAAAGGTTCCTTTTCCTTTTATATTTCTACATCAGCTTCATCCATAGCTGATTCTTCTAGATCGTCATTTTTCTAAACAAATTTCCTCCTTCTGGTAGGTTTCCCAACTGGTTGTTTTCCCTTTGATGTGTCAGGTTTCCTTTTATACACCTTTCCTTTTACCATGGGAGAAGGAGTTGCATCCTTTGTTGTCTGACTCCTCGTTCTTGACTTCTTAGGTGGAGGAGGAGGTGGTGAGTCAGACTGTTCTTCCTCTAATTCATTTTCCTCTACTATATCACCGATGGGTAACTAGGTCTCGGTGATTTCCTCCTTACCCTCTTGTTCCTCTTCACCTTCAGAAGATACATTCAATTTCTTTTTTAGTTTCTTCACCATTCTACTTGACTATTTTACAGCTTTCTTGATAACAAGATTTGTTTTAATCTTTTGTTTGGCCTCTTCATAGGTACCAAATCTTAGTTTTTTGTTGTCCCCTGGTTCATTCAATAGTGCCTCAATGCACTCATTGGATTGTCCTATTTTGATTTCATATTCTAACCGTGAAAGCCATGACTTCCTAGGTACTATTGCTTGGATGTACATGAAATCAATATCTACCATGAAACATATATTCTCTTTGTGTTCCTCTATCATATTTTCAGGAATCCTTGTTCTAGTTTGCAACATTTCCTTAATGGTTTTGAAATACTCATGCATTACATTATCAAAATTTGTTCCTAGTGATTTTATGAATTCACCTATTTGCATGGTTATAGGTCTGCTTGTGTCCCATACAACTTTTCTTATTGAAGGAAAGTATTCTTCAAAGTAAAAGA
Organism: Thuja plicata; assembly: GCA_018584345.1. Classification (NCBI taxonomy): domain Eukaryota; kingdom Viridiplantae; phylum Streptophyta; class Pinopsida; order Cupressales; family Cupressaceae; genus Thuja; species Thuja plicata. Next base: position 1,081,887 of record MU227879.1, on the reverse strand, counting down.
ATATGCACATTATGAGGGAACCAAACTTACAAGTGTTTGTCCTTGAAGATCTTAAAGTGCACATGTTCTCCTTCAGTTGATGTAGCAGGATCTCTGCAAGATCCATCTTCTTTCCTTGTTTGATGATCTTGTATGATGTGCTCATGGTAGTTCTTGATATGTTATTCATTCTTCTTTCCTGGAAGATTTTAAATCCTATCACACATGCACCAAACTTCAGCTCTACGTCAGTGATAGTGTTGACCTTGAGTGCTCTTTTGTCTGATTTAGCACCAATCAATTTTTCCACTTCTGCCAGGGATGGGTGCTTGTGAGCTTGTGGTTTATCGTTCGTAGGATAACTAGTAACTATGTGAATAACATCCTTTGTTATTGGCTTTGTCTTATTAAGCCATAGAGTCTTGTTGTGCATTCTGCTGAGAACAATCTTTATCCATTCTATTTTGAAAACTTTGGAAAAATGTAGTGCATTCATGAGTCCTTTTACTTCCAGACGCTTGTGCTCATCTTTGAGGTTTCCAGCTTCATCACATAGTTCCCTATAGCCATTATCTAGGTCTAGATCTCCTATTTTTGAGATCTTGCAGTGTATATAGGACCTTATGTCCTCTACCAGCAAAACCCTAGGTGGGATTTTGGAAAATGCTCTAGAATCGTCAGGTTGTGATGCTATTTCTAGGTGTAGCTTGTATTTGGGTTCAGCACAAGAGCCTCTATTGACAAGCTTGAACATTTTCTTCTTGTCTTCCTTAATCTTTTCAACTCTAGAAGTTGATGCCATCATGTTGCAGAAATTTAGGGCTTTTTGCAAATAAAACAGTGTGGTCGGTGAATGTGGTTACTTACTGAATCTCTTTGATTGCCTATGAATGTGAATGCTTTGTGTTGAATTGATTCCTGCTTGGTCACTCTCTAAATTGCTTTGAAATTGCTCTGCTCTACTTTGCTCTACTCAAAAATCACGGATGCAAAAATGAGTTCACCCGTCGGGCTTTTATAACTTTTGTGCCCTAAGTTGTCATTAATGCTCACCAACTTGTTGGTATACAAAGAATGAGTTCATCCATAGAGGAATTTATAACATCTTCGGTGTCTATGCAAAGTGTCGCGGTTTCTATCATCTTTGGTGACTTCATCGATGATTTTCGGTAAAGTAGCGAAGACAGCTTTCGTTGCCTCAAGGTTCACCGATGTCCGTCGGTTTACACTTAGCAACTTGGCGTTTGTGTAATGACTGATACATTCTAGTTAGTAGTTCTAACTTTTCTGTGTGTGTTCACCAATGCATATTTGTACCCAATAACCGATGGTATTGTTTTTCAACAGTTTAACAAATAACAATATATTGCATCATTTATTCATGTTAATGTTACAATATGAACTATGTGTAATAGGACCAATGCATAATATAACTTTTTATAATGCAGTTCCATACTTACTTGTGCATTTTAGTTGGAAATAGTGATGTCAACAGATCCATTGGATGGGGTGTCACCATTTTCATTGCTTGTTCCAGCACCTTCAGTGTTTGCGGCTTTTACCCACATCTTGTTTCTCATTCTCTTGATGTCATCAATGGTATTTCCATTGGGATGAGTGCTTGTATCTGCCAGTCGGTCTTTGCAATCTTTTATCACATGTCCAGCCTTATGACAATGTAAACATGCCATACCTAGATTTGTCCAACCTCTTGACCTTCTGGTCCACTTTCTCATATAGTTGGCAGCAATATGACCATACCTTCCACATGATGTGCAATTTACCCATGTGTTATAGTCCCAAACATATGAGTTACCTAGTGTTGTTGGTTTGTAGCTATTATCAGTTTCTTTTGGTTTCCAAGTCTTGTTATTCTTTTTCCAGCACTCCTCATGTGTATTCCCATTCATCTTGCAGGTAGGACAGTACTTTTCCATGTAGGTTTTCCTTTTTGGATTTGTCACTTTGGATCTGCATTCATGTGCCTTGTGTCCTTTCTTTCGACATTTATAACAATTACCAATGAAAGTAGATTGTGCTTGAGAAATACCTTTCATTTTGCTTCTGCAAATGTTTGAGGTGTGGTCGGGTTTTCCACAGTGATTACATGACAACTTCTTGGATCTTGGGGTTGTGAAAGTATTTCTTTGATCTGGTTGATTAGAAGATTCACCATTCTCGTTGTACCCTAATCCTGTGTAGTTGTTGACTCTTCTTTGTTCATCAAGAAAATCATCCATCCTTTTGTTGCTTTCTTCAGCTTTCTTGATCAATTCATTGTGTTGATTCTGGACTTTGATTTCATGCTTCAATTTTTCATTCTCTTCTCTTAGCTCACCGATGATCTGTATTCTTTCAATGAGTTATGTATTTAGTATGTTTGCCTCTTGACTCATAAGAATAATCTGATTTGTAATCTCATGGTGATGCTTAGTAAGTCTTTGAATCTCTGATTCTTTCTCTTGCAGCTTCTTTTTTATTTTCCTCCTATCACCAATGGCTAGTGTTCTTTCATTTTCAGTTTTTCTTGCATCATTCATGACATCAATCATTTTCACCATTTGAGTCTCTTGACCAATTTGCAGCATTCTCAATTGTTGGTCAAATGTTGATTGGCCTCATGTAGACTTGTGATCTTTTCATCTGATTGGTCTTATGCTTTACTTGACATTGATTTTTCTGTATCAAAGTAATCTTGTATTTTTGATTCTTTGTAGTCCTTCTCATTCAGCCTAGTTGCCATAATTTTTCTTTCATCAAGAAGTTTTCTCAAGTTGATTCTCACCTCTTTACATTGCTCATAGTTAATCTGCATCTGCAATTTCTCATTCTCAATAGTCTTGTCCAGTCTGTACTTTTCCATTTCTCTGATCTTTTCTCTTAAGTCTTTAAGCTTTTCAAGAAAGAGACTTAGCTCTGACACCAATTGTTGGAATTATATTGGAATGATGTACTAAGAGGGGAGGGGTGAATCAGTACCTCTAAAAATTTTCTTGGTTAGCCCATTAACCCTTTGTTATCAGTTTATAAATTATCTTATCTAACTGTTCATCTTTATTTATGTATATGCAATCATAACATAAGTTCTTTAATATGTAACCATACAAGAAACATTCATGAAAATTGATAACACATGACACAAGATATGATATTGCAAAAAAATCTTGTTAGGAAGTAAAAACTATGGTGGGGATTGTTACCCACAAGACTTCACTATCTGCAGATAAGAAGGGGTCGGTTAAGGCTTACAATTGGTCACTTCTGATGACCTACCCTGTTAGGAGTATTACAGTG
>MU227879.1:1066182-1078246 GCA_018584345.1 Thuja plicata | reverse complement strand
AACTCTAGATCCAAGGTTTACAACTTGACCTTGATCTTTAGTTAGATATGTTTTAGATTCGTTAGGATGCTTTAAAACATTTACATTATGCTTGCTTGACCCTCAAGTAATGATTTAAAACAAATTAGAACTCTATAAATAGAATTACAATGCTTTATCTGACATATAAAACTCAGATCCACTATTTGTGGGTTCTCTAACTGACTGTCGGTTATGATGGTCGGTCTTCTCTGTCAGTGTATCAATTTTCTTTGCCGTCGGTGTTCCTTTCTTGAAATATTCGTCAAGTATGCTTTTTCTACCCCGTCGGTTTTGTTCTCAAAATTGTGTCGTCGGTGATGATCTTCATGTTATGTTATTGACCCGTCGGTGATGTCCTGTTTACTTTGTCAGTGCAACACTTGTCAGTGTTCATCAGTCAATTCCATACTTAGCATTTTCTCGTGACCTTTGTGTTCTGTTGAGTATGCTTGATGTCTGCCATTTATGCTTGTAGTCCGCCGGTTATGCTTGTACCGATTATCTTTGTCAATGTTTTCACTAAGTGTACGAATGGAAAAAATTAATGTCATCATAAAATACCAAATCAACATGATTAAAGATGGACTATGGTATTACCTTTCATAATTCTGTGAATTCAATTTCATCGGTCAATACATACCAAAATGCATCGGTGAACATACAAAGCTAAGTTGCCTACACTTACCAAGAATAGTTGGTTAACATATAAAGGCTAAAGTTTCTAGTGTAAACTGAGATCCGTCGGTAATCATGTGAGTCGACAAAGTTGTCTTTGACATACACTGAAATTCATCGGTGAACGTAACAAGTTAACAATTTGCCTTGTAGCATAGTGTTTTCACCGAATGAGAAGTTAGTGTGTCACCCGACAACTCCGTCTTCACACACCAAGGAGTGGTTGAGCATTAATGAATCAAATTAGGGAAAAGTCTATAAATAGATGATGCAAGGGTTTCATTTCTCACTAAGAGACCAGAGAAAAGAAACATAGCGAAACCATAGCACAAAGAGACAACATTACAGAACGACTCCAACCCGATTCACAGCACTCCAAATAGATCACTTACAGCTACAGAGGTGAAAAGTAAGTACCAGCATAAACTGACAACTCTATTAATCATTTACAGGAAAGCCCTAATTTCAAAATCAATGGCAACTACATCAAGAACCGCTAAGCTCAAGAATGTTAAGAAGAACAAGGTCAATATTATCAAGAATAGTACATGTGAGGAACCTAAGTATAAGATATGTCCCGAGGTTGCTTCACAACCTGACAACGCTGGAGAATTATCTAGAATACTAGCTAGGGTTTTGCTCATCGAAGATGTGAGAGCATATATTCACTGCAAGATAGCAGAGATTGGAGACATGGAAGTTGAAAAAGCTTTCAAGAAGCTTTGAAACAATGATGGCACTATCAAGGAAGAGCAAAAACACTTTGAGGTAAAAGGGCTCACAAATTCCCTATGGTTCCTGAAGGAGTTTAAGATTGAATAGATTCGGTTAGTACTAAGCAGGATACATGACCGAAAGTTATGGATGGATGAGCCTAAACTGATAACCAGAGATGTCATACATGCTATTACCAGTTATCCTATAATCGATAAGGTAAAGGCACTAAAGCACCCGCCCAAACTTGAAATTGAGAAGAATACCAGAGCTACATGGGATGGAAGAGGACTGAAAATATCCACCATCAATGATGATGAACTAAAATTTGGAGCATGTGTCTTAGGATACAAGTTCTTTCAGGCTAGCAAGATGAATAGTATTGCATCTGGAGCAATGGATACAACATAAAAGATTGTCAAGAAGGGATTGCATTTGGATCTATCAAAATTGCTACTCAGACAATTAGAAGAGAACACGAAGACAATAAGGAATGCAAAGTCAAATTCATGTAATTTTGGTTCTCTGATAATGTGCATATTTTTCTATTTCCAAGAATATTTCCCATCTATAGGAAATGTGCAATGGGACTCAACAAGACCAGTGACCATACAGATTAGTGAGCTCATAAAATCACTAGGAGATAACTTTAAGTCAGCCATGGATGAATACTTTGTTGGATTCAAAGATAGAATGCAGAAGAGAGTAAGGATTCCAGAACAGTTAATTGAAAAGTTCAAGACTGAGATTTTCTTTATGGTAGACACTGACTACACATACATCAAACCAACTGTACCAAGGATAGCATGGCTATCTCAACTTGACTATGAGGTAAACATAGATCAAGCATCTAATGCAATTGAGGCATTAATAAACGAGCCATTAGATAAAACACAACCTAAGTTTGGAACTTATGAAGAATCCAAAGAAAGGATTAAAACTGGCTTGGTTATAAACAAGATTGATAGGAATAAATACAAGATGGTAAAGAACATGAAGAAAAGGCTATCCATAATAGAAGAAGAATCTAAAAAGATAGAGGAAACCGAGGGACAATCGCCCATCGGTGAAGCTGAGAAGGAGAGTGACTCGAAGTGTACAGAGTTAGATACACCACTAGCTCCACCAGTAAATAATCCTAGGACTACTATTGCATCCAGGATCATGAGTCAGACAACAAAGGATGCAATTCCTTCATTGGTTAAGAAAGGTAAAGTAAGAACCTACTAAAGAAAACCTCCAACCAAAAAGTCCAAAGCACCAAAGGGGAGAAGGAAACTAATCCTAAATAAGGAATACATGGAGGACATAGAGCAGGATGAATCTATCCAAATGGAAAAGAATAAGATTCCTAAAACCATCAATGAAATTTGTGCATCAATGGATCAATTACTAAGTCCAAGATCAAAAAATGGCTAAGTCTAGACCCCGTGTACCAGAACAAGATTGAGGAGGCAATTATCACAATGATGAGTTTATTTAAATATATACCAATACAATTTCATAACAAAATGCCAAAAGAGCTATATGAAAGAATATCTGCCAGATGGACTTATGTATTGAAGAATGAAAAGGAGATAAGGGAAAGAGTCCTAGTCTCTCTTATGCCTCCCGAATCTAAAATGGAGGAGATTGAGGAGAGGATGGAAAGGATTTCTCACCCAATATGAGAGCTTACAAGATTCCATAGGGCAAGCTTATAGAGCTAGAGAAGGATACTAATAGAATTTGGAGTAAAATACTCAATAGGCTTACTGAGGAAGCAAGCTCCGAGAGAAAATTACCTCTCACAAATGAGCCACACAATGATGACTCTCCGGCTAAACGTAGCCCAGAGCACATACTAATAAATGACATAGAGGATGTCACAACATTAGAATTGGACAAAGAAGAATTAAACACAACAGGCAACAAGGATATGGATGTTGCTGACAAAACATTACCAGACAATACTGTGGATAATATTGTTATTGACATCACCAATGATCCTACAAATGAGGTAAAGAAAGATGATGATATTACTATTACATTTGATCAGCCTAAGGATCAAGATACATATATTGATGCTGCACAAGTACACATACCGAGCCAAATGTCATTATTGATTCAAGTAATCAATATAATCTCACAGAAGGAGAAGACCCCGAGCCTGATATAAGCATACTCGAGGATGCAGGCGAAGGAGAAAAGAAGGATGCAACCAATGAACAAGAGGTCATCGGTGGAGAACAAAAATATGGTGATCAAAATGTTACAAATATAGATCACACACAATAAACAAATGAAGAACACATAGAAAAATATGCACAAGCTAAAAATACAAATGAAGTGCAACAAGAGAAAGATGATAAAAATAAGACAGTTGATACCACGCTGAAGGACACCAAAGGTGAAGCTATAGAAACACCAAAGGTTGATAAGGAGACATCCTAAGACAACCAATAGGAAAACACCGGGTAGAAAGACAAAGGTACAACATCACATAAGCCATCTAGTATCACATTAGACCAAGCAGAAAAGCTAGCTATAGTTCTGCATACAGGTGCATCATAGAAGAAAAAGAAGAAGACCAAGAAAAACAAGTTGGAAGTCACACTTGATGAGATCATTGAATACTGAAGTGTGACCCAACTACATTAGATTTTGAATCCCTCCAATAATATGGAGAAACTATCAAAGGAAAGCGTTGCAAGAAAATCTTAAGAAGCAACACTGAGACTCCTTAGTATTGGAGAAGACAAGGGATATCTTAAGCTAGATATTTCCCGACATAGATGTTGATCACAATGCCCCCATTCTAGATCAACTTTCCATTCTCACCGATGCCATCACAATACAAAATGTAGATGCAGAAAAGGCAATTGAGGAACGAGTAGAATAGAAGTTTCAATATAAATTGACAGAAAAGATCAACCAAGAAGTGGCAGAAAATAAGGTAAAGCTTTTAGAGTTATCAAATGAATTAGATCCAATCATTACTGAAGTTGTTTCCTTAATCAGAAAGCTATGCACTTTATAGAAATTTACAAAGGATAAGAATGATAATATTGCAAAGATTGATTCCGATCTGAATGTAAGTGCATAAAGTCTAACCACAGATGGAAATGCAATCAAATTGCATTATGATAATATCATTGAAATCAAACGGTTAAGACAAGAACTATGGGAAGCAAAAACATAATTCAGAGAGGAGGTTACTGAGATATATTATCTACTTTTACCGAACATCACACTTCTGCAACAACACATTAGTTTAGCAAGGCAACTTATTGCCACCCCTGAGATGTCTATAGCAGACATCCTCTACGACATGCATGCCAGGATCACATTAGAGCATATGGATCTTGAGCATCTAAAGGAGAAATGGGATAACATTATGGAGGAAATGAAGACCTCTCACTCTTATATTTTTGATAAGCTATAGGTATACACCTTTGCCCTTACTATCAAGAAAGGGGGAAAAGGATATGACATGTACAAAAAGAAGAAAAAAGGGGAAAAGGAAAATATAACACAAAGGGAAAAGGAAGAGATATTAAAAAGACCAGTGTACATACACATATACTATACTATACTGGCATATGCATAGGGGGAGTCATGAAATGACTAAGTCATATACAAGGTGTACATACTATAAACATTGTTAGTATTCTGCACATATCAGTTTTTGATACTAATGTCAAAGGGGGAGAGGGATGACATAAAGTTTTTCCATTAGTATGCAAAGAGAAAATAGTTGTAATGAACCATCAATTACACTACACCGAAAGTCAGGTTTTCAATTCAGACCAAAAATGCTAAGCAAAGGAGAAACCCGACGACACAATTTTGAAGTGTAAACCGACAGTGCAACCCGAACATGATAAAGTAGAGCCCGACAAGAGTAAAGCAATAGTGGACCCCAACGAGTAGAATATAGTGAAAAATGAGAAAACAGAAAAGAGAGGAACCCAACATACAGTTCAACCAAGGAACACCGAAAGACAGTCAAACTAATTTTAGAAAAATTGAGCATCAGACACCGAAAGTCAGTTATATCCCGAGAAAAGTTGATCTGACTTCCACGTCAGATAAAATAACTATATTCTATTTATAGAGTTTTGATTTTTTTTAAATCCATTTCTTGAGGAACAAGAAACATTATTACAATTGTTTTAATCAGTCTAACTGTTTAAAAACATGCAAACTAGGATATCAAGGTCAAGTTGTAAGCCTTTGATCATAAAGTTAGTTTTGTAATATGTGAAACTAAATTAGGTCAATCTATGTTATAAATAGATGTTTTAATCATTCATTTGAGAAGGATGAGAGGATGAATGTAGCCAATGAGCACATCTATGGATCATACTAAGAGTTTCAAGAAGTAGAACAACAAAAGATGAATTTGGTTATCAAGAACCAAGAACAGAGGCTACTGAGAAACAAAGTTATTAGTCAATCACATTAGGTGATACATTTTACATGTGATTTGTAATGGATATGTAATTAGAAGTTTTTAGATTGCATACACTCAGGTCAATGAGCATTTTTGTCTGCATTCTAACAAGTGTAGCAAATAGAATAAATCCTTTCAAGAAAGGTGGATTTAACAATCCTATTGTAAATCTCTTAACCGAGTGCACACTAATTAGTGTTTCTAAAGCTCTTAGCAGAGTAGACCTTAACCAGTCTCCACATAATACTCCTAACAGGGTAGATCATCAGAAGTGATCAAATTGTAAGCCTTAACTAACCCCTTCCAATCTGCAGATAGTGAAGTTTTTGTGGGTGTCATCCCCACCACATTTTTTACCTTCTAGTAGGGGTTTTCTACGTTACCATATCTTGTGTTATGTGTCAAATACTTTCATGAATGTTTCTATGAATTTTTACATGTTTGTTAAAGTTTATGAATTGATATATCTTACACAAAGATAGTATAGAACAGATGGTTGGTTATACTATTGATTACACAATGGATAACGGTTACAAGAGATAAAAATTTTAGAGGTACTGATTCACCCCTCCCCTCTCAGTACACACTTCCCATTATTTCCAACAATCTATACCTCCATATCCAATTAGCGAACTCTTTACTAGTTCAAATAAATTTTCCGTTGTCGCATTATCCTTCATTTTAGCAACAGTTAATAGATGAGGTTGGCGGAGAAAATTGTGTATTGTATAAACATGCATGCATACCCATGAAGTATAAGCTACTACTGCAACCTCATCTAAAGACAATGCAATAAATTTTGACTTTTTAATTTTTTCTTTTAGATCCTCTTTTTCAACCTCGGCAAGACAACTTGCCCATTCCCATCCACTGTTTACTGACTAGTGGTTATTAGGATAGTTACAAACTTTTAGAAAGTGTAATAAAACACTCAATGATGGGTAGTCTATCATAGGATGCCCTCTGCTCAAAATATAAAATACAACACTTAACTGAACAACTTTTTCCATTTGTTTTACTTACATTGATCTTTCAAAAAAAGCTTCAATGGAGCCTTTAACTTCATTAGGATTCATCTGTATATTCTGCTAAAATTCAAATAATTCTTCATTCCTAGCATGCTGAGATTCCTCCTTTGTTTTCCATCTTATCACTAATTTTTCAACTCCATTTATGGTTTTATTTTCATAAACTTTACCCATATGCTTCTCTATGGTGTCAATTTTTAGCTGCAACCTCTTTTCCTTCTTATTTATCTTGGTGCAAATCTTGCATCTGCATTCTATTAGAGGCTCACCTTCAATTGGTTTGTCCACTGGTTTAATGAATGGATACTTTGACGCCCATTCTATTTTAAAATTCCTCGATAGATCCCACATCCGATCTTTTTTTGATTCTCTATCCTTTTTGGAATTATATTTTCTTTTCAAGTCTTCCCTGCACCATCATCATCTCTGGCATTCTCAGCCTCATCAAAGTCAATTATATAATTATAGCTACTCTGGGTATTTACCTGAAAATCTTCTTCAAGTTCATTGTGAACTGAGATATCAGGTTCACCGACTTCTTCAATATTTCGTGTAAGTTAAGGTTGTGAATCTTGTAAATCTAATTGTGATGAAGTAGCCTCCAGATTTTGGCCAAAATCATTTCCAAAACCAAAGTACGATGATAAGGTTCTGTGTTTTGATGGCCTGAGTGGTCTCTCTTGGCTTTCCCCACATGCAGGAGCTTTACCCTTCTTCTTGTTTGATATCACTAACAAAATAAAGGCTGCCAAAAAAAGCTAACTTGTTGAAGAAGTGACAATAGACTATAATATATATAAATATGATTCATTGGTCATAAAAACATGTTTGAGGTATCCTTGGTGACCACAGCTGACAACACTGACCAGTGACCACTAACAGGTCCCCACTAAAAAAGAATAAACTCAAAAATGCAGATTCGCAGACAGATAGAGGTGAAACCTCGGGTGAAATTAGGAATTAGAATAACAATCAACTACCTTTTCCTCAATTGTAGTTTCCAATGGACTTAATAGTTTGAAACTCCACTACCTATCAAATAGAGGTATCAGAACCAATCGAACCAAATTGTGTATAATAACCTTGATCTATGAATGTATTTATACCAATCCTTTTTAGTGAATTCGGCAGTAGGTATTAGGTATACAAATATTTGGCAAAGCCCGCGTAATAAGAACACATCTTATCTTAATTCTGAGGTGATTATGGGCCACCCAATAACTTGCTATGATTAATAAAGTTGGCAAAAATGCATCAATTTGAGACACGTGTTTGCCAAATTCTAGGCAAATTTGGGGCCACGTATAAATATATATGTATAAAACCATTGGCAAATATAGGTCGTCAATTTGGGGTCGCTTTGAAATTGTAGGCAAATTTTTGAAATCTGTCATACCAAAAAATAGATTTGATTGGAGATATAGTAGAAGAAATGAGAAAAATTAAATCAACAAAGGGGCGATGGGCCCAGGCATTCGACCCAATATTTATAAAGTTTGGGCTCTTGAGAAAACCCAGTAGACGCAATATATTCACCAAATCCTCGATAGCCGACGAGCGACATTATAGAGAATAATCACCACTAAAATTATCGTTGCTCAAGCTTGTCTATGTCTCAACCATAGCCTTAAAGATTTTTAATTTGTCAAAATCTTTAGATTTTTCCTTTAAGAAAGTAGCCCACATGATCCTTGAGTAGTCCTCAATGAATAATATAAAATATCTATCGAGCCATAATAACTTCTAGTTCTAGATGGACCACATAAATTAGTATGCACAAGATATAATGGTCCACTTGAAGAATAAGTCATTATTATGAAATTAGATCTAGTTAGCTTACCCATATGACATTCATTACGTATCTCATTAGCAAGCTTCAATAATTTAGGTAGATCTCTCTCATTGCTTTAGTAGCACTTACCTCTTATCCAAATTCACATGACACAACCTCTTATGCCATAACTAAATATCATCAATTTGAGAAATCAAACATCTAATCTCAGTACTATTCAAATGAAAGAAATTACCTTTGGTATTTCTACCTAATGCAATCTCAATACCTGAACTTCCCAAGATTCTACATTTTCCATTCTTGAATTGTAGATAATATCATTTGTCAACTAACTGTCCAACACTCAAAAAGTTATGTTTTAGCCCTTCAACATATAAAAAATTCATCGGTATTATTCTTATCATCAAGAGTAATGGAACCTCTTCCACAGATCAAACAAGGATTTTCATTACTGAATCTAAAAACACCACCATCATACCTTTCCAATATCATAAATTTTCCCTTATCTCCAGTCATATGATGTGAACATCCATTATCAATCACCCATTCATCTTTCTCTTCAACATGTGCAGCTAGAGTTGTTTCCACATTCAAGCAACTAGTAGTTTCATTAGGGATCGAATCTTCTTCCTTGATAGAAATAAATACCCATTCATCATCTGTGGAACTACCTTCTTCAAACTCATCATCTGTTACACCTGAATGAGTAGCATAGTGAGATTTATTCTGATATCTAGGTTGGAATTGTCAAGGTTTATGCTTAGGCTCTCTATCCAAACATCTTAAAGAAAATTGACCAAATTTTTTTCAAGAAAAGCAATTAAGGGACAACTTTCCTTCATACTTACCAGCACCTTTAGGCATTCTCTTCGCAATAAGGGTTTTAATTTCTTCAAGCTTTCTCTCTTCTTCTTCTTCTTCTTCTTCTTCTTCTTCTTCTTCTTCAATTTCTTCACATTATTTTCCAGATCTTGATGTACTTTTAGAAGAGTTTTCTCCCAGATCATATCTATGCTTATCCTTATAAATAGTATCTTTGAATGAAGACCAACTTTAGGAAGGGCATAACAACATTCAATCATCTCAAAGGCAGTTAACTTACCAATCAACATGTCTCTTGTCATATTTATCACTGTCTTGATCTCTTCAATAGCAACAACCTTGTATTTGTAGGAGGGAGGCAAGGATCTCAAAATTTTAGCAACAATATCTTATTCTTATAAAGTATCTACTAGCTCATATGATTCCACATAAAAGCTCATTCACCTTCTACATGTAAGAAGTAACATTTTCATCTTCATTCATCCTCATTGTCTCATACTTTATTTTCAGGCTCTGCAACTTAGCTAGCTTCACGTAGCCATCTCCTTCATGTAAAATCTCCAACTTCTTCCACATCTCATGTGCAGTCTTCAATTCCATAACATTTGTGTGCTCTGTGCTCTATATCAGACAGGACACTCAGAAATGCTTCATTAGCTTTGATGTTGTATTCATATTTCTTCTTCTCATTAGGAGTAGGAGTAGAAAGATTTGTAGGATGATTATATTCTAACTTGGTAATCTTCCAATATTCTTTGCCAATTCATCTCAAGTGTGTTTCCATGTGACCTTTCTATATAGAATAGTTATTGTCATCAAATATTGGACTATTTGTCTTAAAATATGGGTCATCCCAGATCTCCTCAAGTGATTAAGATTCCCAAAGATGAACTATCTTTGATACCAATTGATAGAAATAAGGTAGTACACAACTAGGGTTGGGGGTGAATCAGTTGTGTCCAGCACTTCAAACTTTAACCAAATTTAAACCTTACAACATAGATCTAATTAATGAACTGTAAATCATAGATCCACAACACATCAAGAACATATAATAGCAATATTTTTGACTTGGAAATCCTATTCAAGGGAAAAACCATGGTGGGGATGAACCCACAAGATGATGTATTCTGTTAAAATCACTATACCATGTTAAAAGTATTCCAATGGGAATGAACATGCATTGAGGAAAACTGCCTAGAGCTCACTGGTCAAATACAATAAGGGATACAACCATGTGGAAGGCTCGCTATCTTACATCAATCATGGACTACAATCCACAGTGGACAACAATCCACAAGTCATGAACTAGATATTAGCATCCTCAACATGTTTGGGCCAGTTTCATTGCAGTACAAATATAACTTTCTTTTCCACACCATATCTCTACCTCAATTGTAGATTGTAATCATACCTCTTTGCACACTCTGGCACTTCTAGCACATGATCCACAAAGAGTTGTACACTTATATTTATACAATTTATCAACTTATTATCACAAGGTTGACAAAGTACCTAAATTATAAAATTATAATCATACATGGTACAATATTTAATGTGAACCAATCTATGTTGGCTAAGACATATCTCAAACTATTAAATTCATCCTCAAAGACACTAAGCATCCAATAATACTAGGATATAGTAATTAGAGAACATTACATTCCCCTTATTTTCATATCACCTTAGATCGTGATACCATGATATATTAATTAGAGAACATTACATTCCCCTTAGATATAATCCTATTATGGTATGTTCACTGACATATTAAAATGCCTACCATAATGAATCTTCATTACAAGATCGTCACCTTGTAACATCAAATACAAGTGTTCATTGTCTAAGAAGTCGTCACCTCTCAAAAATGTACACAGGATGGGTGGGCCCATAAAGTCATGGAGTCGCACATGACATCCACCTTGACTCAACTCAAAGAGTGGATCCTCCATGGCTTATCCCAGAGAGTGGACACAAGGGCTTTCACCTTAGACTTCTCTTTCAAAGAGAAGAATGCAGTAACATATAATATAATAGATCACAGATGTTGAACCTCATTTTCATCTAAGGCTTCATTCTCCAACATACCAATTTTATCTTGAAAGTATACAACCTTCTCTCTATCAAGAGACTTGGTGAGAATATCAGCCATCTATTATGTAGTGATAATGTACCTTGAATAGCATACTTATCCACTTTATATAGTTTGCATCACTCTTGGTGAAACCCAAGTTATGTAGGAGTTAGCATAAAGGCATTTCAGCCAGCATACATGAGACTCAATCTGATGATCATAGTCTTCTTGTCTGTAAAAACCATCATTATTGTTGACTCCCAATATGAACAAATTCCTTGGAAATCAGAATGAATCATATCCTTTGGATGCTCCCTTTTAAATTTAAGGTCTTGCAACAACCTCCTGACCTCCTCGTCCAAGGTTGCTTTGAGAAGAACTATCAAAACTCCCTCTGAATCTAATATCAACCTTCTGCCAGCAAGTCGTGCCTTTGTTCTTTGGTATGGAACTACATCATTTGAATCGCAATCCTTTGGCTTTTTATAGTTTCCTGGTCACTA
>MU227879.1:1054939-1066132 GCA_018584345.1 Thuja plicata | reverse complement strand
TCGATATGGCTTGCCCTTTTCAATCAGAATGGTTAAGATCCTTGAAAATCTTTTTTTTTTTTTGGGGGGGGGGAGATCCTCTAGTAGCTCCCTCTATTACGAAACATACATGGTCCCAATTGTGAAAATGTCTTGCTCCAAGAGACTCTCATTATCTGATACATGATCATATTGAATACGTATAACCAAGTGCCATCCAGTTGATTTAGCAACATCATCCCATAGATCATTGGGATTACTAGTGAATGTTCATCATGATCTTGGCCTAGTAGGCTATGAAGTAGCCGTGAGAAAGAAATTTACGAGTATGTACAGGTATGCTCATGAGTGGGTGAAGTCGACGGTCTCCAAATTCTGTTTCTATTGACCATGCCATTGCTTGAAAGTTTCTTGAACAAATCTACCAAGTGTATCATCCTGGAAGTTCCATCATACATACAAAGATTTATAAACTTTACTTAGTATTCCCACAATAAAAAATATCTTCAATCTTCGGATCTTTGTTCATCCAATGCCACTTTGCACAATCAGAACAATCTTATAATGTTCATCGCTGAGAATGGCTTCTAAAAAAATGTACAATCTCCAGCCGTTAACGTGATTGG
The DNA here is from genome assembly GCA_018584345.1 of Thuja plicata. NCBI lineage: Eukaryota > Viridiplantae > Streptophyta > Pinopsida > Cupressales > Cupressaceae > Thuja > Thuja plicata. The sequence goes on along the minus strand of MU227879.1, from coordinate 1,065,527 downwards.
TGGGGTCAATTTTAGGCTTCAAATTCTGCTATAATTTGTTTTTTCCAACGCCTTCTACTCGATATCAGTTGGTAGTAGGCGCAAAGAAGCTCCGGTAGCTCGACGTCTCATGGTGAAATCACAGCAAAGATTTGAACGTGGGCTCATGTTTACACTTTGCCGAGATTAGTTTCTCAGTGGTAGCGGCGGTTTTTTTGCATTTTGGTCATTTCTGTGAGGACGCGTATGCCTATCAGTAATGGCCCATCTTACTCATTAATGGAGATAGAATGCCCTGTCTTCATCGACATTGATATTTGTTGGCAAATTTCACTAGTGATAGAATATGAGACTTCTTCGTTGTTAAATTGGCCTTGGTAAGGCTCGTGGTATAGGAGTATGATCGCACCCGTATATATAAGTTTGTCAATAATCTCAACTGTAGACAAGTGCTCATACACATCTCCCCAAACTGCACCTCTAAAGCATATGAAACGGTTCTTTGAAGTGAATCGACTAGGCGATTACTCCAATAACTATTATATTATTTCAAGAACTTCAATCCATGTTCCTCCGATCTCCACCATACGGATTGATACTTGGTCTGCTGTGTTCGCTCTAGGCAAAAGAGTTTGATTGTAATTATCTAAGATCTCCCGTGAAATTCCTTGAGACAATTTCGGTGTCGCTGGATTTCTATCGCAGATATTTCTCAACTTCATTCTATCGTTCATGTTAGGTGATAAAGGACATTAAGGCGTGTTGCACCCTACACCAGTGATCGCCTACTACTCTGCACACACACAGAGGAATCTGGCAGCAATAACTATTTCCACCAGGTAGCGTCAGGAGTGACAAATCTCTGCGGCCCTCAGTGAGAACTTCATTCTGCGCACGAGGGTTTTGGGAGCAATCTCCATCACCGGCCTGGTTCCACATCCCATGCAAGCGATCACCATACGAGCGGCGATCCTGAGCTTACCACCCGAATTGGTGCTTATTTCGCTCGGCCTGCTATCATTTACTGAATGCAGATGCACTGTCACACGCCAGTGCAGAGGTTAGGGGCATTGGTAGTTTTATCCCATTTTTCATTTTTAGACCTTATTCCTTCTCAATTTCTCATAAATATAACAAGCCCATAGGAAAGCATACTGCTCTGATACTATGTTGTTATTTTTAAGATCGCTGCAAATGTAATAACACTCTCTGTTTTGTGTCTATTTATTATAATTGTTAATGTTTCATAATTCAATTATATATTAGAATAATATAAGTTTGCATAATATATATATATATACAAATACAATATATTATTATTAATCAATATATATATATATATATATATATATATATATATATATATTTTATAGTATTATATGTATTCTAAATGATCATACGACTGAAGCTACAAACATTAACAACACCTTTAACATTCAATACATGCTACACCACCAAATCGGCCAAGAACATAAAGAATATGAACTCACTAACATAAAATCACCAAATGTAATCATATCAATCAATGCGAACCAAAAACCCAATAGGAGCACAATCTATAAACATCCACAAGCATCATAAATAACTTCAGGAACATCCACATTAACTCAAATCTCTGAATTTGTCAACATCTCTAAACTGAACCTTAAGAACACAACAGTAACGTCCTCTATCAATAAAAAAAAATACTTGCGAACATCCAAATCATGAACCAATCAAGTTGAGGACACACATCAATGTCTCAAACATGCCACATAGGTCCACATACCAAAATGTTACAATGTCAAACCAAATACTGAAACATTGTCACCACTAAACATTCAAAACTACCAGTCTCAACACAGAAACCAATAACTCGCTGAAATCATCATGGGAACCTCTGAGAGTTGAATTGAATCAACTAAAGACATCCCTCAACACAACGCATAGGTCCACATACACTGATAATCAATACACTATAATTGTCTAACCAAACATCTCACTGAACATTACACAAATATTGTCTCAAATAGTAGAAATATGTTGACATCAATGACAAAACATCTATGTCAGCACATATATGCATAATATTCTAATAAATGCAAGGTAAAACATCAATGTCGGGACATATATGAATAATATTACAACAATATTCTTTTCGAAGTGTTGAATAAGTGCATCAGTTAATTGTTATAAATAATTAATTGAATATCTAGACAAAAAACATAATCATTCCAAGGGTTTATCATTCAAGGTATGGAGAAAAGGTTTTGCAATAATCGTTTTTGTCATAGTTGAAATCAATGGACAAGCTTTAGAACTTTTTCATATGAGTGTAGGGTCCACCTTGCTGATTATTCTTCTCTAATCAAAGAACCTCAATGTTTTTTAGAATAGGTGAATGAAGTATTTCCAGGGAAGAAGGATTAGGTTTGGAGTATATGGGAATGGTGGATTTGGATTGAGTGATCGAAGCAAATTTTTGTTATAAGGATGAAACAATTTTTAATAATTGATTGATGGTGGCATCAGTGGTTGAATTGAAGATGTGGCATTGTGGTATGTGGGTAAAGGAGAAATATGAGAATAAAACAAAAGGCTTGTGGAAGGTGGAATATAAGAAGATCGGTGTATAAGATTTCCCCACTACTAACATGTGTATCATTAGAATTTTGTGTAGATGTAGCCATGATAGAAGGTGTATATGTAGGAGCATTATTAAGAGATATAGGAATATGCATGGGTATCTCAACATGATTCAAAGGATTTGAATATCCAAGCACATCAAGACAACTAGTTATTTTCATAGTGTTTTAATACATTATGTGAGCTATACCATATAAAAATTCAACACCATGTTCATTTCTTTGACTTAACCTCCTTAGATCTCTGATCAAGGGGATTTCATGTCCACTCATATGCTCTTGACTTACAAATTGTTCTAGGATTCCCAATTTCTTGTCAAGATTCCTCAGTTTCTCATTAAGGACTTGAGTTGAAGAGTTGTCCTCATCTTGAGAAGTATGAAGAGATCAAATCTCAACAATGATAGGCAGGGTAGGTGTTGGATTAGAGGATTCACCCAAATGCCTAGAGAATTGGTTGGGAAGCCATAAGTCTATATCTTTTCCTTAGTGGAATGTTTGATTTGAGACAATGGGCAATTAATCTTAAATATAAGAAAGATCTAGGGACCAGATAAAGTAATTATTCTCTCAACACAATCAAAAGAAATTATAATGAAACAAGTGATTAAAGAATGCAAGATAAAGAAACGATTACTTAACCACCTATTTAAGCACTCAAAGCACATAATCAATGGGATGAAACTATGATCTAAACATCCAAATAAAAAATTGTAAGCATAAGATACGCGAAGTTCACCAAAATGAAATGGATGGGATTTACGATAGGGGTCTAATTATGCACTTTAGAGTCCAAAACTACTCATGTTTCCACTTTATTTCATAGGGAGAATCAACACTTGATAAAATATCAAGCCAACAAATGTAGAGAGGAACTAAATGCAAAGTCATTTACGAAGAAACACCCTCTTATTGATTTTAATAAATTTTGTTATAATATCCAATTAAGACTAGGTTAAGGACATGAAATTGAACAATAATCAAGATGAACAAATAGCTACAAGTCTTGCAGAGAAATACAAAACATAGATATGTAAAGGGAATTCAGGGAGGAACTTGTCATTAGGTTCAAGATGGTAGGACTACTTCACTTATTAGGGCTCGTTTGGGTACTGGAATACCATATCTTGGATATGGTCAATTCAGGAAGATGCTTATCCTCAAAATGAAATCCGAAATATGGGTTGACCCGTTTGGTTCACCCGGAAGATGAATGAGAAGATGCATAAGGAATTTTAATTCTTTATTTTTTAATTTCTTTGAATATGGTCTGTATATATACACACATGCACACATGTGTATATATACATACATACATGTGTGTGTATACATGTATATATACATGTGTATATATACACACACATGTTTATATGTGTATATACATACATGTATACACACATACACACATGTGTGTGTATACACACACATACATATATACACACATTTGTGTACATATACACAGATACACACGTGTGTTTATACACATACATGTGTGTGTATAAACACATGTGTGTATATACACATACAAGTGTGTATCCATGTATACACATATACACACATGTGTACATATATACACATACACATATGCGTGTATACACATATACACACATTTATGTATATATACACACATACATGTGTGTATATATACACACCATAGATATACACACGTGTATATATACACACATGTGTATATATACATCCTTATAGCAATATAATATACATCTTTATAGTCACGGATCCCACGAAATATTAAATTTGGTTTTCTAAAAGTTGGAATTCCCATTCCACTTATTTTGAAATTCCAATTCCACCTATTTAGGTGGAAGATGGTATTCCCATTTTGCGGGCAAAATAAGAATTTCGGAATTCCAATTCCATTTATTTCCAAGGACCCAAACATAGAATTTGGCATTATCCAGAATTAGATAATGCCAATTCTCGTCATATTCCAGAAAACAAACGGGCATCCTCTTAGTGGACCCAAAAAGGGTATCCTCTATAAATCCAAAACCATATGTCGCTCTGATGCATCCCCTTTAGAAGCCACATCTTAGCTAACCCAAAGTTAAACCAATAGCAATTAGCCAATTTCATTTACAAATGGCGTGGTACTCTCCCAGTGACAAACAACACTAACGAGATCTGACAATAAAAATATGCTTAAGTCTGGCGTCAGCAATGGCTTCCTAGAAAGTCATTTGTGATTTCCCAATTGAGAGGTTAAAGTCAGAGTGCATTATTTTCTTTGTGTGAGAAAAAATGAGCGCTCATCCTCTCATTTGTAGAGGGAAAGTGACGATTATTTGGCATACACCAAGATTTTGGAACGACAAAAGATCATTTCGCGAGAGTTATATAATTGTTTGTGTCCTATCATGACTGTCCCAGGATATCGCGTAATTGATAGTTTATATCATCATAAAATCGATGTCCTCTATTGCAGTAGGATCCGAGAATAGTTCTATGTGGCTCGAGTTAATGGCACAATCTACCAGTTGATACGTTGTTTCACTGTCTTTTTTTTAGATGTGAGAGAACTTGTATTTTTTAAATCTGCCTAGGAGCTCCTCTAATTCTTGGACTAACTTATCCAGTTTCTGATTGGATTCTTGTGCAATTCGAATTGCGTTTATAACTATTAAGTACTCGCCATCAATGTGGATGAAGTATCTATTTATCCTTTGCATGTTTGTAATCCTAGAATTAGAGCTTGGAGTTGAGCTTCATTATTGTTGTTGATTGCAAGTTTCTTTGCTGCTAAGTACAACTGGCTCCGTTATGTTTTAGTTTGCGTTAGCTGTTTATTGATTAGAATGCTCTCATCTGTGATTGTTGCAGCTTATACGCACCGAGCATCCCGAATCAAGAATAGCTTGAATTTTTAATTGTTTTGTGCACATGTCTATCCTTCAAAACTAAATGATGAAAAACATACAAATCTGATTGCTTTTCGAAGAAACTCGTTTGAGTGTCGTCTATACGGGCCATAATTGTCTGTTTAATTTCTATAACTTTTAAAGATAGTGAAGGTGTAGTTTCAGAGCAATTTATTTGCTCTCAAACTATGATTAATGCTAGTCGTAAGCAGTTTATTTGGTCCAATACTTTTAAACACAGCCAAATCATTCACTGGGGCAATCATGAGTAACGCTTATGAGTATATAATTGATTTCGAATCTGAAAGTCTGCCTTTTCATTTCTCGCCCTAGCAAATGATTGTCATCTTCGATACAAAGACAAAAGGGAGAGGCGATGGCTCAACTAGATGGTAAAGGGCAAACACAATACAATGCTTCAACTGAATCATGGCTTACGAAAGTAAGGAGCACATTCAATCAACAATGAAAGATGCGGCAAATGTGTAATGTTTGCATTTATAGGGTGCCTAAACCTATAATGCTTTCTAATTCCAGAGCTTATGTTCCTTGTTTCATACCATTCGGGCCTTACCATCAAAAGAGTAACCCTGAACTATCTACAGTAGATCAGATTAATATAAATTGCAGAAATTCGTAAGTTAGAGAGTGAAATCAGAGAGTTCTATGAAGAAGCAATTGATTGGGATGGAGAAAAGTTGTCTTGGAAATTTTCAATGGATGCTTGCTTTATTCTTGAAGACGTGGATGAACCAGGTCAAGGAAGAATATTTTTCAGAGCCATGGTACTTTGTCTCTCTTGTGGTTGCAACAACTCTTCTGGTTATGACCTTTATTCAAACTATCTAGTCAGTGAAAAAGTAAAGCAGAACTTTTTTCTATCTTTTGAACTTATATTTATTCATACTTACACTAGGTAAACAAATGTGACTCATAATCATTATCAGTTGAGCATTCCATTAACCCTTATGTACCATGTGAACTAAATGATTAGTTTGCTAGTTTCTATAATCTCTACATTTTTTTGACTAAAAAAGGGGTAAAAATTTATTGAAGAGTTGGAAAAAAAATTATTTAAAGAAAATTATATAATATAGTTGAAATTTTTTTATATTAAATATAATGAATTATATATTTTTTATTACTTCTAATAATAAAATGGATTTTAAGTAACCTAGATATACATTTCATTATTTTCGAATTAACTAGCATAGAAATATACGAGAAAATAAACAAATAAAAAATGATATTCATGATTTAAAAAATATGTGCCAAAGTTTGAATATTTGAGAGGATGAGGTTGTAGAGGCTCTCAATAAGTTCTAGTTGTCTGTCATCTTTAGTTTATTTGTTCTAATCTTTATATTGCTTTTGTTTGTTTATGTTTTGGTTGAATGTTGCTTGTTGATTGGTTGTATCCTTACAGAAACATTTTGTAAATAAGATTTTTGGTCCCTTCAAAATTTATTTTACCACAAATTATAATTTTATAATATTGTCATTTATTTAGTAACATGTATATCAAGTAGGAAAATAATTTATAATAAATTATTTTTGTATATTTCACAACATTTTTTGTGTTTTGTTGTTTATTTTAGCATTTAATAATTTCTCCCATTATGATTGTCAAAATTTTAATACATATTTATTTTGTAAATTTTGCGTAAACATATATTTTGTAAATCTTTCACCAAATTATATTAATAAAGAATTAATAATATATAAGAACTTAGAATTCCTATTTTCAGTTTCTTCTTTTTTTTTTAAAAAGAGCTATATCTAGAGCTTAATATAAGAATATAAGTAGAAGGTTGAAATTACATAGATCATTCCTTGAGGTCAAGGTTTTACTTTAGTATGTAGAATTCCATGTATAGCCAATCATAAAGAAAAAATAAAGTATGTGTTCTTAATATCAAGTGAAACTAAATTTAAGAATAAATATTTAAAACTAAATCTATGAGAAGTAAACTTCAAATCTAAAAAATAATTAGTAACCTAGTGTGCGAACAATGAAAACTTTAGTGGTGAATATTCGCCATCTAGCAAATATTTCATGTTGGCACTTTGGAAAATGGTGAATAAGAGGGACCAAACAAAGTAATTGGCTCGCCTCGACTTTATAATTTTTTGGTCAAATGAAGTTCAATTCGCCAATAGATTTGATGTTTTCCAAATGATTTATTTAATAATTTTGTCAGCAATTTCATAATTGTGTCTTAATTAATGGTCATATTCGCTAATATGTGGGGTCAACATTTAAGGTTACGACACGAGTTAAGTATATAGACTGGACACGTGTCTCTATTTAAGAGACTTTTGGGGGAACTTTATGTCCTTTAAAGCTTTGGCCCAAAATAGAATCTATGTCATTGATTTGAGATCATCCAACGGTTACAACAAATGGGGTTGGTATATGCCAGGAAATAGAAAATCTACTCACGATGCCTTTGTAAAATTATGAAAGTTGTTTAACCTTTCCGGGTCGCTGCCCCCGAAAACCCCTGTGGGGACACTACCCCTCATCCCCATCCTATACCGCGCCAGGGGCAGTACCCTTGGACCCTGCCCCCAAACTCCCATTGAGTAATTTGGGGGGAAATTGCACCAATAAAAGGGGAAAATTTAACCTCTGAGTTTGATAATTGATTTTTCTCAAAATTGAAAGATTCGCCAACATTATATAAAAATTTAATATGATTGAAAAAAATTGGCCAATACAAATTAATATTTTTCCCCCAAAATAATAAAAGATTCGCCAGGATTTTACACTTTTACCTAGGGGGAGTTTCTTAAATTTATCCCTATGTGCCAATTGGATAAAAGAAAACATAGTGGTAGTTAGCAAGAAATATGCCTAGAGGAATATAGAGTAGAAGTGGTAAAGAAGTGCCTACAATATTGTTCACATGTGAATAAAATCTTACTAAAAAATATTACCAATAATGTGTAGAAGAAAGAAATGAACACATAGAGAGGTCGAGATAATTCTACCCTCATTTCATAATTTAACACATAGAGAGGTTGAGAGAATGACCTTTTTATATTGCACAAGTTTATATTTTGTTCATAAATTTTTGTTATGTTTAAATGTTGTTTTTGGTCACTAATCTATTGTAACTTCAATGGCAACTTTTGAATTACGTACTTAGTGGATATTGGCTATTCATCTTGATTCAATAGTTGTTTCTTTACACCTTGCATAAAGAAAGAAGAAGAAATCAACCTATCTCTTCCTTGTTTGATTTATTTTTTTAGGTTGGTATACACAATAAAGATTTCTTTAAATTAATGCTAAGGCATCAAGCACTCTTTTTGTCTTAGAGAAAGTACATGGATTTCTACATGGGTCCATTTCATTCAGGACATAATTATATTTTTGCATACAACTCATTGAGTTTTGGTGGGTTAGAGTATATTGGTTGCATTATATTAGAAAAGAAGCAATAAGAAAAATATGTATTCAAATATTATCAACAGTAATTAAATAAAAAAATTATAGCATTCAACTTAACCTAGTGTATCTCATCTCGAGGTATATATCTCTAGTATTTATCATGATTCATTTGATTTATAACAACGTACATGAGATTAGTGGTTATGGTATATAGGTATGATTTTCAATAGATTTTGTAAGTAAATGAAAGGTGAACATATATCATAAGGTGACATATAGTGGTAGATAAACAAGCCTACAAAGTAGAGCATTTGTAAATAGTTTAGATTTTCATAGAAATATTTTGATAGGATATATTTTATCTTTTCACTAGAAATAAATTAAAATGTTGAATGTCTAAACTGTTCATGATGCTTTTGCCATTTCTAATATGGTTAAAAGTGCCACTTGAATCTTTTAATTAGACACAAGGATGTATTTTTGTCCACGGTTTTAATTATAAAATATATCACATGTTTAGGAGTGAATGATAAAATTTTGTATGCAAAAATATGATAATTTTGGATGGCCCATTTAATGAAATATTAGTAGTATGACATGCTCTATAATAATGTTGTGAATGGTCCATATGTCAAATTTTCATTAGAATGGTCGAACCAAAGGAGATTAGTTATTCTCATTATCACATTTTCCCATGGTTTAATGGGGTGATATAAAAGGAATGTAGGGGAAACGTGATGCTGCTAAATCAAATTTTATTTGTCATGAGAATCAATATGTAATATGTTTGTGGGGTCCACATGCATGACACATTATAAGGTGTTGTATTTGATGTGTTTTGGTTTATCTATTTGGTAAAGCATTCAGAGCCTCTTTAAGAGAAACTTTATAATCAAAAGGGGTTGCATCTCCAGATTTTGTTTGGAATAGAAAAATAGCCTAAAAAGTGGTACAAATATTTTATTGGTGTGTTGAGCCATAAACTATAGATGTAAAAATATTAAACTAAAGCCACCATCTCAAGTCATAGCTCAAAAGGTTTAATTAGGTATAGGGTATATAAAAAGAACCAAGCACCACAAATTGAAGATTTCAGAAATATAGAAGAAGAATATAGATAGGGAATTATAGAAGCATCTAAAGATAATAAAACCATTCCTATATTGTAGTAGTAATAACAATAGTAGCTCAAAAAATTGTATTGTAATCTACTCGTTATTCATCATTACCAATTGCCAACTCATATTATATGTATTTTTAATTTGACTCAGCGTGGACATACAAATAAAAAATGTGATTGGTTAACAAGTTCAAATACTTCTTGATCAAAGAAATTAATCTAGAGCCTCTCTTATGCATCAACATGACCTCATTTAAATGGTACAAATAAAGACGTATTTGAGAAGTTCTAGGGTAACACACTAAGCAACTTCAACCAAGGTATTAAAAATTAAAGGGATAAATAATTAAATAAATACAATTAACCATTTTCGTGTTATTTAATATCAATTTTCATTAATTTTGGGCTCATTTTGATAGAATATATTAATACAATTATATATCAATAAGTGACACATTTTTGTATTAAGTTCAACTTATAATTGGATGTATATCCATTTCACATTCATTATAGTTTGTGAGGAAGGGAGAAGGGAAGATTGACATGTAAAGAGCTCTCTCTCTCTCTCTCTCTCTCTCTCTCTCTCTATATA
>MU227879.1:1028277-1045971 GCA_018584345.1 Thuja plicata | reverse complement strand
TTTATTTTAATTTTCTTCTTATAATTATTTACAATCATTTACTTATGCCAATGTTTGTTCAATCTATTCAAACAATATTTATTTTTTTACTATTAGGCTGGACTCCTGCTGTAGCACAGCTCTTGTTCACATCAGGTTTTGCAAAGACTTCAAGATAAGTTCATATGAAAGTAACTAGCAATCGCACCTTAGTGTGCAATGGGAACGCCGTAGAGTTATAGAAGGTCATTTAAGTATTTGTCCCTTTGTTTGTCACTCATTCTCACCCTCTCTATATCCTTATCTCTCTATCAATATATCTCACCATCTATATCTATTTATAGCTCTTCCCCTCTATCTCTCCCTCTTTATGTCTCCCTTTGTATCTCCCTAGTTCTCTTTCTATCTTTACCTCTTGATCTATCTCTAACTCTATCTATTTTCCCCATGCTCCCACTTTATATTGATCTATATCTCTTTCCGACCATCTCTCTCCATCACCCCTTCATATATCTTTAATCTTTACATATCAATATTTCTTTTCCCATCTCTCCTTCTATATGTATCTCTATCTTGTCATCTCTCTATCACTCTCTATGCCTATATATCTCCCCCTTTCTACCTCTCTCTATTACTTTTTACTTATATATTTATCTTTATATTTATCCCTCTCTCATTCCATATTTTTTATATATTTACATATATTTACCTTCTAAATAGGAAAATGATCAGGGCTGATTAAATTCTGGGAAATAGATATGTCAAATTTATCTGCAGCATGTTGGTTTTTCTTCTTTAATAGGGTGATCAATTGGCAATTGTTATAAAATTATAATGGTAGAGTAGTTAGGTTTAATTGAATTCTATCCATTAAACTTGTTGTTTTGATGAATAATGAGAAATGTTATTATTCTTTTCACATTTTATATAGAAAATTTGAAAATTTAAAATTGTTATATAAAAAACATTTGTTAAAAATAAGAAAACAATTCAAAATTGTCAATCAATATATTTTTGAATTACGTTTAATAGGAAAAGGAATAGAAAGATAAAGGTAGATATACGAAGTGATATATGGAGATGTAGAGGGGAGATATAGGGGCATAGAGAGATGGGGAAATAACGAGAGGGAGAGATGGTTGAATATAGAGAAGGATGTGAATTTAGAGATAGAGAGATGAAGATAGAGGGAGAGAGAAAATCAAGGAGAAGATAGAGAGATGGAGAGTGGTAGAGGAAGAGTTAAAGATAAAGAGATATAGAAGGAAAGCTAGGAAAGAAAAGATTGAAAGATAAGAAAGAAGAGGGAGAAATAGAGATATATAGATGGTGAGATGTGGTAATAGAGAGTTAAAAAGGCAAGGAGATAAATAGGGAGAGAGAGAGAGAGAGAGAGAGAGAGATTGATATATGACCATCTAAATGGGGAAGATATATGGATAGAGAGGAATTCAGAGATAGAGATAGAGATAGAGATAGAGATAGAGATAGAGATGAGAGAAGAAATATGGAGATAGAGAGATTTAAAGGTATATGAAGGGGGCGATGGAGAGAGATGGATGGATAGAGAGAGGGAGATTTATGTAGATATGGAGGGGGGAGAGGAAGATATAGATAGAGATGAATATAGAGTGAGAGGATGGGAGAAAAAATGATAGATAGATAGAGAGAGATCAAGAGGTAAATATATAAATAGATCTAGGGAGATACAAAGGGAGACATAGAGAGGGAGAGAAAGCGAGAAAGAGATAGAAAGAGATTTAAATGGTGATATAGATTGATAGATATATAAGGAGATATAGAGAGGATGAGAGGGAGAAACTGACAAAGGGACAAATACTTAGTTGACATTCCATCCATCTCATCCTCTCTAGATCTATGAAAGAATTATATTGACTCAAATGCATATTGAAATATAATTCATTTAACATGATTAAAAGTGAGGATGATAATAGTTATCATTGTTCACATGGATGCTTCATTTTGATGATCTATAAAAAATGGTGAGACATGTAATCCATTTAATTGTAAAAGTGAAGATGAAAGTAGGTATCATTGTGGATGATTCATCTAACAATAAAATTATGAGATATATAATTCGTTTAGTATGAGTGAAGAAAGGAAAAGAGCATGTATCATTGATCACATAGATGCTTCATCTCAATGATCTATAGAAAATGGTGAAATATGTTATCCATTTAATTGTGAAAGTGAGGATGAAAGTAGGTATCATAGTTTACAAGGTTGCTTCATCTGAGTGATCTTAGATCTATAGAAAAAGGTGTGACATGTAATCCATTTAATTGTAATAGTAAGAATGAAAGTAGTTATCATTGTTCACAAGGATGCTTCATCTCGATGATTTATAGACAATGGTGAGAGAAACATGATGCATAACTCAAAGAAAAATTGAAAAGATGATAAAAAAATTGTGAGGTCTAAAGAAGTAGTGTCTTTGTTGCATACCATTTTTTTTGTGAAAGATCTACAAAAGAAATTTTGTGAGTAGGTAACACTATACACACATATGCTTCACCTCTATGATCTATAGAAAATTGTGAGATGTAGGATTCAATCAATTTGAGTAAGAGAGAGGATGAAAGTAGGTCTCTTTATTCCCACATATGCTTTGTCTCGATGACCTATAAAAGATAGTGAGATGTAGATTTCATTCAATTTGAATAAAAGTGAGGATGAGAGTAGGTTTCATTGTTCACATAGATTCTTCATCTAGATGATCTCTAGAAAACGGTGAGATATACAATTCATTTAGTTTGATTAAATGTGACGATAAGAGTAGGTATCATTGATAACTAGGAGATGCTATCATTGAGTAGGTATCATTGATAAGTAAGAGATGGTATCATTGAGTAGGTGTCATTGATAAAGAGTAGGTACCATTGATAAGTATCAGTGAGTAAATGTGACGATAAGAGTGAGTATGATTGTTCAGAAGGATACTTCATCTTAATGATTTATAGAGAATTTTGAAGAAACGAAAATGACTACAACCTCTAAGATGCAACAATGCACCCATGCCCCTTGTACATCATAATCTCACTCTCTCACTCTTTCAAATGCATTGGTGCATCATAAGATCTATATAATTATTTCCAAAACAACAACATAATACATAAAGAAGTGTATTGTAAAAATGTTATTCAATTTATGTAATCTTTGTCAAGTCATGATGGTGTAGTCCCCCTTGTGGCTGGAATCACTGGTTCTCTCTAACTACTTTTGTAGCTTCTTCTTTGTTATTCTTTTTATTGCTTTGTTCAATTAAAAAACAAATAAAATTATATAAACTTTGTTAATTTGGATCTTTTTGATGATAAAATTGATTAAAACTTGAATACTCATATTCTTGGTTTTCAATATGAATAGATTACTTACCTCTAACAAAAGAAAAGAGTGACTGTCAGCTCAAGGCAATTGACGCATCATGACATAAAATGACCGACATTAAATATTTACAACTACTATCGAGCTTATTTGACAGGCTTTGAAATACCAGGCCAGGCATTCCTGTGCACCACACTACATAAAGTCTAAAAAATTAGGGCTCGCAATTCATTTAATTTCGAGACCACATATGACACCATTAATTGTTCCCAATTCCAAGAAATCGGTATTCATCCTCAGAAGTGAAGTTAATTTAAAAAATTTGAAAGTAATTCAATAAACTTGCCCCATCCTTCAGTGAATTGTTAGTTTGATTGCATAATTTAATCTTGTTGTGTCTTTTGACTTAATTTCCAAGTATTGATCTACTAGCTTGTCTTCACATATGACCATACTAATTAATCTATGTAGCGTGACTAATCTACTAACTTGTGTTTGAATGTTATCACACTAACTAATCAAATATAAAACTCTAAATCTAGTGATAAAATCCTTTGGATTAGCATATTGATATATGTTGTACCCTTGCATTTTCATATAAGCCTAAGTATTAGAATTCACATGCTAATTTAAGTGTGTGCTAATTTAAGTGTGTTATATTGTTAGTAGGATCTCTTTATCGTTGCATTTGTGTATGAGTATAGGTATCAAAATCATCAAATATTTCCTTCCCTTTAAGAGGCTTACTTAAGGATTTCAACACCCCCAAGAGAAAAGCTCAACCACATTTCAATGGGTATATAAAAGCGATAAAGAAAAACTATAAATGGGTATATAAAAGCATGAGAAAGCGTGCAAATATCACAGCCTCTTGCGCTCGCTGCGGTCCAAACAAGACAAACAATCCGCGCTATCCAGAGACACGTGGAGAGCAGTGCGGTTTATGGTCTTTTCAAAGATCTTCATTTTGATTTTAGGTATCAAACTAGTTGGGCGACGTTTACTAATCGCTGTCCAATTCGGGCTTTACCGCCATTAATGAAAAGAGAGTTCCAAATTTTTTGAATTAAGAAAACAAAAGCATCCCTCCGTCTAAATTCTCCAGGAGTTCCCAAATTTCGAAAGCTTGTGTAGATCAAAGCACACATAACCAGGGTTGAAAAATCCTGTGCACTAGTTGAAAGCGTCACGATCATCGACGGCCTTAATTGAGAATTTAGTGGGACTCAACGACTCCGGTCTAATGTTCACGCCAATATAACCCATCAAGAAGGAGGAATTCAGAGCATTCAGGAGTTCAACAATGGCGAAGGATGTAGTATCCGTCTGAATCAATACTGAGATGGGAGATTACACGGCATTGGCAAGAACACCATTCATTCGATTTCAATTAGTTTGCTTCCCGCCCAAGAACGCAGGTCAAAGAATTCACTCCAAACATTTAAATCCACTACACAGTTTGCTCTGCACCCGTGAATTTACCAGTGAATTTACCATTGATGAGGGAAAAGCAGCTGAGAGCATCAAGCTCGGACTTCCTCTTCTTCTGCTGTGTTATCTCCAAATGATGATTATGATGGTTATGAGTCTGCAGATTTGTATTTGCATAAAATATGCCCTCTTTAATGGCATATAGATCAGGGTTAATGAAGCTTGTGTTGGAAAATATCAGAGCATAAGAAAGTAAGAAGATGCGCAGAATCAATTTGAATCTAGGCCTCGCTTTAATCACTTGAAATTCCATCTCCAACGTATCATGAATTATATGCCTTGTTTCCCCTTCTTCCAGACCTGCAACTAGTAACGCGTGAATTATATTGGGCGGAAGAAAGTGATTCCAACTGTCGTGAAGCCACAGAACGCGTGAGGGAAAGGGAAAGTAAAAAGCCGCCAAAACACTTGCACAGCAGATTTGCCCAAACCCATGCTACTCCAGAGGAAATCAACCGGAGAGACTGAGGAACAACACGAGAGGAAAAGGCCAAGCCGGCGGACACGGCCAACAAACCACATAGCACACCTTCACCGAAACCAGCTCACAGTTCACGGAAAGGAGAGCCTCCAGTAAAGACAGAGGAGGTCCACTACACCGCCATACACAACACGAGCCCGCAACCTCCGAAACACCTCCCCTGCAGCCAACGATAACCAAAACAGGGCAGCCCACAAGCAAGACCACCAGCAAAGCAGGAACCAAATTCTTGAGAAAACCAGTGCATGAGACGCAGAACCCCCACCTGCATCGTCGTCCTCGTCCTCTGAGGAATCACCATCATTCACACAGGCGCCTGAAACCCTAGGCGAGCACCCACTCCTCCTCCCGCCTTTCGCTCCCTTCGCTGGCAAGACACCGCAGAGGACCGACTCAGATGACATCCCAAAAATATGAGAGAGAAGCGCCTGGGAATAGTGGTTTCATGCCCTGGTCGCTTCTACTATGGCAGTGAGAATTTATGGATGACCACCCCCCCTGCTACCCTCAATCTAATGGTGAAGCTTATCGCCAAAAGGATGTCAGATTTTTCAATAAATATCTCGTCTCCCCCGTCATGAGAAAGAGTCAAATCACGAAAATCAATCAAGTCTGCTTGATCAATCAGAAAAATGATTGACATGTAAAGTGGTGGAATTGGATGGATGGTTCAAATGACTTCAATGGTAGTCATTTTGTCTCAACCATTTCTCACCATTGATCGTAAAAGATACCCTGACCTTTCTAATATAGAAACGCCTATGTCGTAATCAATAAATATCTCGTCTCCCCCGTCATGAGAAAGAGTCAAATCACGAAAATCAATCAAGTCTGCTTGATCAATCAGAAAAATGATTGACATGTAGAGTGGTGGAATTGGATGGATGGTTCAAATGACTTCAATGGTAGTCATTCTGTCTCAACCATTTCTCACCATTGATCGTAAAAGATAGCCTGACCTTTCTAATATAGAAACGCCTATGGCGTAATCAATAATAAATATCTCGTCTCCCCCGTTATGAGAAAGAGTCAAATCACGAAAATCAATCAAGTCTGCTTGATCAATCAGAAAAATGATTGACATGTAAAGTGGTGGAATTGGATGGATGGTTCAAATGGCTTCAATGGTAGTCATTCTGTCTCAACCATTTCTCACCATTGATTGTAAAAGATAGCCTGACCTTTCTAATATAGAAACGCCTACGACGTAATAATAAATTTTGATAAGTTCGAGATAAGTTCACATGAAAGTAATAATTTTTGCAAAGACTTTGGGATAAGTTCATATGAAAGTAATAACTTTTTTTTTTCATAGATATCATAGTATATATTTTTTTAAATATAAAAGTAGTTCACATAACTTCAATTAAGAGGTAGCTTTAATTTAATAGTTCACATGACTTCAATAAAAAGATAGCTTTAATTTAACAGTTCATGTGGTTTCACATATCACAATTTTTTTTTTTATAATTTCATATATATACGTACGAGGGCATTTTCTGAAGGCATTTTCTATATGAGATGAACAAAATGTTTTTCTTTTTTTTTTTAAATCAAGGGTTGACGATTGAAGGAGGATGAATTGTAAGATTGAAGAGGAGGATGAAAGACAATTCAAAAGACGTTAGCCATCCATCCATAGATTGAGACTTGATCATTAATAATGAATACAATAAAAGAAACACTCGACAGATTTTTGAAAAGTCTTCTTTATGATTTAAATTTTAGTTGGCTAGATAGCCAACGGATCCTTTTTATGTTCTTTGATGCAAATTTCGTTTATGGCAATTCGACGTAAATTACAGATGGGAAGTGGGATTAGTATTTGTTGACAGAGTAATTGTCAACACACAAGGTATAGGGTAATTATTGAGGAACGATAGGAAAACAAGATGAGGTTCTTGTGGCTCATTGTAAGTTGTATTTGCAAATCACGTCATTTGACGGGAGTTTGCCATTGACCAAACTCTTCATTGAGGAAATGAGTTTCAGTTAT
The DNA here is from genome assembly GCA_018584345.1 of Thuja plicata. Lineage (NCBI taxonomy): Eukaryota > Viridiplantae > Streptophyta > Pinopsida > Cupressales > Cupressaceae > Thuja > Thuja plicata. The sequence goes on along the minus strand of MU227879.1, from coordinate 1,038,679 downwards.
ATATCTCCTAAAAAGTACATGTATGAACTGAATTGCTCAATTATATTAAATATTTAATAGTTAATTTTTGTGAGGGGAAGAGTCTATTAGGGGAAGAGCACTACTTATCACCCATGTTCCAATTACTGCATAATAGACTTCACAAGTTGAAATTTCACTAGCAAATCATCTATGAGCCAACATCCACCGATTTTTTGGGAAAAAAGATTAGTAATTAGATCAATTATGCACGTTTATAGGTACCAATAATGTATGATTATTGGAGTATTTGTGCAAAAGTATTGGATCTATTGTGCAATTTTTTTGTTGTCAAAGCAAATGGTTAATAGGGAGATAAGAAATATGTTTCAGATGACACTGATTATAAAAGTAAGACCCCCCTTCAAAAGCCTTGTTTCCATCAAAATGCAGAATAAGACCACCCAAAATAGCTATTAGTTGTCAATATCAGTTCCATCTCACTCTTTGGGTTCCAAGTATGGCAAACCCACAATCCCAGAAAGAGAAGTGAAACCCTAATCTCCATGAATTTGCAAATCATGGCATAATTGGAAAGATAATTAACGTTCTCCTCAACTATATTGCATTGAATCACAAAAAAAAAAACCCACGCTCATTCACCCTCATAGGCCCAAAAAATAAACCATGCTCACAAAAACTTGCCTATAAACCTTTCAGATTCATCCCAAAACTAGGATTCTCAATCCTATTTAGAGATGGAACTCCCCCACCCAAAACATCTTCGAAAAGGACCATCTCCATTAGTGAGGCCCCTTCATGCAAAGCCATAAAGACGGAAACACAAGCACGAAACTCTTAAGGCCCCGTTTGTTTCACGGAATTGGGAGTGACACTTCCCGTTTTTGCAAATCCGATGTTTGTTTCTCTATATTGCAATTCCGGATTCGTCAAGCAAAATCGGGTTTAGACACCAAAATGAGTGGCATCATCTTCCCACTGAATAGTTGGAATTAGAAATCATATCCTGGTTTTGCGATAATAAGGTTTTGAGTCAAATTCCAATTCCCCAAGATGCAAAACCGGGATTTCAAAACCTGATTTTGTGATAATAAGGTTTTAAGTCAAATTTCAATTCCCCAAACAAACGGGGCTTAAACAAACAAAACGGCTCAATCTGAAACACAAACATCACACCCACAACCACAGGAAAGAAAACCCCCAATTACAAACCCTCCATGCAATAATGAAGACACCCCATATCCACCAAACAGCACCACCCCCGACCCACCATCACTCGCGGTCCCACAGAGAAATAACCCGGTCCGCAACAGGCTCACGGCCGTGGCCTACACCGCGGGCTCCTCACGCAACAGCGCCAACATCAAGCATCCAAAGCTACCCTACTTCAATCAATAACTAATAATCTCACATCTTAACCACAATAAATGCTAAAGATTATATTGACCAAAATTAACCTCTCTTCACCTACTCCATAATTATCGTCACCATGAGGATGATTACTGATCTAAAATTATTATGCTTCCAGAATTTACATCTGAGAGAAAGCTCCCACAATTAGAATGGGTAGTCTGATGGGCAATAAAATTTGTATCTGACTGTTTGGTTTTAACCAGCTTAATACCGTTCTGCAGGCAAGAGTCTCAGCTCACATTGTCACTCATGGTAGATGATTTTTTCTTCAATAATTGTTATAAAAAAAAGATATTATAGAAAAAAAAATGATGAAATCCTACCTGATATTATTTTCAGCATATTCTCCTACGAATAGTAAGTTAAAGTTCCAGGTAACATCCCTGCTGAGGGCGCGGGCTAAATTCCCAACAAAATGACACAGGGAAATTTTAGGAAATAATTTCTGGTATATAAAACACTTTTTTTTTTTTTTTTGTCTGATGTCAGATCATAAAGATCAAATGCTGAATTTTTTGTAAAAATCTGTTGAGTTTTGCACAATGGGAAACTGCAAATCCTACCCTGACCAATTAAAGAAAAATAAAAGGTCTATTTTATAGTCCACAATACCAGTCTTATGGTTTTGGGTCTGCACATGGTGACAGCAATATGGACTGCCCCACAATTCTTATAGGAGGTACCTAACTGTGCGACAAACATAAACTACATACTCTACCCCTATGGAATTTGAACTTGTGACCCCTCTTTTGAAAGCACAAATTGTCCACTATCTGCATATATAAATAAGATATAAAATTTGAAGCAAGATATAGATTGAATATACAAACAAGATATATATAACATATATAGACTGTATAAAATATATAGGCTGGATATATGGGCTGGATATATCATTTGAAACCCAATGAAATTTGACAACTAAGAGATTCAGTAGGTTGAAGAATACCTAGAAGAAAATATATAACCTCAGCGGTTTTTTTCAATTTTAATGCTTAAGAAAAAAAAATCAACAAAGAAAAGAAATTAAAAAATTAAAAAATATAAGATTTGGCGAGTTTATTTCTAACATTGTGTTTCATCGCGACAAATCCTAGTCCAACCTTCAGAAGTGCCTACGATTTAGAAGCCCTTCACATAAATAGAAAATGCCCAAAAAAAATTAACTAGTTTTAACACAATTTTCCCGAAGATCTTTTTCTTCCATAAAACAGTTAAGTATATAATCCAAAGAAAATTATATCGTGCAGACACTTTTAAAAAACGCATGTATAATGTACCTGGTAGTGCAAGAAGAAGATGAAGTGTGAACTCTTTGACCTCTCAACGATTTAAACCTGCAAACTAAGTTTCTGAAACTCAGAGCAGCTCTTGTTGGCGAGGTGTTCATTGCCTTCACTCACGCGCAAAGCATATGCAAGTCTCATATTCATAAGGCACTGCAGTCGAAGCAAATATTAATACGGCATTGTAGTCAATGCAAATATTGCACCTGTGGTCGACGGCAATGGCTAAGCAGCCGAAAATTTGCACCTATACCTGTCAAATCATTCAGTAGCTCCTACACCCCGCACGCTGCCGCAGAGTTTGAATCAGCGCGGTCATCAAATCAGCCGTCAATCAAATCAGCGCGTCAATCTGCCAATCAAATCAGCCAGCTCAACTTGACTGCCAACCTCACATGCTTGAATTATAAGCTCAACTTGACTATATCCATGTGCCATGATAAGGGTAAGTTAAGGAAGAGATATGAATATTCTAATATGACTATTATTCTAATATATAGCAATCAAATCAGCCAGCTCAATTTGACTGCCAACCTCACATGCACTTGAATTATAAGCTCAACTTGACTATATCCCTGTGCCATGATAAGGGTAAGTTAAGGAAGAGATATGAATATTCTAATATGACTATTATTCTAATATATAGCAATCAAATCAGCCAGCTCAATTTGACTGCCAACCTCACATGCTTAAATTATAAGCCCAACTTGACTATATTCTTGTGCCATGATAAGGGTAAGTTAAGGAAGAGATATGAATATTCTAATATGACTATTATTCAACTATATTTTATCAAAAAAATCACTACAAAGGAGTGGGTGTCATAGCATTGCTATATAATTATTAGGTTGTGCTTTAAAAATCCTTTATGGGTTTCATTATTTATACAATGGCAAATCTTAGAACATGATCATAAATCATAAAACAAGTAACAATAACTTTCAAAAGTGGTTCATAGATGAAAACAAAAATTTTAGATAACATAAAAAAAAATATAATGTAAAAGCATAGATCATAGGCTACACAATCTTGCATCAACAATTTTTTAGAGTTTACATTTAGAATCATAAGGAGAGTATGGTGTGCAACATTTCGAGTGTGGTTCTATTTGGTTAAAGCACTATGTATATATCAAACTCAAAGGAAATTGTTATATCATATTTTAGAAAAAAAAAATAAAGGCTCACGACATAATGAGTTAATTTTCCACAACAAATGATGTGTGTATCTTAAATTTATGCTCCCTCTAGTTCATCAAAGAGAGTTTAGTACTCAACAATCAAAATATTTAATATAATATTATCCAAAAAAATGCTAGCCATGATCTTTCATATAAATATCATCAACATGTGATTATCCAAAAGGGTGTTGGCCATGATCCTCCATATAAATATCATCAACACCTGCAAATAAGTTGAGTTTGTTATAAAATTAATTTCTGAATTGAAGACTTGAAATTGATTAAATTTGAATACACAATTTCCTTACCATCTCCATTTTGTATTGTGTCAATTATTGTTATTGTTTGGTTAAGATCAAGAGAAAATGGTAACAAATGGTCTTGGTTGTTGTATTGATCATTTAAAACTGCAATAACATTCACATTTAACAAATCAACATATGTAAAATTAATTTATATATTAAAGACTCAAAAATTAACTTATGTATTAATGGCACAAAATTTATGAAAATGCATTTCATAATTTTAGTACCATTTGTAACTTGCATTGCATCCATTGTTGTTGTTGTTGTTGTTGTTGTCTTGGGTAAGGTCTCTTCTTAAGCTTTTTGTCCATCATTTAACACTGCACTAATATTGCACATTTAACACATTGAATCATATAAAATCAATATACAAACTAAAGACTCAAAATTCATCTTGATTGTTATTGTGTAACTTCATTACATTTCTAGTTTGCATTGCATCCATTATTGTTGTTGTATGGTTAAGATCGATAGAAAAAGGTGATGTAGTTTGTTGAACTTGTTGATCATCTCAAACTGCAATAATATTTACATTTAACAAATTAACTTAGATAAATGCTCAAGTGTAAAATTGTATTATGTACTCAACAATAAATTACCATCTATAACTTGTATTTCACCTATAATTGTTTGGTTTAGATCAATGGAGAAAGGTAATCGATGTCGTCGAATACTTTCTTGATTGTTCAAACCTACAAAAATGACATGTTTATCATATAAAAAATAATTATTTCTATATAAATTATTAAAATACTTTTGAATTAATGTACTCACCATCTCTTTCCTGTTTTAAATTGTTATCCCTGGTCGATTTATGACCTTTTTCTTTTTTCTTTCTAGATCCTATAAAGGGGAATTGAAATTTTTTCATATTCCTTAGCTCTTTCTTTGGAGTTTTGAGAAACTCTTGAGTTTTTAGAAATGGCATTATGTTTTTTTATGAGTAAAATGGCATTTACGCATTTTACTTGGACTAAACCATGGTGATATTCGTCTCAAGACATGTTCTCTGAGCCAAGGATTGATTTGAATTTGGAAGATGAAGAAAAAGTTGCATGGATGTCTTTTTTAAATCTCTCAACACAATAACTAAACATGATTTTTTCATCTTCTCTAGTTGGTAAATTTTGTAGCAATGAAGTTATGTAGTCAACTGAATTTTGAAAGTTATCATTGGAAGCATTAGATGATTTCCAACCATCTCTAATAGAAATAACAATGATTAAGTTAAAAAATATTTTAAAAATTCTATGTTTCATTATAAAATGATTATTTTGAAAATTACCTGTGCTTTGAGCTTCACCAATGACAACCCCAAGAAAATCTTGACCTTTTGAAGGTATGCAACTGTATGTGATAAAACCTACCTGTCAAACACAATCACTCAAACATGCAAACAACAAAAAATAGTCATTATAGATCACAAATAAGTTAGCATATTTAAATGAAAGAATGAAACAAATGGGTTTACACCACAACCTCCGATGAGCCAAACAAGTGCACCCAAGCCTTGTTGATTTGCTCTTAGAGATATTTGTGGGTGTGCTCTCCCAACACAATATTAGAAATCTCACTAGATTGATGGATGAAAGCTAAAATGCATACTAATGGATACAATGAAGAACTCAAGAACATGTATGAGGAACTTGTCTCGAGTCTTCATCAAATGATGAGAATGAATATGCAAAAGCTATACTAACATGCTATGCAAGATCATATGAAACTAAGAACTAGATTCATTTCTATTATTTCTAAAATATGATTTCTAGATTTTCTAAGAACATAAACATGAAAAAGCACTATAAAATTCTAGCACTAAACTAGCATGATAACAATGCATAAATGAGATATGATTTACTCTTGATAATGGCCTCTATTTATAGATTTTTTGGAGGAGAGAGATGGCTTGGATGAGGTGGAGCTCATGTGGCATCCACATAGGTGCCACATGAGGGACACATAAGTCATGCAAGAGGCTCACTTTGCTCACACATGTCTGAGTAACTTTTGATGTGATGGGTCAAGGTGTACTTAAAGTACACATGTGAAGGATCTTGTAAGAGGTGTAAGAGTTTTAGTCCAATGAAACACTTTTAGAAAGTGTAAGAAGGTGTCATCATGGGTGTAAGAAACCTTGTTGAAACCAAATTAGGATTATTTGGACAAGTCACTTTTTGAAAATTTGTTCACACATGTGTGAGCAATTAATTAGGACTAATATGTGTAGGAATCAAGAAATTAGCCTAATTAACCTTAGTTAATTAGTGAGTAGGTCTATTTGGTGAGAGTGAGCAACTTTTGATGTGATAGGTCAAAGTGTACTTAAAATACACATGTGAAGGATCTTGTAAGAGGTGTAAGAGTTTTAGTCCAATGAAACACTTTTAGAAAATGTAAGAAGGTGTCATCATGGGTGTAAGAAACCTTGTTGGCACCAAATTAAGATTATTTGGACAAATCAATTTTTGAAAATTTGCTCACACATGTGTGAGGAAATAATTAGGACTAATATGTGTAGGAATCAAGAAATTAGCCTAATTAAGTTAATTAGTGAGTAGGTCTATTTGGTGAGAGTGATGTGAGGTAGGGTAGGATCTAGGTTCAAATTAGTTTAATCCAAATTATATTTAGATTAATTATAGTTTAGCAGAATTAAGTCGTGGATGAATAAATAAATTAAAATTTTATTTAAAAGGGATTAATGGGGGGTAATGTATATAAATAAGATTTAATACATTAAAGGGGATAGTATTTGAATTAAATTTAAATACTAAGGAAAGTGAATCGTATTTAATTAAATAAATTTAATTAAATAAATAGAAGAATATAATTAATATAATTAATTAATTATAATGTTATGGGAATATTAATTAAATTAATATAAGGATGATTTTAGACGTCTACATTTTGCCCCTCTTTGATGCGGCATCGAAAGTGGCGTCGCATCAAAGAAAAGAAAATAAGATGCCCCAAAAAGGTCAGGGAAACCTAAGGCAACGAGAGTGGAGGAGTGTGACCCCTCGAGAAAATAATAGGAAAAAATAAAAATTTTAATAATTTTTTCTTGAAAAAGGTAGGGAAAGAAGACCAATTGCATGGCATGTCCAAAAGAAATAGAGGAAAAATGGGGACCAGAGTGAGGAATGGGGAGAAGGACGGAAGAAACGAGCCCCAAGGGGCTATAAATAGCCCACTAGGGCCCAAAGAGAAGTCATTTTCACTCACAAAGAGCAAAAAGACAGAAGAAGAGAAGAGCGATGGCAGCAGTTCGAGAGTGTGTGCAGCTTGGGGAGCGGGTTAGGATCCATCAGTGACCTGCAGACGCTGGACCACCGGTGAGTAGTTGAAGGCATCCTTGTCCATTATACATTTAATGTTTTTTGATGCATTTATGGCGCCTTAAATATGCTCCAAACCGGCCCGCAATGCAGACGATGGTCGCCTGACCACCGTCTGTGCATATGGCGATCAACAGGTCATCGTCTTCGCAAATGATCGATCAGAGATAGGCATCTGTGCAGACTGAGATCACTCGATCTCTATCTGCGAGGGCAGAGGGGGGTGAAAAAGGACGATAGAGATGGCAAAGTTAGAACTCCCCCGTCTGCATGAAAAAAGAGGCAACGACCTCAACTGTCGTCTCCATAGATCGGTGTCTGCGAAGATCTGTGGTATGCGAGGGTAAATCGGCATCTCCGCTGATTGACCTGAAAACAGAAGAAAAAGAAGAAAAGAAGAGAGAGGGAAGGGTCCAGGAGCATTTTTTGATGCCCCGGATCAGGCTAGGGGCATTTTTTGATGCCCCAGAATGCTATCTGATATTTGACATGAGCTTGGTGGATGCAGGAGGATACTATTACCTTCCAGGTGAGGGAGTGCTTTCCAGCGACCATGGTGCTAGAGCATGAGTTGACTGCTGCAGAGTGGGGGATTATGACATTGTGTGGGCTGGAGCATGTACACCTCTGGCCCCATTTGAGAGCACATAATGCACTTATGTCAGCACTGATCAAGAGGTGGCATAACACCACTTTGAACTTTCACTTCCCTACAGGGGAAGCCACGATCACCCTTCACGATATGTGGAGGATCTACAGAGTGTCGATTCGGGGGTTGATACCCAAGTACTTCTTTAAGGGGTCAGAGCCGTATATGGAGATGGCTTTTGGGAGGAGGTATGTAGACCTACCGACTTCATGGGAGTGGATGTCATTGGTCAGAGCGATGGCGTTATAGCCATGGTTGCAGCGGGTGGCCCTATATTTGGCTGGACTAATTGGGGGATGCCTGATACCTAATCATGCAGGCAAGGGATTCCTGATTGAATGGGCTCAAGTACTGAGCAGCATGGTTGAGGATGGAGACCAGTACTATCGGGGGTACACGAACCTTGGGCAGTTGTATTATGATTTGCACATGTGCGCCTACCGTAAGGGTAGGGCACTAGGACCAGGATACACACTGCTACTTGTATGGGCGTGGGAGCATATTGCGGTCATATGACCGATCCAGAACCAGGAGACTAGAGTGACTTATGAGCCGTTTGCATGCAGATACAGGCCACCCATTAGCTACGAGTCTACAGACTCAGTGGGATACTAGCGCCAGACTATAGATGAGATGTGAGACATTTAGTGGGTACCCTATGCAGGGTGCAAGGCATAGGGACACCAGGTCCCTCAGCAAGATGGATATGAAAGGATGAATTTTATGACTCATATTATCTTAGATTTGTTCAGACAGACTGTTGGCTTATTGGGCAGACATCATACATGATTTCCAGGTATATGTCGTTGAGAGTACGGAGGCAGATGGGCCAGCTTCAGGAGGCTGTGCCATAAGGATTCCCACATCCCTTGGTTACACGAGAGGTCGGGAGCATTTGGGGGATGGGAGTGGATCCTCGGATAGCACGAGGATCATGGATGGGGATGACTGAGGTTTGAGATCTTTGACTGTACAACGATAGGGAAGCGACTTATCATCCTTTGTTTGATATTCATCCATAACCTATTTGATAACCAATTGTGAATCACCTAGTACCAGTAAATTGAGAATCTTCCATTGTATGGCTTGACGGAGTCCAAGTACAAGGGCTTCATATTCTGCAATATTATTCATACAAGGAAATTGTAATTTATAAGATTTAGGGATGAGATCCCCTTTTGGTGTAACAAACAAGATTCATGTCCCCGATCCTTTCTAAGTGAAGGATCTATCAAAATACAGTTTCCATGGGGTATTCAGGGCAAGATTAAGCACTGATTCATCTGGAAATTCTGTTATGAGTGGATGTTTACCGTCAACAGGTGCTTCAACTAGCTGATCTGTAATAACTTGTCCTTTGATAGCTTTGTGATCCACATAAACAATGTCAAATTCACTAAGGATCATAACCATTTCATTGTACAACCAGTGAGAGCGGCACGTGCTAGGAGATATTTGAGTGGATCAATTTTGGCAACAAGATGAATCTTATGATTAAGCATATAATGTCGTAGTTTCTGTGTACAGAAAACAACAACCAAACATGCTTTCTCAATTAGGGAATAATTCAACTCATAACCAATAAGAGTCCTGCTGAGATAATAAATTGCTCGCTCTTTATCAGTATCATCTAATTGTGCCAGAAGGGTTCCCAACGCGACCTCTACAACGGATATATACAAAATCAGAGGAACGGCCAGCAACATGTGGTACCAACATAGGTGGATTAGCCAGATAGCCTTTTAGTTTCTCAAATGCATTTTGACATAAGCAATCCCATTGAAATTTGATATTCTTGTGAAGGAGATGAGAGAACGTGTTAGGGATTTTTCTTGCATGAACTGTACTACTTGAAATGTCTATTTGAATCTCATTACCTCTTAATCCTGATTAAGTTCAGAGACAAGAAAAGCCTAATTGCTAAGGACTTAAACAATATCCTTCTTCGTTTTTGAGCTCCACAGATACTCAGGCAGGTTTTACCTTATAAGATGACTGATAACACAGTATTTGCTAATGTGGACACTGATTTGTCATGTATTCTCTATTGAACCACCTTAATAAAATACCTTGCAAATGACCAAGCATAATCATATACAAGTTTTAACCATATAAATCTTAACCTTAAATATGACAAAAACCAGTGATACAAGGATTTCAATCCTTCTTCCTTTTCTTTGTAGGAGGGTTAACCTAAGTGATTCTCTCTTCAAGGAATCAATAACATGGACTATGTCCTGCTGACAGAAGTC
>MU227879.1:931166-945783 GCA_018584345.1 Thuja plicata | reverse complement strand
TCTATTTCTGGAGGTCCATGATAAGGCAAATCTAATTGCTTTACAATAATTTTTAATTTATTTAGCATTATCTGAATTCTAGCTCTATCTCAGAGCATTCAATTGTGCGGTTTTAATATATTTATGAATCCTAATGTTAATTTTTTTTTTTTAAATAAAAAAAATTTTAAAAAAAAATTAACATTGGTCAAAATTTCGACCATTGTACGAAGAGTTCGACGGTGATTCTTGTCAAATTAAACAAGAGCTATAGTCAAAATTTCGACCTCAATGTTGGTCGCAATTGCGACCAATAGTAAAAAAGTCAAAAATTCGACAAAAAAAAAATGACGAAAGGTTTGGTCGTGAATTCGACCAATTACTGTCGAAATTTTGACCAATTTTCGTCAAAATTTGAAGTCAAATTTACTAGTGGATATACATTTACAAAAGTGGACCAAACTTGTGAATTCAACCACTCATAAAGCCAATTAATTGTGTAAATTCGTAGATAAATTACATATTGAGATCTTTTATTCTTAATCCCAACACATCTAATGGATATCATATCTAAATTATTCATTCTCAAATATAAAACTAAATCCTTTTATATCACTTTTCACACTTTATACACAACATTCTAGTTCCATAATATCTAAATATTCACTTTTATCATCTAAATGACAATACATTTCAATTTCTATATAGTAATATATTTATTAAATAATTTAATATTATAATTAATTAAAATATATAATATTGTAACTTATATTATAATATAATATAAACTTAATACATTCATATAAATTTATGTAAAGATGTAGTATAAATTGAATATATTTATATATTAAATTTATATTAATATTTTTTTAATTATATATATTAATCTAAATAAACAAATTTATATTATCCTATATATATATAACATATTTAACATAAATTATAATTAAAAAATATTACAATAGCTCCTTAGGCAATGCGTAAGCCATCATAATAGAGGCAATATGTAATCGATATTTAATGAATAAAAAATTATTTTTTGTGTGTCAAATCGATTTGTCCATGAATTCTTTGTTAATCAATGCCCTATTTAAGCCCTCATCATTTTAATTTCCCTACTTAAACCATTTGCACAAATGAATATTTAAATTATTATTTTATAAATTATTTCAAAAAGATTTACACCCCAAATCTTGGGTAACGCTTATTTGGTATTCTACAAAAAGAATATGTCAAGCATCTTTGCCCACAAAACACCAAAGATATTAAAAGTTTCAGAATGAAAGGAGATTCCCATTTGAATAAGATGAATTTGGCAGTTTAAGTCAAGTTATTCATTGTGTACAAGATCATTATTTTTGGTTTGTTCTTAGAGGCAATCAGAGGAATTGGTGATAGTAAAGATATTTCTTTTAGTTGAAGAAATCAAAGTCCCCATTTTTTTAGATTCAATAGTTTTTCAAATAAAGGTTTTTCTTTTGTTTTTGTAAGAAATGCAGACATATAAAAAAAATACAAAAATCTAAAAGGAAAAGGCAAATGCATTGACATTCATACCCAAGATTATGTTTTCCATCCACCGTGAATACAAGCAAAGAGTAAAGACCTAAAAATTGCATTGAGATGTGAAACATTAGCCATGACTGACAGAAAAAAATTTACTACAACCACTACTAGTAATCTAAGCTTTGTTGAACACTAGTTTTAAAATTAAAAACAAATGTTTCATTTAAAAACAGAAATGAATCTCAAAAAATATTATGAACTGAGCTTCACAGAGTATGCCAAGTATAAAGGCAGAATCACACAAAAATTAGTAGCCAATCAGCTATAACAAAAGAAACTCAGACAATAACCCTTGAGAGATAGAGAGAAAAATGGCCTCCAATAACAACAAGGCAATGGCTAACCCGCTCTCTTCTCTTACAGCCAAACCAAATGATCTTCAAAATTGAGCTACCAATGCTGGTAGATGAAGTGTTGAATATAGCAAGTACAACAATTACATTACACATTTTAGCCATGTTTAAGCCTTTGAGTAGCACGTAAGAATAGAAGAACAGGCAAGCTACAAAAAAAAATGAAGGAAAGATAAAATACCAGAAATGTTTTATTACAAGAATGAATTGCAATGAATGTTTTGGTGGTATGGGCATTAAAATATAGCAGGTGAGGAGGTTGGAAGTAAATTTGAGTTGATTCAAGCTGATTTGATTGACAACTGATTGATTACATGTAACTGATTGAATGTTTGAAGATATTAAGTTGATCATTGAAATGCAGGAAGATAATGCAAGACATTAAATCAGTTAATGGATTGTATTGTCATTGATGTCAACTTGATATAATCTAATCAATTTTAATAAAAGTGTCAAAGACTTCAGAGAATCAGAGACATAAATATTATGCTTTCTATAATGCGTAAAAGACAAGAATTCACAATGTGACTACAAACACCGACGGTCAGTGAAACCCGACGGATAGAGATCACCAACAGTCAAGTCACAGTGATGCGTGAGCAAGAACACCGATGAGCATTACCAACAAGTAGAATCACAAGCATACCCGACGACCAAAAACATAGTGTAAACTGACAAAGAAACCTAAGGAGAACTGGAGTTTTGAACGAAGCTATCAAAGATTTAAAACACCAAAAATAACTAGAGTTCAGAAATGACAAAATATCTAGCTGGTAGAGTTAAATATAGACTTAACTAGTAGTTATCATTGTTTTCATCGACAAGATAAGCCAGAGATAAGTAAGGGATTTAAAGTTGTTTTGTCCAGTTGGCAAGAAGGTCTCTACGAGATAAAATAGGAGTTTTTATTTAAATCTAATTGGCTAAGATTGTGGATCACACCAAGTTCAAGAAAATCAAGAACCTAACAATGGTGATATCATATCTATAAAGAGACAACTAAATTCATTATGAATTATGGTAGGTGAATGAATGAAAAGAGGATGCTGAAGAGAAACTGATGAAGAGAAACTTCATAAAGTCCTGATCAATCAAGCTGAGGAAAGAGCTAAAGTTTTCTACGGATATCAAGCAACATAGCACAACATCACTGAGTAGAATCAAAGTGGAGCAAAGGTATAAACAGAGATATATTGATCAGAATAGTTTTATGAGATTACAATAGATCTAAAAATATACAAGTATAAGTTGTATATGTGAATAGATCATACTGTTTCAGTTTAACCATTGATTCAGAAAGTCTCTTAACTGAGCAGAATTTAAAGATCCTTTCTGTATTGAGATACATCCCAAGGAGTATCAAAAAGTTTGATCATGAAGATAGAATGAGATGCCAGATACCTATTGACAGGACAAGTGAGTGTTTGATCAAGGAAGGTAGCATAGAGATGCCCGATATCAAGTGACAAATTAAAATTTTAAATCCTCTAACAAGGTCACACCTAACAGTGTGTTTGTAACCCTTAACAGGGTTGGCTCTTCACCAAGCGCACTTCAGAAGAGTGAAAATTTTGGGTTACCAGTCCCAAGTGGTTTTTCCCTTAACAGGGTTTCCAAGTTAGAAATCCATGTGTCAATGTGTTTATGAGTCATTACTTTAGTGTTTTGCATTACACATAGCTTAACTGGATTGATCGGTATAGTCTAGATAATTTACTGTATTTTGGTAAATTAACAAACTACTATTCGGTAAACATACAGTAGAAGGTTTTACAAAGCATTCCGAGTAGTAGTAATTTAATAAAAGTATTTGAAGACATTCATGTTATAGGATAGAAGATAACTAGAGGCTTAATATTGTGGTACTAAGTTTTAAGGGTTGATTATTGGAATATTTTTGAGGCCACTAATTCACCCCCCCCCCCTCAGTTATTACTAACAATTGGTAGTAGAGCTTGTGTGCTTAGAAAGGGAGTTTAAAAACTCAAGCAAAAGATCACAAGATGAACCGACGAGATGTGCCCAAGTTGAATAAAGACAACTTTGCATCATGGAAAAGCACAATAAGACTCCACATATTAGGTATTGGAAATGATATTGTTCAATACTTAGATACTGAATATGTGCTGCCTATAGGACCTCATACTCTTGAGCAATTAAGAGTTAAGCATGAGCATAACTGCATGATGATAGAACTTGCATCATCACTTTCTGATGTTGAGTTTGAAGATTTCAAAACCTGCACCTCTGCTAAGCAAATGTGGGATAAGTTGAAGCTGGTACATGGAGGAGATGCTAATGTTCTAAGATCTAAGGCAGAAAGCCTAAGAGGGAGGTTTGATGACCTAAGGATGAAAGAAGGAGAAAATATTACTCAGTATAGCTGCAGAATCAAAGAGGTAGTCAATGCTATCCGAAGAGTTGTAGGTACACTTGAAGAGAAGACAATGGTAAGTAAAATCTTAAGAACCTTATTGCTTGTATATGCTATTAGAGTTTCTTCTATTCAAGAAATAAGAGCAGTTGCAAACAACATAGTTACTCTAAATAGTTTGATTGGTAGACTGATATCATTTGAGATGAACAACTTTGATAATAGTGTCTTACCATCTATAGAATCTACATTCAAGTCTTCTTTGAAGATAAGTAATTCAAGTCATAGACATGTTGTTAGAAATGATACTGATAGTGATAATGAGGATCAAGGACTTGATGATATTGAAGCACTAATGGAAAGAAGATTGCAGAGAGGTAGAGGTAAATACAAAGGTAAGTTACCACTTGTATGTTTCAATTGTAAAGAAGTTGGAAACTTTGTTGCAAGATGTCCAAATAGAAAAAAGATGACAAAGGAAATGACAGATCATATGAGAAGAAGTTTGATAGAGGTGATAACAGAGATTACCGGAGCAGCCAACAATCTGAAAAAGAGAGATACTTGAGACTATAAGGACAAAGGGAAGAAATCTTGTTACCTAGATGAGAACAGAGCTGATGACACTGACACCAAATCAGAAGAAGAAATCGAGATGGTATTTGTAGCCATGAAAGATGATTTAGATGAAGATGAAGAAAGGCATGTAGAAACTGCACTCATATCTAATGTTAGTAAAAATGATGTCTAGATCATAGATAGTGGCTGTACTCACCATATGACCAGTGATAAATACAATTTTGAGACTTTTGAATACTATAATGATGGTTCAGTGAGAATGGGAAATGATACACCTTGTCTAGTTGAAGGTAAAGGAACCATAATGTTGAATAACCTGATAAAATATGAAAATGCTTACTGTGTTAAAGGACTAAATTACAATTTGTTGAGTGTTTTACAGCTAAACAATTCAGGTCACAAAGTAGCACTTAAAAATAAGAAGGCAAAGATCTACAATGAATCAGGAAGGTTGATTGCTACCAGTGAGCAGACAAAAGGTAACCTTTTCTATATTCGTGACACTAACACCACTTGTTTAATGGCTAGAAATGAAGACATATTGTTGTGGTACAAAATATTTTGTTATGTGAACTTTGAAAACATGATAAAGATAAGCAACAAAATGAATGTCAGAGGCTTACCGACAATGACTAAGCCCGAGCATATCATGTGCAAGAATTGTCAAAAAGGTAAAATGACAAAGTCTAGTTTCAAGATTAAAACCCATACATCTAATGCAATTCTAGAATTATTCCATACAGATCTATGGGGACCTATGAGGACAAAGAGCTACTGTGGATATAGGTATTTTATTCTCTTTGTTGATGATTATTCTAGAATGATGACGGTCATGTTTTTAAAAGATAAATCAGAAGCATTCAAGATGTTTAAATGGTATAAAGCAATGGAAAAAAAACAAAGTGAAAAGAAATTGAAATGCTTAAGGTCAGATAGAGGAGGGGAATTTACTTCAGAAAAATTCACCGACTATTGCAATGAGCATGGAATCAAAAGACAACTTTCTGCACCGAGGACACCACAGCAAAATGGAATTGTTGAAAGAAGAAACAAATCAATTGTTGATTGTGCAAGAACATTAATGATTGAGAAAAGAATCACACAAATATTTTGGAGGGAAGCTTTCATTACTTTTGTCTACACATTAAACAAATTATAATTGAAGAAAGACACAAAGAAGACACCCTATGGGCTTTGGAATGGTCATACACCCAATGTAAGTTACTTCAGAATCTTTGGTAGTCAATGTTATATTTTGAAGGATGATAGAAATGGAAAACTTGACTGCAAAAGTGAAGAAGGCATCTTCCTAGGGTATTCAACCAAAAGCAAGGCTTATAAATGTCTTAACAAGTCATCTAACAAAATCATTAAAAGTGCAAATGTGAAAATAGATGAATTTGCAGAAAAGAATGATAAGAAAAGAAAAAAAGGAACCAGAGGAATACAATAGGTTTTTTTATAGAGAACTTGACACTCTACTCAAGCAACAATGTGTCACTCTTGAGCATCAAAACATTGCACCTGAGCATCAGGCTGCAATTACCAAAAATCAGGATAATACTCAAGATGATGTTCCAAACAATGAAGATGAGAATGAAGGTCAAGAAGCTGATCATAATGATGAACAAAGAGCTGAACCAAAACTTGCCAAGTATGTCAGAAGACATCATCCACAGAATCAAATCATAGGAGACAAGAAGGCTAGAACAAGAACAAGAAGTAAGTCACTGAACACAAGATGTTTACTTTGTGATTATGAGCCTAAATTTGTTAACAATGCACTTGAGAATGAAGAATGGGTCAGTGCTATGAATGAAGAAATAGAATAGATAGAGAAGAACAATACATGGACACTAGTACTGAGACTAGATGAAAAGAATTTCATCGGTACAAAATGGATATTTAGAAACAAGTTGAATGAGAATGGAGAATTTAATAGAAACAAACCAAGACTAGTATGCAAGGGATATGCACAAGAAGAAAGTATTGCTTATGGTGAAACATTTGCACCCGTTGCTAGACCAGAAGGAGTTAAAATCTTACTTTCTTATGTTGCATTTAAAGGATTCAAGGTATACCAGATGGATGTCAAATTTGCATTCCTAAATGGAATACTTTAAGAAGAGGTATACATTGAACAACCAAAAGGGTTTGTTGGTCCAAACAAGAGAAACATGGTATGTAGACTATATAAAGCCTTGTATGGATTGAAACAAGCACCTATAACCTGGTATGAAAGACCACTCATATCTCATTAGCATAAAATTTGTTAGAACAAGTGAAAATAACAATCTGTACTTGAAAGAAGATACCGATGGTAATATTCTGATTGCTGAAATTTTTGTTGATGATATCAATTTTGGGGGAAATGAATTGTTATGCAAATCCTTTGCTAATGAAATGAGCAAGGAATTTGAAATATCTGTGTTTGGGGAGATCAAATTCTTTCTTGGTCTATATATTCTTCAACAAGATGCAGACATTTACATCACTCAGTCAAAATACATCAAGGAAGTGTTGAAGATATTCAAGATGGAAGATTCCAAACTAGTTGGAACACCTATGGCTACTGGATTTAAGCTGACAAAAGAAGACAAAACCAATGAGGTGAACCAAACCTTATATATATCTATGATTGGAAAACTAATGTATGTTGTTCATACTAGAACAAATATAGCACATGTAGCAGGGATAGTTGCAAGATTGTCTGCTAATCCTAGAGAATCACATATGAATGATGTCAAAAGAATTTTGAGATATCTGAAAAACATCGAGGACTATGGCTTATGGTACAAAAGAGAAGGAAAATTTGAGCTACAATTCTATATAGATGTTGATTGGGATGGAAACATTAATGGCCAAAAGAGCACAACTGGAGGAGCATTCTTCATGGGTGATAGATTTGTCACATGGATAAGCAAGAAGCAAGGATGCATCTCTTAGTCTACTGCAGAAGCAGAGTATGTGGCTACTACTACAAATTGCTCAAATATTGCATGGATCAAACAATTGCTAGAAGGTATGAATATAAAGATTCTTGAACCAGTAATTATCTACTGTGATAACACTAGTGCAATAAACATTTCTAAGAATCCAGTCATGCATGTTAAGACTAAACATATTGCTATCAAGTATCACTATCTAAGAGAACAAGTGCAAGAAAAAGAAGTGACACTGGAATATGTTCAATCAAAGGAACAGTTAGCTGACATATTCACCAAGCCATTACTGAAGGATACATTTGAGTACCTGAGATAGAAACTAGGGGTCCAACCCTTGTCTATCAGTCAGTAAGCTGACTAAGAGGTTGCATCAACCTATACCAAATCTGAAGATCAAACATATTGATGCAAACACTGAGATAGACAACTGTTGGAATTATATTGAGATGATGTATTGAGAGGGGAGGGCTGAATTAGTACCTCTAAAACTTTTCTTTGGTTAGCCCATAAACCCTTAATCATTAGTTTGTAAATTATCTTATCTAACTGTTCATCTTTCTTTATGTATATGTAATCATATCATAAATTCTTTAGTATGTAACCATAATAGAAACATTCATGAAAATAGATAACACATAACACAATATATGATATCGCAGAAAACTCCTGTTAGGAAGTAAAAACTGTGGCGGGGATTGTTACCCACAAGACTTCACTATCTACAGATAAGAAGGGGCCGATTAAGGCTTACAATCGGTCACTTCTGATGACCTACCCTGTTAGGAGTATCACAGTGGAGACCTATTAAGATCTACTTCATTTGAAGCTTTAGCAACACTATTAAGTGTGTAGTCTGTTAAGAGATTTGTAAAGAACTGTTAAGTCCACCTTCTACAAAAGGATTTTATATGTGATGCACTTGTTAGAATGCAACTACATAAGTCTTTGATCTGATGATATATGCAATCTGTAATTGCTGATAACAGATCCTATAAAGCTTCATACATATAAGCAATCATCCTTCCATGATTGAATAATACCTTGACCACTGATGTGTTCTATTTTTGACCTTTGCATGAATTCTACCTTCTGCTTCTTAGATGCTCTGCGTGGCTATCAACAATAATGAATTCATATCTCACAATTGAGTTTGAACATCTATTTGTACTAAATTAGGCTCAATTCTTGATTCATGCATCACAAGTTAACTCTAGATCCAAGGTTTACAACTTGACCTTGATCTTTAGTTAGATATGTTTTAGATCCATTAGGATGCATTAAAACATTTACATAAAGCTTTCTTGACCCTCAAGTTATGATTTAAAACAAACAAAAACTCTATAAATAGAATTACATTTCTTTATCCATCGTGTAAAAATTAGATCCACAATTTATGGGTTCTCTAACTGACTGTCAGTTTTGACGGTCAGTTTTCTTGGTCGTTGGTGTTCCTTTCTTGAACTTGTCGTCGGGTATGCCTTTTCTGTTCTTGTCGGGTTTGTTTTAAAAATTGTGTCTCCGGTGATGCTTGTAGTCGCCGGTGAAGCTTGTAGTCATCGGTGATGCTTGTCGATTCTATACTTAGTATTTTTCATGACCTTTGTGTTATGTCGGGTATGCTCGCTGTTCGTCGGTAATGCTTGAAGTCTGCCGATGATTTTTGTAGTCTGTCGGTGATCTCTATCAATGTTTTTCAATAAGTGTACTAATGGCAAAATAATGTCATCAATCTCCCCCTTTGACATTAGTATCAAAAACATGATATGTGCAACATACTGAGTGTATTAGTATGTACACCTATGTATACTCCTTCCTTAGTCATTTGAATGACTCCCCCTAGGTATATGCCGGTAAGTGTAAGTATATATACATATCCTTATGCATTTTTATTTTCCTCCTTTTTTTGATATATATATTGTACATAATTATATACATTTACTTTCCTCCTTTTTTTATTCTAAAGGCAAAGGAACTTACAACTTTTCAAAAAGGTGGGAATGTGAGGACTTGATCTCCTCCATCATCTTTTCCCATTTTTCTTTCAGCATTTCTAGAGCCATGTGCTCTAGTGAAATCCTTACATGTATGGCATAGATGTTGTCTACTACAAACATCTCGGGGGTTGCTATCAGATTTCTAGCATCAGAAATATGCTGTTGTAAAATGGTAAGATTGGGTAGAATATGTGTCTGCAGTTCGGTAATCTCACCTCTAAGTTGAGTTTTAGCATCCCATATTTCTTGCCTTAGCCTATTCACCTCTATGATCATGTCATGATGTGCCTTTATGCTATCAGCATGTGATTTTAGGCTTTGTGCACTTGTTGTGACATTATGATCTATCTCTGCTAGTTTGTCACTATTTTCCTTTGCAAATTTCTCAAGTGTGCACATCTTTTGAACTAAGGTGATTGCTTCAGCAATCATTGGCTCTAATTCATCAGTGAGTTCAGAGAGATTTACCTTGTTCAATGCCACTTCTCATCTAATTTTGTCAATCAACTTGTATTGGTACTTCTTTTCTGCTTGTTCTTCCATCGCTTGCTCTACATCTATGCCTCTGTGATGGCATCGGTAAGAACAACAATTTGTTCCTTAACTGTAGCAGTTGCTTCAATTTTAACTTCAGGAACAAGTTGTTGGAGAATGTCTCTTGCCTTGTCAAGTGCCATTGTTTCCCTGTGTTCATGTATCATCTTCTTTTGAATGGCCTTTCTTTGACATAGCACTCCAAACTCTTGAAGTTTGTCACTGTCCAAAGTGGTAATGTCCCAGTTTGGAACTTCAATTATTTCATCCATTGTAATAGCCAAAATGTCTTTCTTTACTATTTTCTTCTTCTTCTTCTTTGGTTGGGTGGCAGATTGATGTACTACCATCTGTAATGTGTGAGATTGGGTTGATTTTGTAGGTGAGTATCGGGAAGATGAGGCATCCTTGTGTATCTATTCTGAGTCCACTGGCTAGTTTGGTGAATATGTCTCTTCATTTGCCTTGGGTGTATCAATAGATATGTTTTCTTTGAATTTTGTCCCTTCATCTTGCTTGACTCCTTCACTTTTCTCTTTTTCCTTAACCTCTCTCAATGTATCATCAGTTTTTTAATCTGCTTCTTTGTTTTGATCTTTTGATACATCTTGCTGATCATCGGTTGCATCTTTCATTTCTGTATCTATTTCCTTTTGAGTGTTAGATGCAACTTTGGTGTCATTTGTACCCATATCCTTGGGTATATCATCATCTTTCTTAGATGATTTATCTTGACTAGACTGAATATCAATAGCATCTATTAATATATTCATGTTTGTCAGTGTATTGACTGTTGCAGTGTCAATAGCTATATCCTATCTATCGGTATTGCCCTTAGCAACATTAATGTCTTCATCTTTTTGAATATCTACTACCGGGTCTTGTCCTGTAGTGGTATTGACAATGTTGTCTAACCATGATTCATCATTTATATCAACATCTAAGTTACCTTTTATTGACAATTCTTCCTTGGTAACTTCTTCATCCTCCAAGTTAATGTAGATGGGGCTTGCTGGTACTTGATCATCTTCACCATCTTTTGACCAGTCCTCATCTATAATATTAGTCTATTTTTGGCCTATGATCTGTACCTCTTCACTGTCTAACTCAACTATTGAGTTATCCATTTTAGTGACTTTATCCTTCTCATGACTGCTCTCCTCATAAGGATTGAGTATCTCACTCCATATCTTATGTGTGTCTTCTTCAAGCTCTATAAGTTTCTCTTTAAGAAATTTATAAGCTCTCAATTTGGGTGAGAAGCTTTTTGTATATTTCTCCATGACTTCATTGATTTCTTCTCTTATCCTCTTCTCCTCATGAAGTGCAAAAGTGAATCTAGAAGAAATTCTATCTAATAGTTCTTGTGGTACACCTCGAGTAGTGAAATGTAGTGGGATATAGTAGTGTTTGCACATTTTAGCAATAAGTGCATCTTCAATTTTATTTTGTTCTACAGTATCCCATCTTAACCATTTCCTAATCTTAGGATGTGTAGCAGATGTAGCTTCAGAAATGTTCTTATATATTTCATCTATGTCCTCAGTGGGTGATGTAACCTTTGTTGTTTCCTTTGCTTGTTTTACAGTTTCAGGTTCATCCATAGCTGAATCTTCTAAGTCCTCATCAATCTGAACATATTTTCTCCTCTTGGTAGGTGCCCTAGCTAGTTGTTTTTCCTTTTGAGGTGCAGGTTTCCTCTTATACACCTTCCCTTTTATCATGGGAGAAGGAATTGCATCTTGTGTTGTTTGACTTCTTTTTCTAGACTTCTTTGGTGGAGGAGGAGGTGGTGAATCAAACTTCTCTTCTTCTGATTCTTGTTTCTCTACTGTATCATCGATGGGAAACTGATCCTTGGTGATTTCCTCCTTACCCTATTGTTCTTCCTCACCTTCTTCTTCTTCTTCTTCTCCGTCAGAAGATA
This sequence comes from Thuja plicata, assembly GCA_018584345.1. Taxonomy (NCBI): domain Eukaryota; kingdom Viridiplantae; phylum Streptophyta; class Pinopsida; order Cupressales; family Cupressaceae; genus Thuja; species Thuja plicata. The sequence continues at coordinate 933,532 of MU227879.1, read as the reverse complement.
TTTTTAGATTCTTTACCATTCTTTTTGACTGTTTTACAGCCTTCTTGACAACAAGATTTGTCTTAATCTTTTGTTTGGCCTCTTCATAGGTACTAAATCTCAGTTATTTATTGTCTATTGGTTCATTCAATATTTCCTTAATGCACTCATTGGCTAATCCTATTTTGATTTCATAATCCAATTTTGAAAGCCATGATTTTCTAGGAACTACTGCTTGTATGTATGTGAAGTTAGTATCTACCATGAAACATATTCTTCACGGTGTTCTTGTATCAGTTTCTCAGGAATCCTAGTTCTTGCTTGTAGTACTTCCTTCATGCTTTTGAAATACTCATGCATAACATTGTAAAAATCTGTCCCTAGTGATTCTATAAATTCACCTATCTGAATGGTAATGGGTCTGCTTGTGTCCCATGTAACTTTTCCAATGGAAGGAAAGTATTCTTCAAAGTAAAAGAATATGCACATTATGAGGGAACCAAACTTACATATGTTTGTCCTTGAAGACCTTATTGTGCACATGTTCTCCTCAAATTGATGTAATAGGATCTCTGCAAGATCCATCTTCTTCCCCTGTTTGATAATCTTATATACTGTGCTCATATCTGTACTAGATATGTTGTTCATTCAGCTTACTTGGAATATCTTGTATCCAACAACACATGCTCCAAACTTTAGCTCTACGTCGGTAATTGTGTTCACCTTTAGTGCTCTCTTATCTGATTTTGCACCAGTTAGTCTTTAAACTTCTGCTAGAGATGGGTGTTTGTGAACCTGTGGTTTATCGGTTGTAGGATAACCAGTAATCATGTGAATAACATCCTTTTTTATTTCCTTTGGCTTGTTTATCCATAGATCCTTGTCGTGAACTCTGCTAAGAACAATCTTTATCCATTCCATTTTGAAAACCTTGGGAAAATGTAGTGCATTTGTGAGTCCCTTTACTTCCAAGTGTTTATGCTCTTCTTTGAGATTTCTAGCATCATCACACAGTGCCCTATAGGTGTTATCAAGGTCTAGATCTCCTATCTCCAAGATCTTTCAGTGAATGTAGGACCTTACGTCCTCTACCAGTAAAACCCTAGGTGGGATTTGGGAGAATGCTCTAGAATCGTCAGGTTGAGAAGCTATTTTAGGGTGTAACTTATAATTAGGTTCAACACATGCTCCTCTGTTGACAAGCTTGAAGGGTTTCTTCTTGTCATCCTTAATTTTCTCTACCCTATAAGTCGATGCCATTGTGTTTGCAATTTAGGGCTTTTCGCAAAATAAAACAATGCTATCGGTGAGTGTATTAACTTACTGATTCTCTGTGATTGCCTGTGAATGTGAATGATTCATGGTTGACTTCTGTTGGGTCGCTTTCCAATCTTCTCTCAAATTGCTATGGTGTACTTTGCTCTGCTCAAAAATTGTGGGTGCAAAAATGACCTTACCCATCGGGATTTTATATCTTTTTGTGACCTAAGTTGTCATAAATGCTTACCAAATCATCAGTTTATGAAGATTGCTTTTGTCGGTGAAGAAATTCATAACATCTCCAGTGTTTGTGCTAAGCGTCAGGGTAGATAGTGGTTTTGGAGACTTTACCGATGATTGTCAGTGAGGTTGTGAAGATAGCTTTTGTTGATTCAACATTCACCGATATACGTCGATTTACACTTAGCTTGTGTAATGACTGATACATTTCTGTAAGTAATGATAACTTTTTCTGTGTGTGTTCACCGATGCAAATTGTGCCCAATAACTGATGGTTTCTTTTCAATAGATTAGCAAGTAACAATATATTGCATCTTTATTCATGCCTATATTATAATATGAACTATGTATGATGGAATCGATGCATAGTAAGACTTGTCATAATGCTGTTCCATACTTACTTGTGCAATCTAGTTAGATGTAGTGATGTCACCAGATCCAGTGGATGGGGTGTCACCATTTGTATTGCTTGTTCCAGCACCTTCAATGTTTGTGGCTTTTACCCACATCTTGTTTCTCATTCTTTTGATGTCATTAATGGTATTTCCATTGGGATGTGTATTTGTGTCTGTCAGTCGGTCTTTGCAATCTTTTATCACATGTCCAACCTTATGACAATGTAAACATGCCATACCTGGATTGGTCCAGCCTATTAACCTTCTGGTCCACTTTCTCATATAGCTGGTAGCAATATGACCATACCTTCCACATGCTGTGCAATTTACCCATGTGTTATAGTCCCAAACATATGAGTTGCCTGCTCTTGTTGGTTTGTAGCTTTTATCAGTTTCCTTTGGTGTCCATGCCTTGTTGTTCTTTTTCCAGCATTCCTTATGTGTATGCCCATTCATCTTGCATGTAGGACAGTACTTGTCCATATAGGTTTT
>MU227879.1:896024-930998 GCA_018584345.1 Thuja plicata | reverse complement strand
GATGTTTGAGGTGTGGCCTGGTTTTCCACAGTGATTGCATGATAGCTTCTTGGATCTTGGGGTTGTGAAAGCATTCCTCTGATCTGGTTGATTAGAAGATTCACCATTCTTGTTGTACCCTAATCCTATGTAGTTTTTGACTCTTCTTTGTCCATCAAGAAAATCATCCATCTTTTTGTTGCTATCCTCAGCCTTTTTGATCAATTCGTTGTGTTGATTTTGGACTTTGATTTCATGCTTCAATATTTCATTCTCTTCTCTTAGCTCACCAATGATCTGTATTCTTTCAATGAGTTCTGTATTTAATCTATTTGCTTCTTGACTCATAAGAATTATCTGGTTGGTAACCTCATGGTGATGCTCAGTGAGTCTTTGAATCTCTGATTCTTTCTCTTGTAGTTTCTCTGTAATTTTCCTCCTATCATCAATGGCTAGTGTTCTTTCATTTTCAGCTTTTCTTGCATCATTCATGACATCAATCATTTTCAGCATTTGAGTTTCTTGACCAATTTGCAGCATCTCGATTTGATCTGTTAGATGTAGATTGATCTCTTGTAGACTTTTAATTTCTTCATTTAATGCATCTGAAGCTTTGCTCATTGATGGTTCAGCTGTTTCAAAGTAATCTATTATATCCAATTCTTTGTAGTCTATCTCATTCAGCCTGGTTGCCATAATCTTTCTTTCATCAAGAAATTTTCTCAGTTTTATTCTTGCCTCCTTGTACATAGTTTATTTGCATCTATAACTGCTCATTCTCAATAGTCATGTCCAGTCTGAACTTGTCCATTGCTCCGATCTTTTCTCTTAATTCTTTAAGCTTTTTAAGAGAGAGACTAAGCTCTGATACCAATTGTTGGAATTATATTGAGATGATGTACTGAGAGGGTAGGGGTGAATCAGTACCTCTAAAACTTTTCTTTGGTTAGCCCATAAACCCTTAATCATTATTTTGTAAATTATCTTATCTAACTGTTCATCTTTCTTTATGTATATGTAATCATATCATAAATTCTTTAGTATGTAACCATAACAGAAACATTCATGAAAATAGATAACACATAACACAAGATATGATATCACAAAAAACTCTTGTTAGGAAGTAAAAACTACGGTGGGGATTGTTACTCACAAGACTTCACTTTCTGTAGATAAGAAGGGGCCGGTTAAGGCCTACAATTGGTCACTTCTGATGACCTACCCTGTTAGGATTATTACAGTAGAGACCTATTAAGATCTACTTCATTTGAAGCTTTAGCAACACTGTTAAGTGTGCACTCTGTTAAGAGATTTTTAAAGAACTGTTAAGTCCACCTTCTACAAAAGGATTTTATATGTGATGCACTTGTTAGAATGAAACTACATAAGTCTTTGATCTGATGATATATGCAATCTTCAATTGTTGATAACAGATCATATAAAGCTTCATACATATAAGTAATCATCCTTCCATGATTGAATAATACCTTTATCTGCTCGTCAGTAGCCTCTGTGTGTTCTTGACCACTGATGTGTTCTATTTCTAACCTTTGCATGAATTCTACCTTCTGCTCCTTAGATGCTCTGCGTGGCTATCAAAAATAATGAATTCATAACTCACAATTGAGTTTGAACATCTATTTATACTAAATTAGGCTCAATTCTTGATTCATGCATCNCAAGTTAACTCTAGATCCAAGGTTTACAACTTGACCTTGATCTTTAGTTAGATATGTTTTAGATCCGTTAGGATGCATTAAAACATTTACATAAAGCTTGCTTGAGCCTCAAGTTATGATTTAAAACAAATAAAAACTCTATAAATAGAATTACATTGCTTTATCCATCATGTAAAAATCAGATCCACAATTTGTGGGTTCTCTAACTGACTGTCGGTTTTGACGGTCAATTTTCTTGGTCGTCGGTGTTCCTTTCTTGAACTTGTCATCGGGTATGCCTTTTATGTTCCTGTCAGGTTTGTTCTAAAAATAGTGTCACCGATGATGCTTGTAGTCACCGGTGAAGCTTGTAGTCATCGGTGATGCTTGTCGATTCTATACTAGTGGCTTCAAAAATTAATCCTTAAATCAACCCTTCAAAATTAGTACCACAAAATTATACCTCTAGTTATCTTTAGTATTATAAGATGAATGCCTTGAAATACTTATATCAATTACTACTTGTCAAAATTCTTTGTAAAACCTTCTACTATATGTTTACCGATAAGCAGTCTTTCTATTTACCGAAACACGGTAAATAACTAGTGTATACCAATCAATCCAGATTTACTTATGTGAAATGTAAAACAATAAAGTAATGACTCATAGACACATGACACATGGATTTTTAACGTGGAAACCCTCTTAAGGGAAAAACCACTGGGACCGGTACCCCAAATTTTCACTCTTCTAAAGTGAGCTTGGTGAAGAGCCAACCCTGTTAAAGGTTACAAACACACTGTTAGGTGTGACCTTGTTAGAGGATTTAAATAGATAGTTTGTCACTTAGTATCTGGCATCTAATGCTACCATCCTTGATCAAACACTCACTTGGCCTATCAATAGATATCGGGCATATCCAATTCTACTTTCTATGATCAAACTTTTTGATACTCCTTGGGATGTATCTCAATTAGAAAAGAATTTTAAGTCCTGCTTGGTTAAGACACTTGATGCCTCAGTGGTTAAACTGAAATAGTAAATTGATCTGTTCACATATACAACTTGAATTGCATATTTTCAGATCTATTGTAAGTGCATTACCTTTATGATCAATGTTATCAATTCAATACCTTTGCTCCACAATGTTCTACTTTGTGATGTTGTATCACTGTTCATCGGTGTCTGTAGAATTTATCTCTTTCCTCAACTTGATTGATCTGGTCTAAATGAAGACTTTCTTCTCCTTCAGAATCTCTTCAGCATCTATTTTCTTGTCACTCTTCTTATTCATAATGAATAAGCTCGTCTCTTATATATACATGATTCACCATTTCTTGGCTTTCTTGTTCTTGGTGTGATCCACAATTCTTGCCAATTAGATTTAAAGCAAAACTCCAGGTTTACCTCATAGAGATCTTCTTGCCAACTGGAAAAAGAAGCTTTAAATCCTTCACTTATCTCTGGCTTTATCTTGTCGATTAAAACAATGATAAGTATCAGTTAAGTCTATTTTTAGCTCTTGACAGCTAAGCATTTTGTCATTTCTGAAATCTCCATTCTGTTGGTCAATACTTCAGTTAGTCATCGGTGACAACTGACTATTTCGTAGGTGTGACTTCAATTGTCTTCAGGATCTTCATCTGTCGGGAAACACTGTAATTCTATCTTTTGGGTTACTCTATGCTTTTCTCGTCGAGTAACACTGTAACTTTGCTCTCGTTGCTTTACTCTATCCGTCGGTGTATACAGTCACTTTATGAATACTTGACTTATATGCATTACTGATAGCATAGCCTTTGGTTCATTGGTTCTCTAAAGTCTTTAGAAATATATACATGAGCATATAGATTATATCAAGTTGACATCAATGACAATACAACACATTAACTGATTTAATGCCTTGTATTAACTTTCAATGTCTCTGTGATCATCAACTTAACATCTTCAAACATTCAATCAGTTATAGTTCATCAATCTCTCCCTTTGGCATTGATGGAAATACACTACATTATCACACTATATTATCACTAATACAATATGAAATATAACAGTTGAAGTTCATCAAACTACCAATCTTATGTACTATAACTGATACAAATATCTGGTCCTTAGTAAGCTTATATGAGCTTAGATTTGATTCTTGCGGCCCTCTCTTTGTCTTCAATCCTTTCAATCGATAGATGTAGAATATTTCTTCCTCTGATGTGATGTGTTCTTTTCCTATGTCTAACTCTCTCCCTTTCACTGTTCTCTTTTCTTTTGATCTCTCTTGTCAGCAATTCTCTCCCTTTGTATGTAGTCTCCCTTTCTTGTTATATTTCTCCCTTTGGATAATGTGATGGATATGGTTACATTTCTCCATTTGGATAATGTGATGGATATAATCTCTCTAATCTCTCCTTAATGCGATAATGGATATAATCTCTCCCTTTGACAACAATGCCAAACAAATATTTGATAGTAATGCCAAACAATCTTTCTATCTATAATATACTCCTTGAATTTCCCATTCCATCAACAATATTACAACTCTGGTGCTCAGAGTAGATTAATACCTTGCTATGTATAGATGTATCTTTGAAGTCCATTTCTCTTTTCTTGTATTAACATGAATTCTATTCTAATAATATGTAGGCTAATGCAGCCTTCTAGTCATCCTACTGACCAGTAGACAAGGGTCTGACCCGTAGTCTCTTTCTCAAGTACTCAAATGCATCCTTGGGCAGTGGCTTGGTGAATATATCAGCTAATTGTTCCTTTGATTGCACATACTCAAGTATCACCTCCTTTACTTGAACTTTTTCTCTCAAATAATGATACTTGATAGCAATATGCTTTGTCTTAGCATGCATGACTGGATTCTTGGAAATGTTTATTGCATTGGTATTATCATAATAGATAATTACTGGTTCAAGAATTTTCATATGCATACCTTCCAGTAACTATTTGATCCATACAATATTTGAGCAATTTGCAACAACAACAACATACTCTGCTTCTGCAGTAGACTGAGAGATGCATCCTTGCTTCTTGCTGATCCATGTGACAAGTCTATCACCCATAAAGAATGCTCCTCCAGTTGTGCTCTTTTTTTCATCAATGTTTCCAACCCAATCAATGTTGGTAAAGACCTTAAGTTCAAATTTGCCTTCTCTTCTATACCATAAGCCATATTCCTTGGTATTCTTCAGATATCTTAGGATTCTTTTCACATTAGTAATATGCGATTCCATGGGATTAGCATAAAATATTGCAACTATTCCTACTGCATGTACAATATCTGGTCTAGTATGTACAACATACTTGAGTTTTCCAATCATAGATTTGTACAAAGTCTGATTTACCTTAGGCGACTTGTCCTCTTTTGTCAGTTTACATCTAGTTTCCATCAGTGTTCCAACTGGTTTGGAATCTTCCATCTTAAATATTTTCAGCACTTCCTTGATGTATTTGGATTGTGCAATGAAAATACCTTCATCTTGTTGCATGATCTATAGACCAAGAAAGAACTTGATCTCTCCAAACATAGACATCTCAAACTTTTTGCTCATTTCATTTGAAAATGATTTGCATAGCATATCATTGCCTCCAAATATGATGTCATCAATAAATATTTCAGCAATCAAAATCTTAGCATCAATATCTTCCTTCAAATAAATATTGTTGTTTTCACTAGTTCTCACAAATCTAATGCTTATGAGATAGGAATGAAGTCTTTCATACCAGGCTCAGGGTGCTTGCTTCAATCCATACAAGGCTTTGTGTTGTCTACATACCATGTTCCTCTTGTCTGGATCAACAAACCCTTCTGGTTTCTCAATGTATACCTCTTCCTCAAGTATTCCATTTAGGAATGCAGACTTGACATCCATTTGGTATACGTTGAATCCTTTACATGCAGCATAAGAAAGTAATATTCTCACTCCTTCTAGCCTAGAAATAGGTGCAAAGGTTTCTCCATAGTCAATTCCTTCTTCTTGTGCACACCCCTTGCATACTAGTCTTGCTTTGTTTCTGGTGACTTCTCCATTCTCATTCAGTTTATTCCTGAATATCCATTTTGTACTGATGACATTCTTGTCATCTGGTCTTGGTATAAGTGTCAATGTCTTATTTTTCTCAATCTGCTTAATTTCTTCATTCATAGCACTAATCCATTCTTCATTATCAAGTGCAGCATTGACAAATTTTGGCTCAAAATTACAAATTAGACATCTTGTCTTTAGAGACTTACTTTTGGTTCTCATACCAGCCTTCTTGTCTCCAATAATTTGGTTTTGTGGATGGTTCCTTCTAATATATTTGGCAAGTACAGGTTTAGTTCTTTGTCTTTCATCTTGATCATCATTGTGTCCTTCATTCTGATCTCCATCGCTTGGTACATCATCTTGAGAAATATCCTGATTTTCAGTATTTGCAGCCTGATGCTCGGGTGCAATAATCTGTTGCTCAGAAGCTATACATTGTTGCTCAGGTAGAGTGTTAGGTTCTTCATTGTAAACAAACCTATTGTAGTCCTTTGGTTCTTTTGTGCTTTCCTTTTCATTCTTCTCTGCAAATTCATCTATCTTTACATTTGCACTTTCAACAATTTTGTTAGAGGCTTTGTTTAAACATTTATAAGCCTTTCTCTTGGTGGAATACCCTAGAATTATTCCTTCATCACTTTTGGAGTCAAGCTTTCCATTTCTATCATCTTTTAAGATATAGCATTGACTACCAAAGTTTTTGAAGTAACTTCCATTGGGTGTGTAACCATACCATAGCTCATAGAGTGTCTTCTTGGTGTCTTTCTTCAATTGTACTCTATTCAATGTGTAAACAGTAGTACTGATAGCTTCCCTTTAGAAGATTTGAGTGATTCCTTTCTCTATCATCAGTGTCCTTGCACAATCAACAATGGATATGTTCCTTCTTTCAGTAATTCCATTATGTTGTGGTGTTCTCGGTGCAGAGACCCATCTTTTGATTCTACGCTCATTACAAAATTTAGTGAATTCATCTGAAATAAATTCCCCTCCTCTATCTGATCTTAATCATTTAAATTCTTTACCACTTTGTTTTCTACCATTTCTTTGTACCATTTAAACATCTTGAATGCTTCAAATTTATCTTTTAGAAAATAACTGTCATCATTCTAGAGTAATCATCAACAAAGAGAATAAAATATCTATCACCATAGTAACTCTTTGTCCTCATGGGTCCACATAGATGAGTATGGACTAATTTTAGAATGGCATCAGATGTATGGGTTTTTCTTTTGAAACTATACTTTATCATCTTATCTTTTTGACAATTTTTGCACATGATATTGTTAGACTTAGTCATCGTCGGTAAGCCTCTTACATTTCTCTGATACCAATTGTTAGTAATAACTGAGAGGGGGGGTGAATCAATGGCTTCAAAAATTAATCCTTAAATCAACCCTTCAAAATTAGTACCAAAAAATTATACCTCTAGTTATCTTTAGTCTTGTAAGATGAATGCCTTGAAATACTTATATCAAATAACTACTTGTCAGAATGCTTTGTAAAACCTTCTACTGTATGTTTACCGATAAGTAGTCTTTCTATTTATCAAAATGTAGTAAATAACTAGTGTATACCCACTAGTACATTTAACCCCTCTTTTTGACCTTAATTTTTTACGAGGCATTATATTTAGTTGTCTTGGTCAGATTATAGAAGGAAAATTTTCTTTTTTTTAAAGTAATGCACGTGTTCATCGAACTTTCGGTGAACATGGTGTTCGTTGAAAGTTTGACAAACACGAGCATTACTTAAAAAAAGAAATGATATCATTTAATTATGCTTCCTTACGCATTTTAGAGACCACGGAGGGCACGAAGGGTGGAAGAAGCGAGGGCACGAAGGCTAGTGAGGGCACAGGTAAGATCTATATCACCCGCTCCAAGATCTTGGCCTTTGACTCCATTTATAAGAATTGTTAGTCCTTGCTGTCTAAGGCAGGGACTTATGTTTTCAGGCGTCTGTTATGCAATACATTTTGCTTCAAAAATTGTGAAAAATGAAAAACATTCCCACTATTCTATGGTTGTTTCATTATTACCTATTAAAATGAATTTTCAGATTGAAAATTACTGTATTCTCATTGGTGCAACTCTTTTTTCTCGGCAATACACAGTGATGTGATAATGGACATTGAACTTCTCTGCTATTGACTCCAACCACTTGGGCTCTGGTATTGTACCATTGCCTTTATCTTCTCAACTATAGATGCTCACCCCTCTCCGCTACCACAACACTCACAGGTATGCATTTCTGTTCCATTTTTTTTAGTTTTGATTATTTTTAGTTTTTGTCTTTATTCTTGCCCTAGTCATACATCCATTTATTTTTTGGAAGGCAAGGTTTCCTGATAGAGTTTACCAACAGGGATTCGCTACCGTAGAACCAACAAGCCATCTCCTCTTTGGGTCTGTGCTAGATTTCGAGTGTTCTATGATTTCATTTAATTCTTCATTGGGGTTGCACTTCCATTTCTTTCCATCCTTGCAGGTTTGTTAGGAGGTATTACCCTGTCAGTGACTTTTGCATACCCATGTTTTATGTGGATTTCTATCAAGAAGCCCAAAAAATACACTTTTATTTGTTACTTGAATTGGAGTCTTGGCATACTTGGGATTGTTTTCAGCCTGGCATTTTCAGTTGGAGGAGTGTGGAAAATGGTTGACAAGGGCTTAAAGCTCATGTTTTTCAAGCCATCTCAGCTAATCTTTGCAATTTTTAATATCAATAGCCTAATAGGTTCTTTATAGATGAGTGTGTTGATGTTATTTGTTTCTCATTCTCCTTAAAACATATAAAATACACAGCCAAAACATCCCACAATCTGGTTATCAAGGATTCTTACTATATATATAGTCATGGTGGTATTAACAGATAATTGTCAGTTGTATAAATATGCCCATTATTTTTCAAATAACATGCTAACTTACCATGCCTCTTTGAATATCCTCAATAGGATGATCTGATATTGTTTAGGATCTAGATTACATGCTAACTTACCATGCCTCTTTGAATGTCACATCTAACCCTTTTTTTTTTGCCTATGTGGAATCATCCTTTCTTAGGATTGCATCTCCATCATTTTTATTTCTATTTTACTCATTTTGATTCCCATTTCATAGTGCCTTGGGCTAAAATTATCAAATGATTTCTTTTTTGTATTTATTTGGTATCCTTATCATGTTATGTCCCAGTCTTAGTTCATGTCATGGATAGCCTTGAAGTCTTAGTGTACATGTTTCTCTCAGTGCTTACATAATTATTTTCCTTCCTACATAGGCTTGTATTCAGAGACCTATTTAGGAATACCAAAAAGCAGAGTTGTACTTCACTTTTTAATGTTTTTAAGGCTCTCAAAGTTTCATGTTTTATATTCCAAATTTGATTGCATGCTGCAGAGATTGGAGCTTATCCTTCTAAACTACATAGATTCAAGGTCGCAATAAATAATATTAAGCAATAAAATCATGGTTTACTAGAGTACAGAGAATAAATAGTGTACAACCTAGAGCTCAACTGGCCTCTTCTTGATGAATATTATATTAAACATGACCACATTATAAATTTGGGTGTAAAATAACCTTTTAACTCCACATACGCAACATTGAAGTACCAGATGATAGGTCATGAGATGTTTGTAAACAAACCCATTTAAAATTTATTGTTGACAATGTGTAGAAGCAACAACAACTTTGGACATTTCCAGGTACACGATCTCTAAATAACTTAGCTGATATCTTTCTTTGAAAATAAGTAAATGATGATTCACTCATCCTTTTTTGTAATTGCATACAAATTAGGTAGTAGTGAGGACAATGCCGATTAAGATTGTAATTTGATTTCACCCTTGACATTGGCATATGCCTGAAGACAATAAATAAATAATACGTGTAGACACCTAAAATCATCCTTGTATTAATTTAATTAATATTCCTTTAGCATTATAATTAATTTTAATTAATTAATTATATTCTTCTATCTATTTAATTAAATATGATTCACTTTCCTTAGTATTTAAATTTAATTTAAATACTACCCCCTTTGATGTATTAAATTTTGTTTAATACATTCCCCTTCATTAATCCCCTTTAAATAAGTTTTTAATTTATTTATTCCCCCACATGACTTAAATTCCTACTAAACTAAATTAATCTAAATTTTAAATTTAGAATAAGCTAATTTGAACCTAGATCCTACCCTACTTCACATCACTCTCACCAAATAAATCTATTCACTATTTAACTAAGGTTAATTAGACTAATTTCTTGATTCCTACAACAATTAGTCCTAATTATTTTCTCACACATGTGTGAGCAAATTTTTAAAAATAAACTTTTTCCAAATAATCCTTATTTGGTGTCAACAAGGTTTCTTACACCCATGATGACACCTTCTTACACTTTCTAAAAGTGTTTTATTGGACTAAAATTCTTACACTCTCTTACAAGATCCTTCACATGTGTACTTTAAGTACACTTTGACCCATCACATCCAAAGTTGCTCACACATGTGTGAGAAAAGTGGGCCTCTTGCATGGCTTATGTGTCCCTCATGTGGCACCTGTGTGGATGCCACATGAGCTCCACCTCATCCAAGCTCTCTCTCTCTCTCCTCCAAAAACTCTATAAATAGAGGCCTTTATCAAGAGTAAATTATCTTTTTTTCATGCATTATTATCATGTTGAAATAGCTCTAAAATTGCATTAGTTCATGTTTTCCAATATTATCTCTTAGTTCATTTCATGCTTACTTCATAGTTAAATATATATATTACATGTTAGGATTAATGGACTGAACCTAGTTTTCTTTCATTGAATCTTGCATATCATTCTTAGCATAGTTTTGCATTAATCATGTTCATACATTTAATGAAGGCTTGAGACAAGTTTCTCATACTTGCTTTTGAGCTCTTCATTACATCCAGTAGTTGCACTTAGTTTTCATCCGTCCATCAATCAATTGTAGTGGGATTTTAGTATTGTGTTGGGAGATCACACCCACAAATTTTTCTAAGAGAAAATCAACAAGGCTTGGGTGCACTTTTTTGGCTCATCGGATGTTGTGGTGAAAGGTTTTTATTTTAGATTTTATTATAAACATGCTAACTTCTTGAATCTTTATTTCTAATGAATAACTCTAATGTTTGCATGTTTTAGTGTTGTCTTTGCAGGTATACTTTTTATCATATACATTTTGGCACGCCTGGTGGGACCCACGTCCCTTATTTTCTAATTTTTTTTTTAGATTTTCTATAGTTTGGAAAAATTTCATGTAAACTCGTCTCCACTCTAGAGTCATCATTTTCACAGATTATCATCTACACTTTCCAGCCGTCTATGACATTCGGTCGTCTGCGTATATAACTCACCGTCTCTGCCTATTAAAAAACAGACTTATAAGACTGTGTTTTAAAACTATTTTTATCAAATTTTTAGTGTTTTAACTCTCGGGTTTCTGACAGTAACACAATTTTTAGGAGTTAAATGCTTTCTGATTTGGTAAAAATCTCATTTTTAAGTCTGGTTAAGTCTATTTTTAACAGAATCTGACTGTGTGTATTTGGTCATCTTTGCAGGTGTTTCACCATTTCTGAAGATCACCGTCTGCGATACTTGGTCATCTATGTGTTTTCCTGAGTTTAAGGATTTTCTACAATATTTAATATCTGAGATTTTAAGACTTCTAACAGATTTCATGCAGGTTCACTAATGGTTCTTTAACAGATCTTAAAATTAACTTGTATGACTAAACACTTTTCTTGGAATGCATGTTATTTAAAATTTACCTCACTCTATCTTGAATGTTAAGGGAACAAACCTCACAAATCTTGAATGACATAAAGAAAATGAACACACCTTTTACAAAGCTTTATTTTTGCTATGTGGGAAATAAATTGAACATGAATGATTAACCATACTATTGTGTCTTTTGCTTAGGTAGAAAACACTTAGTTGCTTTTAAATAGGTTCAATTTGGACCGAAATTTTTTTGGTGTGTTTGAAGAAGTGTTTCTCAACACTTATTTCAAGGTATTTGTCAATAGATTAAAACCCCTTAAAATACGTGATGCTATGATTAAGTTATAGCCGTATCCTCTCCCTTCACCTTCGTGGATCTTGGGTGAAGAGAAATCTTGGCTTAATCAAGCTTCTAGAGAGGCCTATCTAGAGGGTGTGCTTCCCCTTTAGAGGATGACCTCAAACCAGTAATCCCTTCGGCCGGTATAGAAATAAAGTGTGACCCAAAGGTCCTCTTTATCCCTTCAAGCTCGGGCGGGTTGTGTTCAATGGTAGTCCATACTAAGTGAATATCCTCAGTATATTGGCATGGTTGAACTAGAGACTTAAGTGTCTCACACCGTACAAACTGATTGCGGAGACGCCACAAAACCTTGCTAGCAACTATAAATTAGTAACCTACTCGATTCACCTCTGAACACTGACTTATTATAGTGTAAGGGGAGGGAATATTCTCCCCCCAAAATTCCCATCATATGTGTCCCAGGGTATTGTGTTGCGAAAGAGATCTTCGTAGCATGACAACAATACCTAGAAAAAGGCAAAAACATGGGCGCCCTTCCGAGGGTGACACTGTTATGTGAGCTGAAGGAATACTAAGCAATGGGCCTATAATAATTTATGCGAAGCCAAATTCCTAAGGTAGCTACTATTTGAACTTTCTTCATTGTGCTAAGACCCAGTAAAAACATAAGTGGCTTGAAAGAGTCACTTGAACATACACAAACGAGATCCTACAATTTCAAGTCAAGGTTTCCTAATGTCACATTTGCTGGTATCCCTCAAGGTTTCTTTGTCCCTTGGATTATTTTGAGACGTGTGTCTATTATTTTTCTGGTTTGCATGTGCTGAAATTAGTTCTTTCCATCGAACAAATTTGCTCAAAATCAGACTGAAGATCAAAAATTTACCTAGAATTTTAACACACTGCCTTAGCCACAGTCGACCGTCTCTGTTCTGGATCTACCATCTGTGCAGATCATCATCTGCAAAGGTCATTAAGATTGTCATCTCCACTTTAAAATAGTGAGCTTCCAAATTTGCCAAGATATTCAAAATTTGACATTCTGTAGGACCCAAAAATCATTTGTCCTAGATCATTCGGTCATTCAACCAAAATCAGATTTTTCATGACATGACCAATTTCAAGAAACATAAAAAGGTTAAGCTTCCAACACCTCAAGTCTATAGAGAGAAAAAGGAAACCACCCATAAATCCAAGGAATACCAACATATTACAACATCCATCAAACAAGAGATTGAACAACATGAGAAAATTGACAAAATCCTCTACAATAACAAAGTTTGCAATTTCATGGCCAAGTATTCTATCAATAGTGCTTTTGTTGCCATTGAGCGATATGATTAGATAACATCTTTCTTTTGGATCATTCTTCCATTCTTCCATCATCATTCTTCCTTCTCTTGGAGCATTAGATCAAACCATCAAATCAATCCTTCAGGTTGAAAGACCTTAATCAAAGTATTACAAACCTTCACCCTTAAACAAACACAACATTGCTTGTAGACCATCAGTCCATCTCAAGTAATTTAAATCCCTTAGTGATGTCCCATTTTTCTTGAGATTACAACTCCATCTTTAAGTAGAATAGGTGTTGCTTTAAATCCTTTTGTGTTTTTACCATCATAAGGTTTTTTCATGCTTAGGTTTTGTTCAACAAACCTTTAAATCAATCAATCATTCCAATCAATCAATCAAATCTTTAATCAAACATCAAATCCAATCAAATCTAGAATCAAGATCTTTGCTCCACATCATTTCCTACACCTTCTTGTCTCCCATTCTTCTAAATCCACCATTGTATGGTAGTCACTCGATCCCAAGCTAGAAACATGAGGCGTGCAACATTCAACACTGTTACCCATGAGGAGAATCCGTTCACCACTCAATATTTTCAAGGAACTGGGGTACAAGCTGAGGAAGTGCCCAAAGAAAATGAATTAGTGGACCAAGAAGAAAGACCCACCCAAGTGAATGAATTCCTTAGAGACCCATACAACTTAGAAATGGTTGAGAAGGCCATTATGCATAACAGTGTTGAAATATTCTTGAATCTTATTCATAATGGTGTCACAATTCCTGCTGACTTTGATGAAACACTTCTTACCCGAAATGTCACCAAAGCCGCTGCTACCACTACTACAGCCATGGCTTCTACCTCAAATTCTACATCATCATGTGACACCGGTAAAGGACCTGTTAGCAAACCTTCCACATCAGTACCTATATCAACACCTATGTCAACAACTGCATCAATACCTCAATTGACACCTGAACATATTCAATAGATCATAAGCACTTTGCCGAACAATACTACACATAATAGAACTCAAACAATGCCAACTCAAGGAGAAAGCGCTAATGTCAACAACATAGGGCAGGTTTCTATGCCCTTGTATACATCATCTCTATTTCAAACAACAAGGATGAAAACATTTGCAACTAACACATCTCGAGCCTATCAATGTATACCTCCACCTACTATTGGTATGACCTCCATGAGCTTTTCAGCTGCACAATTTGGAGGAGGCAGAGGTTATGTACCTGTGTTTCTCACCAAGAATACTCAGGACTTCACCCAACAATTCAATGAGCTCAAAAGCATTGTACAAGGCTTACATAATGGGGGCAAGAAGGAGTTTTCTTTTGAGGAGATTTGTCCCTATCCATTTGACAAGTCTATCACAATGCAACCATTCCCACTAAACTTTGAGATGCCTAAATTTGAGAAATACAAAGGTGAAACATGTCCTCTACAACATCTCAAATATTTTTACATTGCATGTCAAGAGGTCGCCTATAATAAGAACTACTTTAAAATAGTATAACATTCTCTACTTTCATAAGTAATATTTTTAAGTAATTCATGACCCTTCCTTATGGTTCAATCTCTACTTTCTCTGATCTTGCAGAGAAGTTTGTTGGACAATACTCGTATAACATTGAGCATCAAGCAACACTCAGCGATTTGTGCAATACTAAACAAAAGAATGGAGAAACCTTTGCTAGTTTCTTACAATGATGGAGACATATTGCAAATCGCATGCCATGGAAAATACCTGATAGTCACTTAATTGATATCTTCACAAAGAATTTAATCTTTGAGATGTCTTTCCAGATGAAAATGGCTTCACCTAACACCTTTTAATCCCTTGTCATGAAGGGAAAAGACATTGAAGATGGTATTTTGCAAAGAGGTAGTATCAAACATTATACTCCTTCCAATAATGATAAACCAAAATTTTGGAGTAAAAACAAAGGAGTTGTCAATGATAGAGTGACTGATGGATAACATGTCCAAAATGTTTAAGCATCCAACAATAGCAATCAAAACAATCACAATAACAATCAGAATCAAAATTAGAATCACAACAAAAATCAAAATCAAAATCAAAATCAAAATTAGAACAATCAGAACAATCAGAATCAGAACAATCAAAACAATAATCAACAACTGTGCAATCAACCATTCATGTTTCCTCGCAACAACTATAACAACAAAAACAACAACAATAATAATAATGACAATCAACACTGGTGACAATTCACATCTTTGGCAGAACCTCTAGATGTAATCTTCAAACAACTTGTGGATCAAGGAACGATAGTCTATCCAAATACTCGACCATTTGATGAGAATCAACCTAAACCTGTTTGGTATAGAGATAATGAGTATTGTGATTATCATCACATCAAGGGGTATGATACCAAGAAATGCATGAAGCTTAGGCATTTTGTACAAGATCTCATCGAGGATGGGAAAATTGAAGTTGAAGGTCAGAATGCATCCTAATCTAATGCGAAACTCAAAGTCTACAATCAGCCCTTCCCACCTCATAATCAAAACAATGCATCAAACACAATCTCATATGACTATTCTACCAATACTATCACAGGCCACGATCTAACATGTGGGATTTTGAGTGAAAATGATATATTTGGGTTTGACTCTCTTTTTGGCCGCATTGAATAATCTGACATGCATGTTAATACCATAATCCTCAAAGCTGCTGATTGTAATGCTACTACACATAGACCCAGAGTCACTGTCCAAGCTGCTGATAAACCTTCTACATCTGTAAATCCACTAGCTACACCATCTACTGCTGCTCGACCTGCCTCACGCTATGACCTATTGGCCTAGTTAGGGAAGACGCCTACAAAGATATCCATTCTAGAGCTCCTGACAACTTTACCAATTCACAGAGAAATCCTTGATAAAGCTCTAAATGAATCCTGTGTCCTTGAGAACATCAACACTACACAACTTAAAGCTATCATAGGGAACCTAGCCACACAAGAACATCTCATCTTCACTGATAAGGACTTCTATGGTCCTTACCCCTATCATAATAAATCCTACCATATAGAAGGGAAAATCCGCTCCACAAGAATAAAATGAGTCCTCATAGATGGTGGATTTGGCTTGAATTTGTGCACACTAAAAATGATTCGCAATATCAGTCTTTCTAAGGACCTCATTGATGCAGACAAATGAATCACAATAAAGGCCTATGATGATCATGAGTGAGAAAGAAAGGGTTTGATCATACTACCCTTACAAGTGGGCCTAGCCCTGATTGAAACTGTTTGCCATGTACTAGATCTAGATCTACCTTATAATATCTTATTGGGACGACCATGGATACACGCTATCAAAGGTGTACCCTCTACTTATCATCAATATCTAAAGTTCCCACATCATGGTAGAGAAATCACAATTCTTGGAGATCCTGAGCCCTTTCAATATTGCAAGAGATTAGAAGGCAAAAAAGCTAACTACTGTCCGTTGAATGAGTTTGGCCGACACTTCAATCAAGAAACCCATATTTCAAACACTCCATTAGTTCCAGAAAAGACATCAGACACACCAACTAAGAAATCCAAAGGAAAGGAAAAAGTTACTGAAGACAAGGTCATTGAAAACAAACCCTCCTCATCTAAAGCAAAGGCCACATTTACAGATCAAGGCATGGGAGAGTATAAATCTGAAAGTGCTTTATGTATTGGGAAACTCCCTTTGTCTCCAAAGTCTTATGGAAGACCATCACCATTATCCCTCTCCAAAGATAAAGAACTTATGCACTGCAAATCAACTATTTTTAAACATTGGGTGTCCCTATCAGATGAACACATGGAATACAATGTCCTTGATTGGCTCTATAATAATGAAGAAGAACAACTTGTAATTTTCCCCAAAGGAAAGTATCCTAAGGTTACTCCCATTATCGAAAGCATGGGATATCATGGTACTGGCCTTGGAGCTAATGAGAAAGGTAAGAAGAAGATCATAACAACCAATGGCTATCCAAAAGGGCATGGATTTGGTTCTGTAGAGACCAAGACTAACTTTGCTAAGGATAATTGTCTAGCTGCCTCAGATTCAGACACTGAGGAAGAGTTCTTCAAAATTATTTTCCACTATATTGAAGATGACCTAAATGAAAATCACCATGTCTTCACTATCACCCAATCCGACCTTTCATCCCCTTGTTTACCCCTCACAAACCCCAAATTAATTGACTGGGATCAGCAAGACTCACCACCAGCTTTGGACGTGTGTGATTCAGATGAGGCAATTTGAGCCCTCTTTGGACTTAAGAACCTCTGAGAATATGAACATCAGATCCATTATAGTGAACAAGCCTACTTTGATATCCAATTCAACTCTCTCAGTCGTAAAAATTAAAAAGAAAATAAAAATAAAAAAAATGAAAATACATCCTCTAGTGAAAACCTCTCACAGGCACCTTTGGATGAAGAAAAAGATAAAATAAAGGACACTTCCTCTAGTGAAAACCTTTCTGAGGCACTAGAGGAGGGAGAGGCTGAATTGCCATTTATATCTTCAAAACCAAAAGTGTCCTCTATGATCATTGAAGATACTATTCCAATCAACCTAGGCACAAAATAAGATCCACACATCACCTACATTGCAGTTTGTCTCAGTGATCAAGAAAAGAAATACATGACAACATTCTTGCATAAATAGAAAATCAACTTTTCTTGGACTTACAAAGACATGCCCAGTCTAGATATAGATCTTGTCATGCATCATCTTGTTGTGGATCCAAGTGTAAAACCTGTTAAGCAAAAACTTCGCAAGATGCATCTGCAAGTCACATTGGTAGTCAAAGTAGATCTTGAGAAGATGTTGGACGCTGAAGTAATCAGACCAATTGATTATCTTGAATGGGTTTCTAATATTGTACCATTAGGTAAGCCTATTGGGGGCATTTACATCTGCACTGATTTCAGATACCTAAACCTTGCATGTCCCAAGGATGATTTTCCACTCCCAAATATTGACATTATAGTGTATTTGAAGGCAAGACATGAAATGTTGTCACTTATGGATGGCTTCTCAGGTTACAATCAGATCAGGATAGCACTAGAAGACTAGCACAAAACCACATTCACAATGCCTTGGGGCACCTTCTGTTATCAGGTGATGCATTTTGGCCTTAAAAATGCCGGAGCCACTTATCAACGAGAAATGACTACCATATTTCATGACCTTTTGCATGTCATCATGGAAGATTATGTGGATGATCTTTTAGGAAAATCCAAAATAAGGGAATCACATATTCCTATTCTTACTACCATCTTTGAGCGATTGGAGAAGTATAAGCTTAGGTTGAATCCTAAGAAGTGTGTTTTTGGAATATAATCTGGTAAATTGCTGGGATACATTATGTCATGCCATGGAATAGAAGTTGATCCAAAGAAAGTAAAAGCAATCCTAGAGATGCCACCACCCAAAACATTGAAGCAATTACGCAGTTTATAAGGAAAATTACAATCAATCAAAATATTCATGTCACAACTAGCAGATAAGGTGCATCCGTTCTCCCATCTCCTGCGCAAGAATATCAAGTTCCAGTGGGATTGCTTGTGTCAAAATGCATTTGAGAAATTGAAAGGCTATCTGGCTAATCCACCTATATTGGTACCACCTATTGCTGGTTGTCCTCTGATTTTGTACATATCCGCTACAGAGGTCACATTGGGAGCCCTCCTGGCCCAATTAGATGATACCGGCAAAGAGCAAGCAATTTACTATCTCAGCAGGACTCTTATTGGTTATGAGTTGAATTATTTCCTAATTGAAAAGGCATGTTTGTCTATTGTTTTCTATACACATAAACTATGACATTATATGATTAATCATAAGATTCACCTTGTTGCCAAAATTGATCCACTCATGTATCTCCTGGCACGTGCTGCTCTTACTGGTCGTACAATGAAATGAGTCATGATTCTTAGTGAGTTTGACATTGTTTATGTGGATCGAAAAGCTATCAAAAGACAAGTAATTGTAGATCAGTTAGCTGAAGCACCTATTGATGGTAAACATCCTTTAATCATAGATTTTCCCAATGAAGCAGTCCTTAATCTTGCCCCGAGTCCACCATGGAAGCTTTATTTTGATGGATCCTTCACTCAGAAAGGATTGGGGGCAGGAATCTTGTTTGTTACACCAAAAGGGGATCTCATCCCTAAGTCTTACAAATTACAGTTTCTGTGTACCAACAATATTGTAGAATATGAAGGCCTTGTACTTGGACTCCAGCAGGCCATACAATGGAAGATTCTCACTTTATTGGTTTTTGGTGCTTCACATTTGGTCATCAAACAAGTTATGGACAAATATCAAACGAAGGATGAAAAGTTGCTTCCCTATTGCCGTACAGTTGAGGATCTCAAAATGCATTTCACTGAGCTAATCTTCCAATAGATCCCTTGCATGAACAAAAAAGTAGCAGATGCCATGGAAACAATTGGGTCCTTGATCACTATGCCAGAACACAGCGCACGGTGTGAGTTTCTTGTTGAGAATCTTACGGTCCCTGCCTATGACAAACCAAATTCTAAAATGGTGTGTGAAATTGCTGATCCCAATTCTCCATGGTACCAAGAAGTATATTCCTACCTTCGTGATGGACATACCCCACTTACTTTAACCCTCAACCAATGTAAAACCTTCATTCGCCACACTTCCTGATACACAATCCTTGTTAATACCCTCTTCTGAAAGCATTTCGATGGAACTCTTTTAAGGTGTTTGAATTCTGATGAGGCACAAACATCCTTAGAGGAGGTACATCAAGGAATATGTGGGGCTCACTCTAGTGGACTTACTTTGGCCAAGAAGTTGTTACGCACTGGATATTACTGGCCTACTATGGAGTAAGATGCCTACAACTATGTGAAGAAGTGCGTACCTTGTGAGCAACATGGAAATTTGATACACACTCCCTCCAGCCCACCATCACCCCTTGGCCTTTTTCATGCTAGGGTCTTGACCTCGTTGGCCAGATTTTCCCTAATTCTTCCAATGGCTATAAATACATCCTGGCTACTACAGAGTACTTTTCCAAGTGGGTCAAAGTTGTTCCTCTCACCTACACTACTAGAAAATAGATTTTGAAGTTTATTTTGAACTATCTTATCTATCCCTATGGCATTCCTCAGGACATTGTTATTGATAATAGAGGACCTTTCAAGAACAAGGATGTCATAGAGCTATCTAGGAAATTCAGCATAACCCACCATACCTCTTCCAAGTACTTTCCGCAAAGCAATGATCAACCTGAGGCTACGAATAAAACCATCCTTAGAATCCTCAAGAAAATAGTCGATGAAGCTGGTCGCAATTGGCACCTTCACCTCAATCCTACCCTTTGGGCCTACTGCACCTCCATTCCAACCCCCATGGGAGCCACTCTCTTTGCCCTTTTTTATGGTACTGACGCTATTTTACCCATCAAAATTGAGCTCCCTTCCCTTAGAATTTCTCTCAAGAATCTGTTGTCTAAAGAAGAATATAGAGTTTCCTGTTTGTAAGAGCTGGAACTCCTTGATGAGAGATGCCTCAATGCTCTAGACCACCTTCGCATGTATCAAAATTGCCTTCACCTTTAGTTCAAAAAAAGGATCAAGGCTCGTTAGTTTGAGGTGGGTGATCTTGTCCTGCAGCATAATATGAAGAACCTCCAGAATCGTGAGAAGAAAGGAAAGTCTGAACCTAATTGGTTGGGGCCCTTCATTGTCACAACAAAGTATGGTTCAGGCACTTATTAGATTGCATCACCAGAGGGAGATCCACTCCCTGATCCTGTAAATATTGTACATCTCAAGCGTTTCTATGCTTGATTCATTAGTAGTCCGTTGTATAACATAAATCTTTAAAAAATCAAAAAAAATCAAAAAAGAAGAAAATCCAAAAACATTAAAAAAGGCAGTCAGAAAAAGCAAAAAAATAAAAAAATAAAAAAAGCATTAAAAATACAAAAAGCTTGAAAAGAATATCAAAAAAGAGAAAGAAAAATAAATCCATCCGTCTGTGAAAACCACTTCGGTGGCGCAATGGATAAGTACCATGGTGAAAACCTATTTCAGGCACCATGTGTAGTCAGATCCACCATCTGTTCCCACATTTTTTTTCCAAGCAGCCTACATCATCTTCCATAGTAAAAGTCACTACCAATATCTGTGCAGGTAGCTCCTTAACCATTGTTTCCACCTCTGTAATAAAATTTCCCACACGACTGAGCATGCCAAATCAAATACTGAGCTTTGTTCTAGACATAGTGATCACAAACGTTTCACACAAATCAGTAGATAAATTGACTTTCCTAATGATCTTTCTATTCACAAGCAATTGCCAGCGAATTCCCATTTTTATCAATCAAATATTTGGCCAATCAGGATGCATCCTTCTGGTGTTGACTATTCTATCAATCCTCACATCAAAATTGTTCATGGAAAGAACTTTTGGACTGAATGACCACTTGGTCAGGATGCCTTTTTGCTAATTTTATCTTGTGTTTTACTATGTCCTTATCGCGACAGCCTCGATCTTTTATATCTTGGTTCGTTATGGTGAGTATATAGTGAAATGAGTGTCATTTGTGGTATGATTTGCTAGTCATAGTTTTTTAGTGCATTTATGTTTTGATATTTGGTTATGACTATGTATGCCTCACTAGGGATAGGATTCATGCATCTCAAATCCCTCAAAAGATCTCGATGTACTGCGTCTCCTCATGAGTAACATTTCATAGATCTCATCATATATGATATCTCACATTCTTGTTCCTAACAACATATTTGTCTAAGAGTTTAGTCCACACAAAGGAACCATGTCACTTGTGTTTTCTAGCACATGGTGCATAACTCCTTTTGCAATATCAAACTAGGGTGTGCTCTCCAACATTAACATGGTATTAATGCCACTATCACCATGTAGTTAGTCTTTGCATTTTAGTTAGGTCATATTTCACTTTGATTTTTCTCTTGGCAAAGGTGTCTATTTATTCCCACTATCCAGTCACCTACATGATTTTATCAGACCTATTTGATACACACAAAAATAATGACCTCATGTGTCTCATCCTACATTCATTCATTAGGTTACTTTTATCC
This sequence comes from Thuja plicata, assembly GCA_018584345.1. Lineage (NCBI taxonomy): Eukaryota > Viridiplantae > Streptophyta > Pinopsida > Cupressales > Cupressaceae > Thuja > Thuja plicata. The sequence goes on along the minus strand of MU227879.1, from coordinate 908,863 downwards.
ATTCAATTCATTCATTAATCATTAATCATTACAGTTATATTTCTCATTACGGTTGCATTTACTTGCATTGTTACTTCATTCATTAATCATTACTCATTAAGGTTACATTTAGTTACTTCATTCATCATTGCATTTAGTTCCACTACATGTTTTAGTTGCATTGTTACTTCATTTATTCATTACCATTGCAGATAGTTACATATCATTCATTTAGTTACATTGTTAAGTCCTTAAACATTTTCAGGATACATTCATTTCACATTTCACAAATCATATATGCATTTATATTTATTCATCATCACATTACATCGATACATGAAAAAATATATCCATCTATAAGCATTAAACACATCATATCTAACATCTATATATATATATCTGCATCTCATCCCTGCATCACAAATATGTTAGCATATTCATATACACTCATCTCATCCTGCATATTCATCATAAACATCATATAACATCTATAATATAATATCATAATGCATCCATACATGTTGCATAAACATCACATCATATAACATCACATCATATAGCAGCATAAAAGTCCATAAATCAAAGTCCAATAGTCCCAAAATCCATGAATATATCTCAACAATGTGTCAGTAGTACATCATGTGTCCAAAATGTGTGTCAAAAATGGTCTGAGATAAATCATGGTGGTGGCTCTGATGGTCCTGCACCACTACCAGAATGCGGTGGTAAGCCCACTGATCCTTGCGAGCCTCATCCCATGCTCTCATTCTGTGCTCTCTCTAAGTACACAGGCTAACAACGCTCCTCTAACACTACACTATGATAGATCCCCATGTAATATGCAGCCTCTCGGCATCTCCGCCCTGCCTCCCTCTGTGTTTCCATGACATCTGCCATCATCTGAACAACACCTGCAGCCCTTCCTGCCAGCCAGCTATATCTTGATCTGCTCTATAGTCCTCTGCTTGTCTCTGTGCTAGATCTTGCTCTAAGGTTAGAGATGCTATCTGTGTTGACATTGCTGCCAGCTCCTTTGTAGGATCACCATGCTCCTCAATGATAGCAAACTCTCCGTTGTCAACCCAAGCCTATAATATGTCTAGTGCTCTCTGAGCACTATCTCCCCAAGTGGTCTTCACTGCTAATAATCCCTATATCTTGGCTACCTTTTTTTGTAGGCTATTGGTTGTGGCCTGTGTTGTAGCTAGTAATCCCTGCAACCTCTAGATCTCTACCTGCGTGCTCACCTCAGTCGCCTGAGATGTTGCTAACAAGCCTTGTACCCTGCCTAGTTCAATTTGAAGACTATCCCACTCTACTGTAACAGTATCATGGATATCTTGGGCTATATAGCTCGTTGGTGGTACCTGTTCCTATCCCAGTGGCCCCTATGGCCCCTGTCCCTGTGGTGGATCCTGTCCCTATACCTATACGTCAAGAACTATGGGTGGCTGCCCTCCTGTGGGTATATGTACCTGTCCACTCCGCCTCAGTGCTGCAACCCTAGGTCAGACACTCCTCCCGCTGGCCCCTTCTCCATCTCCTCCCTCCTCATCATCATCATCATCATCCTAGCCTCCTCCATCCACTGTGTCTCTAGGGTGCTCATCCTCCTGTACTATGCCTGGCACTGTTAGTCTAACAAGTCTGTGTGCGGCCCACCACTGAGCCTATGCTAGGACTACTCCTGCATCCTGTATCGACTCCTATGCTCTAACCCATGGAACCTCTATCATCCCCCTAAATGATGCTTGTGCTATGCCCGAATCTACACCCATGCTCCATATGCTCCCCACCTCTTGGGTCACCAGTGGATGTGGGAACCCATCTGGAACTACCTCCTGGACCTGTCCCATCTGTCTCCGCACCCTGGATGACATATATCAGGAGATCATGTATGCCATCCTCCCGATCAACCAGCAGTCATTCTGAATGAACCTCATATAATACGATTCATAAAACTCATCCTCCTATATATATGTCCTGCTGTGGGATCTCGTGACCCCAGGCCTCGCACCCTGCATATGGTGCCCACTGTATATCCCCCATCTCATCAAGCCTCTATCACCAGTAACCCACTAACTCTATGGCCTCATAACTAATAGGTGGCCTATACCTGCATACGAATTGCTCGTAAGCTTCTCTAGTCTCTCGGGTCCTAATTAGTTGAATGACCGCAATATGCTCCCACGCCCATACAAGAGGTAGCATGCAACATGGCCCTAGCGCCCTACCCTTATGATAGGCACACATGTGAAGATCATAATAAAACTATCCAAGGATAGTATATCCCTAGTAGTATTGATACCCATCCTCCACCATCCCACTCAGCACTTGAGCCCAACCTATAGGGAATCCCTTACCTGCATGATCAGGCATAAGTCGTCCCCCTATCAAATCAGCTAAGTATAAGGCTACCCGCCACAACCATAGTCAAAGTGCCATCGCCCCTATCTAGGACATCCATTTCCATGTCGTCGGCAAATTTGCATACCCCTGAATGAATGCCATCTCCATATAAGGCTCTGAGCCCTCAACGTAGTACTTGGGTATCAGCCCCTGAATTGGCACTCTGTAAATCCTCCATATGTTGTGGAGTGTGATAGCAGATTCCCTTGTAGGGAAGTGAAAGCTAGACGTGGTGCTATGTCACCTCTCTATCAAAGTAGACATGAGCGCATTATGCACTTGCAGATGTGGCCAATGTTGTACGTGCTCCAGTCTGCATAGTGTGACCAGCCCCCACTCAGCTGTTGTCAACTCTTGCTCCAGCGCCATAGTCCCTGGGTAGGCCTCCCTCGCTCGGAAGGTGATGGTATCCTCCTGCATCCAACCAAGCCTATGTCAGATATCAAATAGCATTTTGGGGTATCACAAAATGCCCCTCGTCTGTGCTAGGGCATCAAAAAATGCTCCTAGCCTCTTTCTTTCCCCTTCTCCCCCCTCTTTTCTTTTGTTTTCAGGTCAATCCGTGCAGACAGTGGTTGACCCTCACATACAGCGGATCTTCAGAAATGCCAGTCTGTGGAGACAGCAATTTAGGTTGCCACCTCTTTTGTCGCACAGACGGTGGAGTTCAAACTCTATCGTCTCTGTTGCGGTCTTTCCCCCTCCCCCTGCCCTCGCAGATGGAGATTGATCGATCTCCATTTGTGCAGACGCCGATCGCAGATTGGTCATTTGTGAGGATGGCAGTCTGTCGATCGCCGTCTGCACAGACGACAGTTAGGGGACCATCGTCTGCGCTGTGTGCCAGCTTTTGAGCACAATAATGACCCCTAAAAAACCTGAAAAGAATTAAATGCATAATTGGATAAGAGGTGGTTGACTACTCACCGGTGGTCCTGTGTCTATTGGTCTCTGGTGTACCCGAATGCTCTCTCCAAGCTGTGCACACTCTCGCTCTGCTGCCATCGCTCTCTTCTTCTTCTCTCTTTTTGCTCTTTATGAGTGAAAATGACTTGTCTATGGGCCCCGGTGGACTATTTATAGCCCCTTGGGACCCATTTCTTCTATTTGTCTCCCCATTCCCCGTCCTGGTCCCTGTTTTTCCTTCATTTTTCTTGGACACGCCATGCAATTGGTTTGTTTTCCTCGTTTTCCTTCCTTTTTTGAGAAAATTTTATTAAAAAATTATATTTTTTCTATTATTTTCTCGACGAGGCACACTCCTCCGCTCTCGCTGTCGTAGGTTTTCCTGACCTCTCTGGGGCATCTTATTTTCTTTTCTTTGATGCGACACTACTTTTGACGCCACATCAAAGAGGGGCAAAATGTAGACGTCTAAAATCATCCTTATATTAATTTAATTAATATTCTTTTAGCATTATAATTAATTTTAATTAATTAATTATATTTGTTATATTCTTCTATGTATTTAATTAAATATGATTCACTTTCCTTAGTATTTGAATTTAATTTAAATACTACCGCCTTTGATGTATTAAATTTTATTTAATACATTCCCCTTCATTAATCCCTTTTAAATAAATTTTAATTTATTTATTCCTCCACATGACTTAAATTCCAACTAAACCAAATTAATCTAAATTTTAAATTTAAATTAAGCTAATTTGAACCTAGATCCTACCCTACTTCACATCACTCTCACCAAATAAACCTATTCACTAATTAACTAAGGTTAATTAGACTAATTTCTTGATTCCTACAACAATTAGTCATAATTATTTGCTCACACATGTGTGAGCAAATTTTCAAAAATATACTTTTTCAAAATAATCCTTATTTGGTGCCAACAAGGTTTCTTACACCCATGATGACACCTTCTTACACTTTCTAAAAGTGTTTCATTGGACTAAAACTCTTACACTCTCTTACAAGATCTTTCACATGTGTACTTTAAGTACACTTTGACCCATCACATCCAAAGCTGCTCACACATGTGTGAGAAAAGTGGGCCTCTTGCATTGCTTATGTGTCCCTCATGTGGAACCTATGTGGATGCCACATGAGTTCTACCTCATCCAAGCTCTCTCTCTCTCTCTCTCCTCCAAAAACTCTATAAATAGAGGTCTTTGTCAAGAGCAAATCATCTCTTTTTCATGCATTGTTATCATGTGGAAATAGCTCTAGAATTGCATTAGTTCATGTTTTTCAATCTTATCTCTTAGTTCATTTCATGCTTACTTCATAGTTAAATCTAGATATTACATGTTAGGATTAATGGAATGAACCTAGTTTCCTTTCATTAAATCTTGCATATCATTCTTAGCATAGTTTTGCATTAATCATGTTCATACATTTGATGAAGGCTTGAGACAAGTTCCTCATACTTGCTCTTGAGCTCTTCATTACATCCATTAGTTGCACTTAGTTTTCATCAATCAATCAATCATAGTGGGATTTTAGTATTGTGTTAGGAGAGCACACCCACAAACCTCTCTAAGAGAAAATCAACAAGGCTTGGGTGCACTTTTTTGGCTCATCGAAAGTTGTGGTGAAAGGTTCTTGTTTTAGATTTCATTATAAACATGCTAACTTCTTGAATCTTTATTTTTAATGAATAACTCTAATGTCTGCATGTTTTAGTGTTGTCTTTGGAGGTATACTTTTTATCATATACAATACGAATCATGAGTACTCTTACTGTGTATTTTTTATTATTTTGATTCACTTAATACACTGTGTAATGTTTGTCTCTTGTAATGTGTGTTGTCATGTGCTGCAATTTGTCTGGATGCACTTGGGCTCATGCTAAAATAGAGTACTGGTGGGGGACAATTGAGGGTTCTCACAAGAAATGCAGAGACCATTCATAATACAGTCGTACCTTCATTCATTATGTTTTTGTCTACTAGTTGTTCAAACTCAAAACAAAAGCAAATCATGATAGAATTGCTTACAAGACCATCTTTATAGTAGTTTTCCACTCCCTATTTTAGGTAGTCACCCATCTACATTAAGGTATTTCTCAGAATTAACTGATGCAATAGAAATCTCTGCATTCGAGTCTCTTTGAGCCTTTTATATTTGTAGCACATATAATCTAATCCATTCCATCAACCATGTAAGGAATAGTAGAATGTTAAGCTGACTGTAAGCCCTTTATTCTAACCACTGCTAGATAGGCTTTCCCATCCCCACATGCCTATCTTTTACAAAGATAGCATTGCTAACACTTCCTTCTACTCCCCTACCTAAGGCAGGGACTCCAGCTGTGTGCAACCCTTGTTTCTTTTTATCTCGGTTCTGAGCATGATGATGACCGAAAATAGTTCACAATCGCAAGATGAATTACAAACATGAAATAACCATAATTCATATAACAGTTCTCTACTTTTGATGATATTTACTTTTATTTATTTGATATTTGTACTTATCACCTAATGTTAGTAGCGTGCTAACATAGGGGAAAAATGTAATACTAAAAATTACATACCCTACCATTATCATGTTATGTTTTGGGCTCATTTAAATTTATGTAACCCTTTGTGTTGTTTTTAGGTTCATTTGACTCTTGCCTTGGCCTTATCTCTCCCTTGATCCCAACTTGAGTCTTCTGATTTTTGTGTTTCTTTAGCCTTCAAAGTTAGTTATTATAATTTTTGTATTTATCTCACGACATACTATCATTCCAACAGTTCATTTGGCTTGTACTTAGATGTTAGTGCAATGCATTGATGTTCAACTAATTTTGGCCAATGAATGTTGCAATTTACTTTTGCTGATAGTGTTGGAATAAAATGAATATTTGAATTATTTATCTAATAACATAAGGAGTATTTATACATTTCCATTAAATAATCAACTAAATAAAATTATATGTTGGAATGACAGTGCAATATTTATCAATATAGCGTCGATGGCTTTGGTCAATGTGCCTATGTGTCAATGTGGTGTTGGTCATTGTGTGTTCGAGATGTCACGCACAACAAGTAATCCTGGGCGTCAATTTTGGGGTTTCCCAAATAGGAAAAAGGTCTGGATATAGAATTATATTTTATATTTAAAAGTAATGTGACATTTAATCATTTTAGGAAGAACTGATGTAGATTTGGTATTGCACAGAAATAGTGGATGCCAATACTTTTGGTGGGTTGATGAAACCACATTTACATCTACCCCATCTACGTCTATACCTAATGTAGGAAATGAGTGCAACTTGTGCAAGGCTCGAGAGGAAGCTAGTGCCATCGAGATTGCTTCAATGGTGAAAGCAGAAATCATCTTTCTGCGATGCCTTCTTTTTGTAGTTTGTGCACTACTTTGTTGGGACCATATGCATAAATGTGATTAACAAAGGGCTATTGTAGATTTTGAAATTTTTTTATAATTTTATGTAGATACGTTAGACATATTTTGATAAACTCAAGAACTTGTTGTTGATTATGACTTCGTTATGATTTTCTATTTCTTGGATGGGTTTTTGTAAATTTTATCCTTATTCCTTTTAGAAGTGTATGGCTTGAATATGCACATGCATAATTGTAGATGAGGATTAGTAATAGGCTGCCAGGCATTGCTTATAGATCATTTGGATCTAACCCTAGTGCAGGGCATCTCCCTATTTCTTGTTTTGCTGGTGTTTTAGGAGTTGAGTGTGTGTGCTAGAATAAGTTCCAAAAGGTTGGAAACATGTTAGTCTAACTTCATGATTGTAAGAGCCTTAGTGCTCATTAGGTCTTTTTGGCCTCAATATGTGAAAAATTGTCATTTTAGGAAAATAGGGGTTGGAGGTATGTTTTAGGACCCTAATTATGCTATTTAGGGTCTTAGGAGTCAACATCAACCATCGAGTTGACATAGGAAGTCAAAATGCTTTCTAATGCAAAAAGTTGCTCGAGCAACTTTTGCAAGATTTGACAAAATATGGTTAAAACTAAATGTAACCACCCAAGCTCGGTATATGAGCTTGGAATCGATGTTTGGACAAGGTGAATGAAATTTTGGATTGAGACTTTTACTTCTGACACCTTTGTACGGATGTCTACACCCTTATTTGCATAATCTTAACTGTATCTTTGCTTCTGTACGGTCCTATACGGATTGGCATAGGTGATCGGCTTCCATGATAGAATAATGTTCATTTTAATATTTCTTATGCGTTAATTCATTTAATTTGAAATGCAATAGGATTAAAGTTAGAAGGTTTTGAAGGTCACTGGTCTAACAGAGGCAAAACATTGATCACTATATAGAAATGGCTCTAACCTAGTTTTCCTCTGATGGATTTGTCTGAAACCATGGGGAAGGAAGAGTTAGGGTCAGTAGTTAGTGGTTTTTTTCTTTTTATTGTGGTCTCAATGGATTTCACAGACCTAAGATGATGCCCTATGGCTAACTGGTGTAACCAAGTGAGCCAGGACAGGGACAAGATTGAATTAGTGTAAGCACCCACGACCTTTTGGGAAAGACTTGATAGCATTGTTGGATGCTCAAGAAGGTCTCCTAAAGGATTCAATGGTGGTTGGAGGTTAATCAAAGTTTGGAGACATGTTTAGCAATTATTCATGCTAACTGGTCCAAAGGCCTAAATAATAGGCTATAAACTAGGGCCTGCAAGAAAGTAGGGTTTTGGGTGCAATCACAGATCAGGGCTTTGGATTCTAATAGGGTAGAATGATATCTTTAAGATTCTCAAGTTTTTTTGTAGGGTCATTTGGGGGTTTTGGAAGCTATAGACCAAAATAAGTAAAAACAGGGCTACAAGGAATCGATCAATTAGCCCTCCTAGTGAATTAAAGACCAAATGAAAGGATGGGGCATCTTGGAGTGTTAGGAAGGAAGAAGAATGACCAAGAAAGGGTCAAGAAGTGTATGGAGGGTCTCAAGGAGTGTGTGAGAAGATCCTAGGCAAAGCTTTGATAGACTAGGTGGTGAATTGGTAGAAGAAACTAGGCTTTTTGGTAACTAGTTGGACTAGTTAAGCTTGGTAACTTTGGAGTCTTCTTGAATCCAAATATACCTTGGAGGATAAGTTGGTTGAGGGGTCTTGGAGATACTATTGGGAAGAAGATCCAACAAGAAAAACCATAGGATGGTTGAGTTAGGCACAAAACTAGCATCTTGAAAGGAAGTGATACCTATTTTTCAAACCCTCTACTTTAGAGTAGTATCAGAGTGGGAATAACTTGAAGATTGTGTATGTCTGAAGGGGAGGAGAGTCAAGAGAGTCAAGAAGTTGACAGTATGCCTCCTAAGGAAATGAGTAGGGATGCCATAGTAGAGTTGGTCCAGGGCCTCTTGGAGAAGGCTCATGTGACCGAGACAAAAAAAAAAAAAAAAGGTCACTGAATGGGGTGATGAAAGTGATGGGGATGATGATAGCAAAACTGAGGAGTCATCCAACAAAGGCAAATAACCTAAGATAGACACGGAGAAAAAGGTGTTTTTAGATGCATTCAAATCATTAAACAAGGATAGCATGGAACACATACCCTACTACTATGGTGGCCTAAATGGAGAAGAGTTGTTAGATTGGATTGAACCCATTGACAACCAATTTGAATACAAAGATATCTCAGAGGAAAAGAGAGTTAGCTATGCCAAGGATAGACTCAAGGGATAAGCATTGGTGTGGTGGAATATGATGCAAGATGAAAGGGTAAATAATGGGAAGAAGAAGATTGTTTCTTGGGAAAGGATGAAAATAAGGTTGAGGGCACAATTCTTGCCCACTGATTATGAAATACAAATGTACCAAAAACTCCAAAATCTCAGACAAAAAGAAATGTCAGTGAGTGCATATACAGAGGAGTTCCATATGGTGAGCCTAAGGGATAGGAGACAAGAAGATGAGATGGAGAAAGTGGCAAGGTATCTAAATGGACTAAGGCAAGGAATAAAAGATGAGATAAGCATGATGGCTCTAGAAAGTATGCATAAATGTTTTCAATTGGCCCTAAGAGCAGAGGATAAAGCAAGGAGAAAGAATGACTTCCATCAAAGAGGAAGAGGTGGCAGTAACAATAGAGGTTTTCAGAGAGGCGGAGGTAACTATGGTAGATGATAGAGCCCTAATAGGCAAGAATACAATTAGTCCATGGAGAACAACGGTGGAAACTAGTTTAGAGGATCTTTCCAAAGGGGAGGATATAGAGGTAGAGGACCACCAAGAGGTAGGTTCCAATCACAAAGAAGAACTAATTCAGTTTTCACTGGAAGGTGCTATAATTTTAACCAAGTGGGTCACACAATGGGTAGGTGTCTAGAGAAGGCTTCTTCATCTTCAATGAGGGATAGGAGGAACCAGTTAGTCCAAGAGGATGACACTCAAAGTGTTACTTCTCCTATTTCTGAGGCAGGACCATTACTAGATGGAGAAAACTTGATGTTAAGGAGAACCTTATTGAAAGTACCTAACACCATAGAGCCACCACAAAGAAAGAACTTATTCAAGAAAACTTATAGGTCTCATGGGAAGATTTTCAAGGTTATAGTGGACTATGGATCCACTGAGAACATAGTGTCCACTGAGATGGTCGAAAAGTTGAAGTTGAGAAGGATACCTCATACCACACCTTACAAGGTTTCATGGTTGAACAAGGGTTAGCAAATAGTGGTAGATGAACAAACTTTGGTAGAGTTTGATATTGGGGATTACAAGGACAAGGTCCTATGTGACATACTCCCTATGGATGCATGCCATTTTCTCCTAGGATGTCGATGGCAGTATGATGTTAAAGCCATACATGATGGGGAAAAGAACAATTGTGTCATTACCAAGCTTGGAAAGAAGTTTCAAATGGACCCATTGCAAGAACCCAATGAAGAGAAGCATGTGGGAACTAGTGTGATGTTGTTGAGTGGGAAGGAGTTTCTCAAAGTCATGAAGAAGGAGAAAGGTATTTGTTGTGCAGTAATAGTGAAGCCTAAAGAGGAGACTAAAGAGAAAACCAACATGCCACCAGAGGTACAAGCATTATTGGAGAGATACCATGAAATTGTAGATAATGGTTTTCCAAGTGCCCTACCACCTATGAGGGATGTGATTCATTAGATTGAATTCATTCCTGGAGAAAATCTCCCAAACAAAGCAACATATAAGATGACACCAAGCCAAAATGCAGAGATAGCCAAGAAAATCCAAGATTTGTTGGATAACGGGTTAATAAGAAAGAGTTTGAGCCCATGTGTTGTATGTACAGTACTTTCACCTAAGAAGGATGGAAAATGGATGATGTGTACAGAATCCAGGGCTATAAACAAGATCACCATCAGATATAGATTCCCAATGCACCATATTGAAGACTTAATGGACAATTTAGGAGGTTCTTGTTACTTTTCCAAGGTGGATTTGAAGTCAGGGTACCATCAAATAAGGGTGAGGCTAGGGGATGAGTGGAAGACAGCCTTTAAGACCAATGAGGGTCTATATGAGTGGCTAGTAATGCCCTTTGGCCTAAGTAATTCACCTAGCACATTCATGAGACTCATGAATGAAGTGCTGGTAGAATTTATTGGTAAGTTTGTAATAGTTTATCTTGATGACATTTTGATATTTATCAAGTCCAAGGAGGAGCACATGAAGCATTTGGATATGGTCTTGAGGAGTCTACATCAAGAAAAGTTAATGATCAATCAAGAAAAGTGTGAGTTTCTGAAAACTAAACTTGTTTACCTTGGTTTTGTGGTTGCTAATGGATGCATAAAAATGGACCTTGAAAAAGTTAAGTCCATATTGGAATGGCCTACACCTAGGTCTATAGGGGATGTTAGGATTTTCCATGGATTGGCCTCCTACTATAGGAAATTTGTAAGAAATTTCAGTCATGTGTGTGCCCCAATTATAAACACCATAAAGGGTGGAATCAAATGCAAATTTGAATGGATAACAACAGCAAATCAGGGGTTTGAAATATTGAAAAAGAGGATTGTAGAGCTACCTACACTTAGATTTCCTAATTTTAATCAACTCTTTGTGGTAGAGTGTGATGCTAGCAAGTTGGCTATAGGAGCAGTGTTGAGCCAAGAGGGACACCCTGTGGCATTCTTCTCTGAGAAGTTGAATGAGGTAAAACAAAAGTACTCCACCTATGATTTGGAGCTATATGCCATGGTACAAGCCTTGAAGAAGTGGAGGCACTACCTGTTACCTAGGGAGTTTGTGGTCTATACCGACAATCATGCCTTAAGTTTCTTAAATGGTCAAGACAAGTTGAACCAAAGACACATGAAATGGGTGGAGGCATTACAAGCTTATACCTTTGTGATTAAGCACAAGAAGGGGGTTAGCAACAAGGTTGCAGATGCTATTAGTAGGAGAGTACTCACAATCCAAGAGATACAACTAAAAAGTGTAGGAATGGATGATTTGAAGGATCTCTACAAGGAAGACAAAGACTTCAAGGAAGCTTATGAAGCTTGTATAAATTTTTAGCAGGGGTTCAAGGTGGATTTCAGTGAGTATGTATTACAGAAAGGCCTATTATTCAAGGGTCACCTTATGTGTATACCTCAAGGATCAATGAGGGAAAACATTGTGAAGGATAAACACACCAAGGGAGCTTGGGAGGCCACTTTGGAGTGGATAAAACATTGGAGCAAGTGCATAGGCACTACTATTGGCCTAAGATCCAGATAGATGTAAGAGGATTTGTAGAACAATGTTAGATTTTTTTGAGAGCCAAGGGACAAAGAAACAATAGTAGATTGTACCAACCCCTATCTATACCCCAAAGGCCTTGGGAGTGCCTTAGTATGGACTTTGTTTTGGGGTTACCAAAGACACCTAGGTGACATGACAGTGTATTTGTGGTGGTAGATCATTTCAAAAAGATGGCACACTTCAGTCCATGCAAGAAAACAAATGATGCTTCTCATATTGCAGGACTCTTCTTTAGGGATATTGTTAGAATTCATGGTTTGCCTTTGAATATTGTCAGTGACAAGGATACAAAGTTTGTGGGTCACTTCTGGAGAACTCTTTGGAAGATGCTTGGAACTAATTTGTCCTTCTCCTCAGCCTACCATCCACAATCGGATGGGCAAACAAAAGTAGTGAGCAGGTCACTTGGAAATTTGCTAAGATGTTTGACCAAGAAACATGGACAATCATGGGATCATATCATTGGGCAGGCAAAATTTGCATACAATGACTCCATGAATAGGAGTACAGGTAAGAGCCCCTTTGAGATAGTTTATGGGGTCAATCCTAGATGGATTTTGGAGCTGAGAGATCTCAGTTTGCAAGATAAGAGGAGTGCACAAGGGGAGTCATTTGCAGAATAAATGAAGGAGTAGCATGAGAAAGTCAATAAGACCTTGCACCAACTGTAGACGTCCAAAATCGTCCATATATTAATTTAATTAATATTCCCATAACACTATAATTAATTTTAATTAATTATATCTGTTATATTCTTCTATCTATTTAATTAAATTTATTTAGTTAAATATGA
>MU227879.1:853296-866050 GCA_018584345.1 Thuja plicata | reverse complement strand
CCCAAAAGCTGCTGTAATAATATAAGGTCCAAGCCAATTAGGTTCAAATTTGCCCTTTTGATCTCTATGTTGTTGATTTTTAGGATTTTCACGTAGGACAAGATCTCCTACTTGGAATTCTCTAGGGCGAACCTTTTTGTTGAAGACTTTGGACATACGCTTTTGATAGACCCTCATATGGTCAAGAGGTGGGTGGCCTTCTCATGAGTATCCAGAACCTTACTTGTTCACCATTAACAACCTGCCAAGTTACCTTGTTGTAGATGATGTATCGACATTTTAACATGAATTTGCAAATTTCTGACCCCTGGGGGGAGATTTAGTTCTGAGTATACTTAAGGGGTCTGAATTTGTCAAGTATTTATTGGAGAGGGTTTTTACCCATGATAATTCAGGGTTATGGATCATCCTCCAAATGAGTTTTGCTGCTAATGCTAGGGCTTGGGTTTTAAGGTTGTGAATTCCAAGACCTCTGCACTCCTTTGGTTGGCATATTTTATCCCATGCCATTAAGTTGAATCTTTTTTTGTTATCTGATCCTTGCCAGAAGAAATATTTAAGGATTTTGTTTAAAGAATGTTCATTTGAGGAAGGTAGGTTTTGCAGAGATAATTGATATATTGGCATACTGGATTAAATTGATTTTATCATAGTTGTTCTTCCTTCTAGAGAAAGTCATGTTCCTTGCCAAGATTGAATTTTGTTACCAATCTTGCAAATGAGGGGATCCCATAGTCTTGAATTTTTAGTTTTATCATTAAGTTGGAAACCCAGGTATCTGCAAGGTAGAGATCCTATTTTAATGTTTAGAGTAGTGCTACTCCTGTCTTGCATGGTTGGATTTGTGTTAAAGAAGAAGATTTTTGTTTTCCCTCTATTAATTTCTTGTCCTGACACCTTCATATACTCTATGAGTACTGAGTTGATCACCTCTATTTCCCTTTGACTGGCTTCCCCATAAAGTAATGTATCATCCATGAATTGTTGGTGGGTTTCTTGTTTACTCTCATTGGACACCTTTAAACCTTTCAAAGATGCCTCAAACTTCATACCTTTCAGATATCTCCCTCATGCTTCCAATAATAGAATAAAGAGGAATGGGGAGATTGGATCTCCTTGTCTAATCCCTCTGGAAATGGAAAATAATCCTTCTTGGGTTCCATTGATTAAGATGGAGTATTTTGGTGTTGAAATACACTCAAAAATAAGGTTAATCCAGGAGTTGGCAAATCCGAAGGCTTGTAAGAATTTAGATAAGAATCTCCAATTTACCTTGTCAAATGCTTTGTTGATATCTAGTTTGACTAACATACCTGGTTGATTATTAATTTTAAGGGTATGGATCATTTCTTGTGCCATGATCATGCCATCATAGATTGATCTGCCTTGCACAAACCCTTATTGTTCCTCACTTATAAGTCGGGGAAGGAATTGTTGCAAGTGTGAAGCAATGGTTTTGGTTAGAAGTTTGTAAAGGGTATTGCACAGAGCAATAGGCCTGAAATTTTGAAATTCATTACAAGGTCCTGTTTTAGGGATAAGTGCTAGGAAGGTGTGGTTGATTTCTTTGAGGATTCCACCTGAGTTTCTTATGCTCTCTAGAGCTTCAGTAACTTCATCTCCCAAAAAGTGCCAACATTTTTGGAAGAAGAATGTGGGGAATCCATCTAGGCTTGGTGCTTTGTCTAGACTCATTTTGAAGAGAACTTTAGTTACTTCTTCCTTGGTGATTTTTCTTGTTAGTATCTGATTTTCTTTTTCCATAATAATCTTGGGAATATTCTTAAGGAATTTGCTTTGATCTAAGGTCGAGGATTCTTTGCTTAATATGTTGGTGAAGTATTCTATGGCTTCCAGTGAGATATCCTCTTTGGAATCTAGAGTATCTCCTTTATGAGATTGAATGTTGGTTATACTATGTATTGATCTTTTAACTTTGGTGTTTTTGTGAAAGAACTTGGTGTTCTTATCACCCTCTTTGAGCCATAATTATCTAGATTTTTGTCTCCAATAGATTTCTTCTTTTGCAAGAATATCCTCCAATTTTAACCTTAAGTTCTTCTCCTAGGTGTAAAGAGAATAATCCATACCCTTCTCCATTATTGTTTGATTGATGTCTTCTAGGGCTGCTTCAGTATCTCTCTTGAGGTCAAAGATGTTGCCAAAAGGGTTTTTATTCCATTGTATTAGATTGGTTTTTATTAGTTTAAGTTTTTGTACCACTCTGAACATCTTTGAACCTTCCATTTTTGTTGAAGTCCACCAGTGTTCTAGGAGTTCTATGAGTTGTGGTTCTTTGAACCACATCTATTCAACCTTGAAGGGATTCCTCTTTGGAGTGGTTTCAAAGTTAATGGTTAGGCATATGGGGAAATGGTCAGAGCCTGAGTATGGAATGGTTTCAGCTATAGTTTGCGAAATGGTTGGTGGATAGAGACCATAAGTGAAGAATCTATCTATTCATTCAACAATCTGAGACGGACCAAGCCTTCTATTGTTCCATGTAAAAGCTTTGTCTTTGGATGGGACTTCTAACAGTTCAGCTGATTGGATCCTTTGTGCAAAGTCTATTGTCGCCAGTGGTAGCTTGGATGATCCACCCATTTTGTCATTTAAAGAGGTGAAGGCGTTGAAGTTCCCTCCAATATAGGTGAAGATATTGGCATGCTAGATGAAATGACTAATTTCCAGCCATACCATTTTTTTCTCCAAATTGGATGTTGGACCATAAAAAATTATGAGGTTACAAGTTAGTGAATTGCTACAGTCAATTACTTTAATTCCTAGCCAATACTTTTCTATCTTTAAAGGTTCAACTTGATAGAGTTTTGGGTTCCAGATAATAGCTAATCCCCCTAAGGCTCCTACTGAGGGGGAACCTATTATTTTCCTAAATCCCAAATATTTACCAATTTTTTCTATTTGTATGAGATTTAACTTGGTTTCCTGAATTAAAAGGAAGTCATCTTTTACCTTATTGATGCATCTTTTCAGTAGTTGCTTTTTGTTAGGGGCATTGAGGCCCCTAACGTTCCATGATAATATCCTCATCTTAGATAGGGAAGGATCTTCCCCTTCCCTGTATCAAATATATATGTTATCTATGTTTGCCCTTTTGCAGATGCAATTTGATTCCTCAGTTCTTGGTGTGATTTTTTGCCTCTTTTCTTTAATTGCTTTGTTACATTTGGGGTAGCTAAGGCCTTTTCTGATTGTTCAATACCTCCTATTTCCATGTCTTGATCTAAATATTCCACATCTCTTCTTAGGTCTTCATATGTATATCCTTCCCCTCCTAAATCCATAACTCTTTGTACAAGTTCTCCCCTTTGTTCGTCTAGTCCCTCTCTGATAAGTTCTTCATTGAAAACTTCATACATTTCTTCCCCTAGTTGCTCAAGATATCATTTTTGGTCTGCTACTACTTCCGTGATCTCATCTATCTGTTTCTCTTCCTCTAACCTTGTTGTTATGTGGTCTTTCTCAATCTCTTTATTTCCTTTACTGTTTTGTCTTATCTCTTCCATTTTGATCTGTGCTGGGGTCTGCCAGAATTTTGTCAATCTCATATTGTCTGTACCTAATTCCAAATGGTTTGTTGGAGTTCCTATTGGATTTGTAGCCAATAATGCATGCTCCATATTATTATGAGGTTTGTTTTCTCTTCTTGTTTCTTCTAGAAACATCCATGCATTCTCTGTCTCTTCTATGGATGTAGGTTCCTCCCTACTACTGTGGGTTTCTGTTCCTTTTTTCAACTGTTGGCTTGGAGTGGTGTCATCTTTGGTTGGTATTTTCATGTCTTTCCTATTTAAATCTAGGGTTGTACTAACCTTAGCTTCCTCTGATCTTTCTACCTCTGCTCTTCTCTGAGATGATTCTGTTGAGGGTGGATTACCCAATTGTATCTGGATTTGATCATCAGTTCTCTGGTTTCCTCCCTTTCTCTTTGATCCCTATCAGTATTTTTTATTGCCCTTCTTTTTTCCTGTTCTGACTGTTGGAGAAGAGGAAATAGCAGTACTTTTTGCATTTCTTTCCACTTGAGTAGTTTGCTGCCATAGTGCTAGCTGGTCTATTGTATCATTGATTGTTAAGGTAGTTTGCTCATTGAGCTGCTCAATGTTGTAAATGTTGTCTCTGATTTCTTTGATCTCTACTTCTCTCGCTGGGCCTAAAACATTAAGAGTTGACACTTTTTTGTTTAGGAATTTGACTAATTCCCTCCCATCCTTGAATCTTTGCTGGGCAATGAAGCTGATATCATCTTCCGTAATTTTAATTTGGTTCTTCTTTAGGCATCTTCGAACACTCTCTAGTATTTTTGGCTCTGTTATTTCACCATCTTCCACCTCTACTTCCCTTAGGCTCAAGACATTCTGACACTCTGCTGTAACATTCAGTTGCACATTCTTCTCTAATGTTGTGGCCATGTTTTGGTAATAGATCTCTGAGCTTACCTTATATTTGGTGTTATGATTCTCTGCCTTCTTGTTTTGTGTGTTCAATCTTTCCTCTGCAATTAGATGGATCTGGGGTTTTACTGCTAGAGTTGGATATTGTTTTACAATTGCCGTGTTGACCCTTACTGCATCGAAATCCGATGGAGATTCTATCATTTTTTCCCCAAATTTAAGAAATAAAACTTGGTTGATCTCTCCATAGTAATTCAGAATTTTATCTTGTAGGACATTTTATCTGTAATTATATTAATGCTCTCTTGTTGATAGAGTTCAGATTTGAGGTTTACCAAGAGTTTGATAGAGGTCGATTTGTCGTTATGAGGTTCATAGCCTCTAATGCCTCCTAGGGCTTCCCCAATTTGAAAGAGGATCTCGAAATCACATAATTCCACAGGGAAGTTCTCCAGACTTACCCATATTGGTAAATTGTGTGATTGAATGGACTTTCCATTTAAATTAGGGAAACAATTCATGAAATTTAAACAATGACCGTTGATAAAGCTAAGAGACCTATTTAGCAATGCATACTTAATACTAACATCCCTACAATGCAAGAAAGTTACATTATCAGAAAGGAAGGTAATACCTACCTGATTTTTGTCCATAGATTTGAACCAATTTTTCAGATCGTGAAGAGCTTATCTTGGTCCTGTCCAGAATGCATATACCCTAAAGTTTTTGCATCCATGCCAGCAATCCTCGCTCCCCTGGGTTTGGATTGTGATTGATGGGGAATCCGCCTTTGCCCTATTATTTGTAATTGGATCTACAGGGGCAGTATTTAACGAGGTTTGAAATGGATAGTTTTCAAATTGAAAGATTGGTTTATATGGTGGCTGTGTGTTCTTAGCTATAGGTGGCATCAGTTTAGGGAAGCTGCTATGATTGGGAGATTTTAATGGTAATGGAATAAAAAAAATTTCTGGTTGGATTCTGAAATTCTGTCTGGGTTGATTGGGCTTTGATCCTTGGTTTATCCTAGTCCAGGTATTGTTTTTGGGCTTTTGGCCTATGGGGATGTTGTTAACCTCAGATATGAAGTGAGGTTTAGGAACCCAAACCGTAGGTTTCAAGTTTAGGGCACCTGTCTTGAACTTATTTGGGTAATGGTGATTAGGGATTTGTGGGTGGGCCTCTACTCTGGTGATCAGATGATGCCTCTGTGGAGGATTTTGTTGGATCTCCTTCCTTGTTGTATATTGGTGTTGCTTGAACCCTTGGTTGCGGTTAAAGGATGAGATGTCCTGATTGCCTAGAGCCGAGAGTGTCTGGAAGCAATTCTAGATATTGGTGGTGATCGCCTTCCCTCGGCTTGTTTGCCCAGGCTGCGGATAGGGGAGTCTTGATTGTTGGACGGGGATCCATGGGCTCCTCTTCGTCGAGGGATTTCCATTTGCAAGAATTTTTCGAGAGAAGGCGCAGAAGTTCGATCGTGGGAAGGAATTCGCAAATAGCAGAGCCATTTCAACAGGAGATTGAATTATATATATTATTAATTATTATTATGCATTAACATAAATTTTATATTTAATTAATATAAATTATATGATATTTTAATTTATTAGGTTTTTTTATATAATTTAAATATTAAATTTATTTTAATATGAATATATTTTTGTGTATTTTAGAAATATGAATAATGGATAATTACAATTAACGAAGTAAAAATCGAAATAGAAAATTTTGACAAAAAATATAATTTTTAACTAGCTTTCATTTGTGTTATATATATTGTTATCCTCATCAAACAATATCTATGAACAATTAGAGTACTAAACAACTAAGGTAAAATAGTAAATATAATAGTCACAAGTACAACCACTAAAAGTAAAATATGATAGTGGATGATTTAATTTAATGATGACACTAATTGGTTTCATCCTCACTATTTAATTTTTTTAAAAAAATACTTTTGTCCTCTGTATTTATTTTTCTTAAAATATTTCAATAGTATTAATATATTATTTATTTTTAATTGCATAGTTTTTTAAAGTCAAATTTAATAACTCAAATTAAAGAATATTTAATAAAATATTGCACTGTTTGAAATAATTTATAATATTTTAAAAATAAATTATTAGTGTGTGGTAGAAATAATTATAATTATGATTATGTTTTAGGATTTATGATTATGATTATAGTTAGGATCATGGTTAGAGTTAAGGTTTACATCATTGTTATTGTTATCATTAAGGATATGATCAAGGTTTACGATTACAATTATGGTTATGTTTAAGATTTATATCAAGCTTGAAATTATGGTTAGGGTTGGAGTTTTGATTAGGGTTAAAATTTTAGGTTATGGTTAGCAAAAGTATTTAGGTTTATGTCATGGTTAGGATTATGATTGGGTTTAAATTTTGTGTTATGATCTTGTTTAGTATTAGGGTTAGGGTTATAGTTAAGGTTGGTGTTAGGGTTTTCAATAGGGGTTTAGTGTAAGAATTATGGTTAGGGTAAGGGGTTACGTCAGGGTTAGGATTTTGATTAGGGTTGGGGTTAAGCTTACAATTGAGGTTAGATTTAGGAATACGGTTAGTTTATGATCAGAGTTAGGGTCTTTATTATTGTTAGTGAGGATAATGGTTTAGGTTTATTTCATGATTATAGTTAGGATTGTCTTTACAATTTGGGTTAAGAACTTGTGTAGGATTAGGATTATGGATACAGGCAATGGAGCATGATTAAATAGTCTTCCAACTAGACTTTTAGTTGCAAAAATATATGCAAAATATATCTCTAATTCAACTTCAATGTCTCTTCAGCGTACCCATTGCACCCTAAGGTACAATTGCTAGTTATATTATTGGTGTGAAATATCCGTAAAATTCTTAAGAATCTTTCATATGATTATTTTGTAGTGGACATGAATAATTAGCAATCCTATCAATCTAAATATTTAATATTGAATATTGAAAATGTGAAAGTGAGTATGTTTTAATGATGCGTAATTTTATAAATATGACTAAATTATTCATCTCGTTCCCTAAACTACACTCCAATTCATAGAGTGGGTTTGTGTGAACTTAAGCTAAAAGAAAAGTAAGCAAATTTTAGTTTTTTTGTGCTTTATGGTTAGGATCTATTTTTTTTAATATCTTTCCATGGACTTGTGTACTTTTGGATTCCTCTACTTTTTAGGGTGCACATTGATACTTTATTTGAAGCAAGTTAATTGTTATTTTATAATTCTAGATGATTTATGATGTTGACATGTTTCATATATTCATTGTAATTATGAGGCTACTTTCATGCTATATTACACTTATCTTTAAGATGATGACATGTTTATTCTTCTTGTCATTATCATATGATGTAATTCAATGATCCTTATCATGCTTATAAATTTTGATGCTATGATTATATATCATATGATCTTTAATGCATCTACGCATGTATGGTTTCATTTTTATCAATTCTTTATCTTATGATCCAAATCACTTTGTCACATTTAGAATTTATTAGGTTATGATCATATAAGCTTTATCATGTCATTATATTCTTACCACTATGTTGTCATTTATATGCTAAAATTTATGCATTATTCTTTTCAAGCTATCTTATTGTTCAAAATTATACTTAGGCATTATGTGCATTCCTAATGCTTATATACCTACATATTAACCCATTGGCTCATTTCCTTCATTGGTGCCATTGTTTGTGTATCAATTTTTATATCCTTCAAATCATTGTATAATGTGTATCTAACCAATTATGACAAGTCATACATTGTCACTAATGCTTCTTTATGACTAAAGTTTTAGATAGTGTCTTGTGCTATATAGAGTCTCAAAACCTTATGTATGCAAAATTATATTATTCTATAATGATAATGTCACATAACACATTTTTTCTTGTATCTCATTATCACCCTATACATTTTCTTACACCTTATTATCACACTATGTGGAGTAATATTATACTACATGACTATATTTACTAGATTTTTTTATTGCATGCCACATCATATAATTTTTTATTTATTTTTATTTATGACTATACAATGAACTAAGATTATACAAAACTTATATAGAAAATACATCATTTTAAATACATATATACAAAATAAAATATTTTTTAATTAAATAGTAAATGATTATTCATTTATTTTCTTAAAAAACAATAGTAAAGACATCATTTTAAATATATGTATACCAGATAAAATAATTTCTAATTATAAATAATAAATATAACTTCTACAAATCTGCTTGGCAATGACTGAGTTTCTCTTTTTGTGTTTTACATGTTGCACACTGCGATAAAGAATGGAGGAAGTTGTTGCAGTTATAAATAACAGTATTAGTGACTTCTACTCATACAGCTAAAGAAGTTAGTAGCATAATATAGTATCTATATCTTATAAGCTTATATATAAATAAAGAGACATCTTTTCATTTGCTTGATTATATGTAAATATCACAAGCTGATATAAAACTTATTTTCTTTCATCTAAATAGATTAGATTCTTCTTTTAGTAAGCACTATATGCCGCTTGGAAAATGAATTTTATTATTTATTATTTAATATGTAGTATTTTGCACCTGGTATTTTAGGAAAATATTTATGAATTATTTTTTATTCAATCTTTTTAAATCTAATTAGTTTAGTATTATTATATTCAATTTTGTGAGTACAAAATAAGGTGCAATAATTTAGCCAATAGAAAGATATGGTATATGTTTGATGATTTTGAAGCTTGAACGTGTTGATGGTGGCATCTCTATTGGTAGATATAAGATTCTTTTAGTGACAGTCAAGGGAAGATGTATGTGTAGAGTTGAAGAAATTCAAGTTTAAACTACAAACAATACCAAAGTCCTTTGTGGATCTGCACAACAATATACAAGATTCAGGTCACCTCTTAATTAAGATTGTGCATAGAAATAAAGAGGCTTATTTCTCAATTTGAAAAACATAGAAAAACAATAAAACTTATTGCATGAGAGAAGAGCTTCAACACACGAACAATGTCATGTGCATATGGTCGTGTATATGCAACACAATATTTGCACCTTAGTAAATATATGTTAACATAATATGTTTTTAATGACATGTATGTTAGTCTATTGTGTTAACATGTGTTAGTAATTTGTAAACAAACACAATAGGCTAACATACATGTTAACAACATATTTTGTTAACTAAGGTGCAAATATTGTGCTACATAGACACAGTCTGTGCGTATTATTACCATTTAAAAGAATATTCCCATTGTCTTTCAAAAATTGAAAAATATAAATAAAGCTAAGGTAGCCAGAAAATTAAGATTAAACACATTACGCTCCTTCAACATCAAATGGATTGTGATCAATTTTTACAATATTAATAGTTTTTAGTACTAATATAAGTGGAAATACGCCAATAGTTAATATTTCTCTTCTATATAAGGAAATGAGATGTTTGTTGTGGAGAATCTGGCTCAATAAATATCATCATATGTGATAAAGACTACTTGGGTACGGGAAAAAAATATGCATTCTACAAAATAGTCTTTAGACAAGGAAAAATCTATTGATGCATGACAATCTTGAAGAAACTGTAAGTTAAAATGCAAAATATACCTTGTTCTTCCTTACCTGGTAGATAAAACAATTTCAATAGCAAAGATTTGTGAAGAAAGAGCTACAACAATGGGAAACCAATAAAAGTTTGACCTATTAACATGAAGGTTATTATTCATCATCCATCCAACAAAAATATGTAGCTTTATTCTCTCAAAACATAAGAAAAAAATGTCTATTTCTTCTACAACAAACTTAACCAATTTTCTTTTATTAGGAATAAACCATAGCAACCAAAAATATATTTATAACAACTACGGAGATATAGGAGATTTATCTACAAGGATATGAATACAATGGATATATGTAGAAAATAAAACATTTACATAATTGTCTAGCTTTATCCCCACTGTCCATCTCACTAAATGCATCTCTAGAACTATAGCTAACACATTTTCTCATAGGAGTAAACTACTAAATTCCTAATCAAACTATCTAAGATGAAAAAATAGTTAAATGATCTTTTAATTAAATTCTTGATAAAAATCATGATGTTTGGTCTCTGAATAGCTAATGCAGCATGTATTTGGCCAATAGGCTAACCAAAAGGAACCTTTAACAATGCATTTCAATGTTTGTCTGAATCCATATTAAGCCTCCACGTTCTGGGATTTGTTATTGAACTTTAAAGTTCCTCCATTCGTCCTGTGGTTGAGGTATTCGTGCAAGATGAAAACATGCCAATATGTCAATATATATAACATTTATACTAAGATACATTATTCATGAAGGGTGAGATAATATCAATTACATTGTATAGGTGCCCATTTATTTTGTAATGTACAAAGTTTGAGAGTTAAAATATCTTCTACAGATGTGTTGTCGTGTGGTTTGGTAACCATTAACCTCAATTCAGTCAACAATCAGGACAAGGCTCCTCTGAATACCTTGCCTATTTTGGCACAGGCATGGAGGATGTTGGCTATACAACTGTCAATTTTCACTTGCTCAAAGCTTTCAAAGCCTTGTCAACAAATCTATTTTGTGCACATTTTGCAATCATGACATTCCACAGGACCACATATATGGGAAGTATTTCACCAAAAAATTTAGATACAAGGTTTTTGATTCCAAGTTTTGCATACATTTACAAGAGGGGTTGCAACAACATCATCTAAAAAAATTCTTATATCTTTTATCGTTTGATGGATGTTTATGATTTGTTCTAGAGATCGCATTTTCACACAGGAAGTGAGGATATTGACAATAATTACATAATTTGTATTTACACCTGCCATCTTCATTTTCTTGAGAGTTTCTAAATCCTTTTAAACAAATCCTCTTCGTAAATATTTTGCAATCAAGACATTTCAGGAGGTCACGTTTCCTAGAGACATTCAATTATACAGTTCATGTGTCTTGTGTATAGTTCCATATTTTACACATCCTGCAATCATGGGGTTCTATGAGCTGATATCTCAATCATGTATTTCCTTCCATATATCTAGCTTCTTTCTTCATTAGAGATAGTGGAGTTGGCCATCAAGGGAGGAGACCTACACTTATCAACAATTTACTAGTGTTCAAGAATTCAAGCGTTCAAGCATAATTACATCTATGATCTATGATTTGGCACTTGTAAATCCATTACATTTGTGAAGACATCCAACATCCTATGTTCTACATACAAGCATTCATACATCTTTGTGTGTGGCGGATTCAAATCCATCCATGAGGGTTTCACAAGCGAGGTAAATATTTACATTTGTCTTGCTTTTGCATGCTTTTATTCCAATTCAAGATTAATTCCTAATAGGGGCTTGACCAAGGCAAGCCCCTCTCCCCTAGAAAAATTATATTTTTCTTGTGTAGGGATAGATTTGTAGGTTTTCAAGTTTTTGGGATCAGATTTGGCTGATTTAGGGTTACATTTTTTGTTGGACATTTATATCTCAATTTTTTTGGATAGTGCAGGTACAAGTCACTCTTGACTTGTACTCAAGTGTGACCTGTACATCCAATTTGACCTTACCTACAAGTCGACCTAATCCTGGAGCCCTCAAATTTTCACAGTCGGTAGATTTCAGTGTTCAGGTTCCAAATCCAGTGCAATTTCAGTTTCTATTAGAGTCTACTGCTTATTTTTTAGATTTGATCTTGTGACCTCTACTAGCCTTCAAGGTGAGTCCAATTTCCTCTTTTTCATTTCATAGCACTTACTTTGAGATATTTGATTATGTCTTCTATGTGCTTGATTTTTACATGTGCTTCTACTCTACTTGCATTGCATTTAATCAATCAACTAGCCTTAGGTCACTTAATCAAACACAAACATTCTCAATTGGCATTAATCAATATCAATCAACAAACAATAAAGGGAAAGTACAACAAAAGAAAAAGGGATCTTTTAGATATTCACCCATGAAAGGACTTGAATTTGGCATTAACACCCCTATATCCATTTGGGTTGTGCTAATCTAATTTGGGTTCTCTCGACTGTTATATTTAGGGATCCCTCTTTCTCTTTCTGTAATGTGCATAAAAGACTTGGTGAATCAACCTTCAACCACCTTCACCTTTTTTTATGTTATAGTAAGTATTTAAATTTACATGTATATATTAAACAAATTTCATAGCTATAAATTTAATATATATCTAGATCTGTAACTTTTTTTCATATATAAATTTCTTGCAGGAAACACCTTTGCAGTAATATAGCAACGCTTGGAAATGTAGGAGTTAGTTACTATTTATCGCAATGCACAAACGAGAGGAAGAAGTTAACTAAAC
>MU227879.1:818958-853169 GCA_018584345.1 Thuja plicata | reverse complement strand
TATATATATATATCAAACGCTGTTAAAATTTCCATGCAAGTTCAACTGTTTTACAAGGAACATATTTCAAGAAAATCAAAATAGTTCAACATGGAATTTACTTTGTTGATTATCAACCTGAAATCATGGTATATCAATATAGCCACCTAGTAATTGCTAGCTCCCTTTATATCGATCCAATTAAATTTCAATGTGAACGTCATAAGTGGAGACTAGATAGTGAGGATCATGAGAGAATATTACATGTTCTCCAAGAGCGGGCTGAACCACTTGACATGGTCTGAATAATGTTTACAAATATGCTTTTATGTTTCCAAGACTAGATAATGTTTATGTTTGCAAGATTTGGCTTAAGGGTATGTAATTGAAATGGCTTAAGAGAATGATGTTGTACCTGATGTAATTAGTTTTATGAATAATTCATTGCAATTTCTTATTGGATCTACTTTGAAATTATTGTTTAGATTAGATCAAGATTAAATTAATTATTTATGTTTACATGTCTTAAGGGCATGTATTAAATTGACATGGAATATTAAATTGTCTTAAGGGGTGTACATACAATTGACAAATTTGAATATTAATTGATGTATTAAATAAGTTGAATCAATTAGTTCAAGATATAATTGAAATTGATTAAATGACCTTAAATAGTAGATAAATAAATTATTCATGTTTACATGTCTTAAGAGGTATGTACTAAATTAAAATTGATTATTAAATTGTCCCGAGGGGATGTATTTATTTGACAAATTTGAATATTAATTTATGTATTAAATTGGTTAAATTGATTAAATAACCTTATATAGGTTATATTGATGAATTGATATATTAATTCCTAGAGAGAGAGTCTTAAGGGGTTTGTGTGTGTGTGTGTGTGTGTGTGTGTGTGTGTGTGTGTGTGTGTGTGTGAGAGAGAGAGAGAGAGAGAGAGAGATCTTCTAAGGTTTTCTAAATATTTTTAAGATTATATTTAAAAAAATTTATAGATTTTCTAAGGTTTTTAAAAGTTTTTTAAGATTTTCTAAAAAAATTCTAATGTCTTCTAAATACTTTCTATTTTTTTTTTTAAATTTTCTTCAAATAAACTATTTTATTTTTTTTAATAATTCAACAATTAAAAACTACAAAAAAACATATATATTTGCATAAAAAAATTAAAAACCTAATAATAGACTAAAAAAATTTAAAACATGCAACATAGAAGCAAAAATAACAATGAAAGAAAATTTATTACATACCTAGTATAGTAACACCGATGTGTAAGGTGGTGTAGCACAATCCTAGCCAAAAGTCACCTCCTCATCCAAGGGGGTTCGCTAGAAGCATTATGGAGCCCAAATCTACTGTTGATGATGACAAAATAACTATCACATTTGGGCTCAAAACCCCCTTCGATCGAAGGGGGTGTTCAAACAAAGCCCCCTACACAAAAGGTTTTGATCAAACCCCTATGACGTCATAGGTTCGATTGAAGCCCCCTATGCAAGGGGCTTTGATTGACCCAATGACATCATAGGGGTTGGATTGAAGCTCCCTGCATAGAGGTCTTCAATCAAAGGCCTCAATGTACTTTGATCGAAGCTTCTACTTCAAACGAAGGTTTTGTTTATGCGACCACCCATTTTTCCTTTGGGGAAAAAATTATAACCCACTATTGTGAGATCACCCTATGTTATGTTATTCTATTAGTTTATGGATTTATGTGTCGTACTCTATACTCTATCTGTATGGGACCTACAAGCATCATGCAATTGTCCTATACCCACGTTTTCATCCTCAACTCGCGTTTGTGTCTTAGGCAGTGAGCTCACAAGTTTTAGCATTTTGTTTATATAGTGTGCTTTTTTGGTCTGTATAGTTGAAATTTCAATTGGTGCTAGCAGGTGGTAGTTATCTTAACTTTCTCATATTTGTGTGTGTAGTTCATTTATTTTATTTATCAATTATTTGTCATGATCCCCTAGCTCACCAGGGTGTTAGTAGAAGCGAGGTGGCATAAGGGTTGATTTATCCTTCAAGACTTTAACTGGTGTAGAGATTGATGAACTTGTTGATGAGGTGTTCATTGCCTTTACACACACGCGAAGCATATGCAAGTCTCATATTAATAAGGAATTGTAGTGAATGCTAATATTGCACCTGTGGTGGACGACCATTCACAAGGCTTGTCAACCGTACCAGTGTGTGACTATTAAATGCTCCATCCCCACATTATTTAAATATTGAAATGAATAAATGAAGAGTTTTAATGACGTTCATAAGACTAATATTCTAAGGGACTACTTATCATAGCCTTAAACTAATTCTATAGATTTTTCCATATCTGGTCTCCTTGACAATATAAAGACAAGCTGAAAATAGGACAAAACTTTTCTAAAGGTCACTGACTATTAAGATTCACTCCATGTATTGGAGATATAAAAATAAATGTATGAAAGTATAAAAAATATATAAAAGTAGAATATAAAAAGATACACCTTAGATGTAAAATGGTATCAATATACACCCTATTTGAACTCTATAAATTAATAATTAAATTTATAAA
This sequence comes from Thuja plicata, assembly GCA_018584345.1. Taxonomy (NCBI): domain Eukaryota; kingdom Viridiplantae; phylum Streptophyta; class Pinopsida; order Cupressales; family Cupressaceae; genus Thuja; species Thuja plicata. The sequence goes on along the minus strand of MU227879.1, from coordinate 850,621 downwards.
TATATTTCTTTCATAGAATTTATTTATAAGATAATAAAAATAATAAATTTATTTTCATACTTTTATATATTTGTTTTTATATCATTCTTATAACATATATATGAAAATAACCAAATTCTTAATGGTAAAAATATGAATGGAGTAGGATGATTTAAAATTTAATTATTTTAATATTAAGTCACTTCATACTTTCATATATTTATTTTTACAACATTCTTTCATGTAGAAAAATGATTCTTAATAAATAGATTAATATCAATTTGTAAAACTTATATTACACCTCTATATATATTTTTAATAAATTTCATATATTTATATATTACATTTATATTTAATAGAATCATTTAAAATATATATTAAATCATATTATAAAATAATTAAATATTAATTTTAAATATATTATATTATATTGAATGAAATATTAATAGAAAGATTTATAAATTCATACTACATTAGAATTATTAAATTATATTAAAAGTAAATATATTTCAACTATGCTGTGTTGGAGATGGGAGGAAGTGGTACAGTACGAAGTTGATTGGACGGGGACAGAAGGGAGTACTGACACCAGCGATGGCATGCCCGGTGCAAATTTGTTAGTCAACGTGAAATGCAAGTGGAAAATAAAAACGGCTAAATATCTGACAACACCCAACTTTCCAACCGGCTTGCATTGTACTCGGCCGATGTAAACCATTGATGCTGGAAATCACCCCGTTCATTTCATATATGAAACGCCTTTAGCCTAAAAATAATAAAATACAATATAATTTAGTTTTGCCCTATATATTTTTGTTGAAATAATGTTATCTTTAGAATCTTAGGTCATATGTCTTAGTTTTGTATTTATTTTGATGTGAATGGTCTAATATATTAATATTAATAAATGATAGATCTTTGTGTTAGGTGTGACTTTTATTTAAATTTATATTTTATTTTATCTTGAATGTTAACGAGTGGTTTGGTTTCTTTGTTCTCTATCTTATAATTGTTACTTATTCTTGTACAACATGTCTATATAATTTGGAAGAATGCAGAATTGATTTTTACATTTCAAAGTTTAACAATTAAATTTAAACTTCCTTGTCTCTTTCCATCAATTATCAAGTCAACCTAGCACATGTTTGTATACATTTTATGTCATAGTATTTGAAAATATTCATTGTATACAAAAATATATAGAGGAATATCAATCATGAAATTATAGAATTACTAAAGCATCTACTTTTCAATTGAGAGAATTAAAAGAATCAAATTTAAATCACCCTCCTATGGCCCATCATTAATTCAAGCTGCCAAGGTGCTTGACTTAGTACATCTTGTTCACCTATCAAATGAGCAAGCTACTCAATAGCATCTTAGAACATTGTATTAACAAATGCAAGTATTTAAAAGGCAAAGGTAAATAAGTATTCAAATGCACTTTTAGTCAAATCAATAATACACAATTCTAATCAATTTTATGTGTAAGACTTGGTTTGTAGTAATTGGCATCAACCTCATGGAGCTCAAGATTGATCTACAACAAATTTTATGATACATGCATGGGGCCAATGCCTTTAATTTTTTTAAATGGAAAATTGATCTATAATATCATCAACATAATTAATACATCATCAAACCTAGAGTTGAGAAACCTAATCATCCTATTTAATTATCACATTTATTGCTATTCAATTATCTATCACAATTCTATCATTAAATCTAATTTGACATGATAGTTGGTTACATATATTTAATTATTGTAATTATTGTAATGATTAAATTAGCATACCCATGGTAATCCTTATTTAGTTTGTGCCCGCCAACCTTTTTGAGAATGACTTAATGCAATTGTATATTAATAAGCAGTCTACTATTATGTTAAGGGTTAGCTCATGGCCTTATCCCTATTCCACCCCTATTGATTCCAACATTCAGTTCTTATCTAACAATAAGAATGTATTTTTAAAATAATTTATGAGTGATGTAGTATCAACGTAGATCAACCCTACAAAAATACAAAAATAACCCTCGCAGTGGAGGATGTTGGCTCCATGGTTGAACACCCAATTGTGTTTAACATTTTTGTCATCCAATTTAACTTTGTTGGAGTAAAAATTGAGGGGAAGAATGTTGCATAAAATTTTTATGTTATTTTCCAAATTTATGAGACCACCTTGTCATTGATATTGGGAGAACTACCATCATGTATAAAATTGATGATGTGGTATCATTATTCCTTTCTAGAGATATTTGAAAAATAACTATAAATATGCTAAGGACACCCAAGATGTTTATAGTAGATAGAAAGAAGAAAAAAAAAAGAATAAGGACAAGAGGAAAAATAAGTCTAGATCTAAATCTTATGAGAGATCCAAAACTCCTAGTAATTCCAATGTAGAATGTTGATATAAATAGCCACACTAAAAATTGTAGATGTAACTATAAGGAGAAGTGGTGCGAGAGTACACAGACAAATTTGTGATCGACACAACCCAAAAATAATTTTAAATATTTTTCATAGAATTTTTGGTTTTGATTTTTTAGGTTGGAATCTCTCTTCCAATGCCTTAACCTCTCTAATTCATATTCTCTTTATCCATTTGTGAGAACCAAAATTTATAGAAGACATAGCACATGGACTATTTAACAAAATGTCTCGTGGAAGATGCCAATTCATGAACTGAAATATTGTATAATGGAATTGGTAGGTCTAACACCATTTTCCAAAACTCTTGGTGAGAGACCAAAACTGTCTAAGGACAATATTGTCGTAATTGTTTTCGCAGAGATGGAAGTTAGAAAGAAAATAAAAGAAGGAAGGGAACAGGGATAGATGGGAAAGAAGTAAAAACACTAGAATGAGAGGAGGAGTTGTGTAAGGACATAAGGCTCGAATGGGTAGAGAGGGAAAGGTTGGGGAATGTTATAAACCAAGGAGAAGATAGAGAAGGATTTGGGGAAGGAACCAATTCCAAAGGAGGAGAGGGAGTTGTGTTGAAGAGAGGATAAAGGAAGGCATTTAAAACATTGTGTGTGGGAGAAGAGAAGAACAACTTCATAAGTGATTGCGAATATAAATTATGAATAGAAAGAATATAAGGTAGAGATGAGTTAAAAAAATAGAAAATGATACTACACTACATATTTCAATGCATTTAATAAAAGGATAAAATTGTTTCTTTTTGTTTTGTTGTAACCGTTTGCTTGTGAATTGGGAATTTTTATCTAGGAATGTTTCTTCTACATCAATTTGTATCAGAGCTAGAGGTTTTGATTGTATAGGCAAAGTGTCAAACATGAGGTGTTCATTCTATGCCAGGACCTACAAGTGAAGAGAGTTGTATGAGCATACCATCGACTATAAGGTAGTTCACACTTGAGAGTGTTGTGAAGAAGCTTGCATGAGTTTTTGTAAGTAAGAGAGAGAAGCCATGAACAACAAGAGCTTGAAAATGTTGATTAAAAGAGAATTGAATATGCTGCCTCAAAGAGGAATGCTAAGAATAGAGGAGGTTTTGGAGAAATTTTTAGAATTGATAAGAAATGATATCATGGATTATATATGAGAACATGTCAGATTGGTTACCAAAAATCCAAGAAATCATGTGAGTGAAGAAAGTGAAGTGGAGGAACACGAAAGAAAAGAAGAAGAACCTGTGGATGCTGGAGAAGAAATATTTTTTAGGGATCTTTCAAGTATCGCAAGGAGCAACAAAATAGATATACCAAGTTTTTTCTGGAACGTTAAACTCAAATGAGTTGATTGATTAGATAGGGGAGTGAGAAGAATATTTTGAAGTGAAAGAAATCAAAGATATGCAAACAGTAAATTTATTCCAAAAAAAGTTGAAAGGGCATAATGCATTATGGTGGAAAGAGTTGAAAAGGGACCAAACAATGAGGGAAGACCCCAAATAACTAGGTGGACCCAATTGGTGATCAAGCAGAAGAGGAAATTTATTCCTATAGATTATGAAATGGAATTATACAAGAAGTTGAAAAATCTAAAATAGAAAGATATGAGTGTGAAGGAATACACAAAAGATTTCTACAAGCATGTCATTTGATCGAGAAGGCATGAAATCGATAAAGAAAAGGTAAGAGTAGAGGCATGTGAATGACTTATAATTCAATATCCAAGATGAAATGAGTATGATTTAGATTAACACCGTAAAAGAAAAATATCAATATGAATTGAAGGATGAGGAGAAGAAAGAGATAAGACAACTAAACAACTTTAAAATTCATGGAAGGTTTGCAGCTAAGAAGGGGCAAGCAATCAACAACAAAGGAAAGTAAAATGAAGAAGAATGCAAGCTCAAATGGAACAAGATAGTCGACCAAAACACAAAAGAGAAAGAGATACATACAAGAGGATGTGGTAGCAACACCATAAGATCCCCTGGTAAATGTTTCCAGTTTGGAGAAGGTGGTCATGATGCTTATGAATGTCCTAAGATACAAGAAGGAAATAAGAAGAGTGTAGTGAGAAGATTTTTCTCACAAGAGGATGAGGAGGAGAATGATGCAACCTCAGGAGGTGAAAATCTTGAAGATGGTGAAACTTTCTTGATAATAAAAGTGTTGGCGAATCCAAAGGTTGCAGAGGAGGAAATATCCCAATGAAGAAATCTCTTACGAACCATGTGAATAACTCATTTTTAAGAACAACATCCATGAGTTAACTTAATTCTACAAATGCTCTGAAACTTTCCATTACTCTATTGACCTTGGAAATACCACAAATTTTCTCCCCTAGTTCAAGATAGCATTAAAATCCCCTTTGAGTACATATAATAACTACTCTCCAAATCATCAATTTTTTCTTTCAACTTTTTCCATAAGGCATCTTTATCTTTAGTACGTGTGGGTATATACATATTAAAGATGTAAAAATCCAAATTTGAAGAAACTAAATTTACCTTACACAATATCCAATTATCTTCTAACTCAACCATAGCAAATTTTATGAAATTTGAATTCCATAAACCCCCAAGCCCTCCGATTGTCCAAGAGCATCATGAAATATCCCTTACCATTTTTTGCAAAATTTTAGAAAAAGAATGCCAAATTCTTAATGTGATTTAGTTTCTTGTAGACAAATAAAATATGAACCTCCTTTCTCTAAATAGAGCTTTATCAAACACCTCTTGTTAGAAGCCAAAAGGCCCCTAACATTCCATGTTACTATCTTCATTGAACCCCAAGGGAGGCTCTGGCTCCCTTGGTCTTTTTTAGAAATTTAGTTACATTGACTAAGCCTTTTTTTGCTCCTTCACCTTCTCTTTTCTAGCAATTTTTTTTCCTACCTCTACACTTTTTTTTATTTCCTGAGAATATTTTTTGTTGATTGTCTTTTACTTTGGGGGTCCATAATCTCCAATTTGTCTTCTCCATATAGAGCATCTTCTAAGGATCATCCATCCTCCATTTTTTCATTAGAAATCATTGAAACAATCCCCTCTCCTACTTGAATCACCTTCTCTTTGGCGGATTCCATGTATTTTCCTCCCTTGTCTGCAAATAGACTAGTGCAAGTTTTATGGCCATAGAGATCCCTAACTGACCTCAAATAAATTCTCAACGTCCTTTGTTGGACTCTCCAAAAAAATTCCCTTCTTGTGCTTTTTCTTTTCTCCAAGTTCGCTACATGCTTATCTTCCATGTCTTTTACCACTAGTTCTGGTGCGTTGCTAATAAGAGAGCCAAAGCTTTCTCCAATGCTAATAGGCTCTTTTATAACTTCTTTCCTCCCAACTATAATTGTTTATCCAATAAATAATTTTTTATTTTCAATTTTGTGATACAAATTCTCTTTCTTCAGGGTCAATTCTCTACCTTTCTTAGACTCGTCCTATAATCAGATTCCCTATAATTTCTTTGGTAACGCAAGAGATAGAAGAATTTTTCTTCCTCAACTTTAATTTATTAAATCTAATATTTTTTCTATGCCCACAACCTTATTTTATTTTGGATTTGATTAATAGCTACAATCTTTATTCTTGCATAAAAATAAGAGTATTCATTAGCTAAGTCAACATCTACATCTATAATGGTACCTAATGATCTCCCAATTTTCTCCAAGCACTCTTCTGACCAGTACTCTATAGGAAAATTGTATATCCTGATCCAAATGGATGAGTCATAAGGATTCATCACCATTCGGTTTAAATTAGGATACCATGTTGCATGTATAAAGGTGATGAACTATAACTGATTGAATGTTTGAAGATGATAAGTTGATGATCACCGAGCTGCAAAAATGAATGCAAGACATTAAATCAGTTAATGTATTGTATTGCCATTGATGTCAACTTGATATAGTCTGATTGTTCATACACATAATATCATAACTTTGAAGATTTGAAGAGATAAAGTTTATGTTATCAGTAAAACATAAAAAGGTATGTATACACTGAGTGACAGTAAACACCGACGGACAGTGCACATTGATGGACAATGAACACCAAGTAGTTCACAGTGTATACCAAACACCACAGTAATCGAGCATAACTAAAGTTATTATCGAGCATAACTGGAGTTGATGACCAGTCAAAACTGAATTTAAAGAACGAAAAAATTACTTAGCTAGCAAGAGATATATTTAGGGATTGACTGATTGATTACTTTGTTATCTATGATTAGTTAAAATAAAGAAAGGAAAGAGATTTAAAGCGTGTTTTATTCATAGTTATCAAAGAGAGATCTATGAAATAAAACTAAAGTTATGGGACAAAGCAAGCACATGGCGAGTTTTACAGATCAAGAAGTGATCCACGACAAAAACAAGGAGATTGAGAAGTTAATCATGTCTATATAAAGAGACAAGGAATTCATTAAAGGAGAGGAAAGATAAATATATTATGGTGAAGATAAAAGTCTTCATGCAGATCTTATCATACAGGCTGTAGAATAGAGCCAAGGAATTCTGCAGACACCAAGAAACAGAGGATAGAGCATTCACTGAGAAGAAGAAATAAAGAGAGAAAAGGAATTGAAGAGTATATTGATCAGAGATGTATTATTGGACTAACAATAGATCTGAATATCTACAAGTTAAAGTTGTATTTTGAACAGATCATTTATTGTATCAATTTAACCATTGATTCAGAAAATCTCTTAACCGAGTGGGATTTAATAGGACCCTAATTGTATTGAGATACTCAAGAGTATCAAAAGGTTTTCTTGTTGATAGCATAGTGAGTGCTAGGTCAAAATAAAAATTGTTGGCTTTAAATCCTCTAACAAGGTCGCACTTGAAAATGTGTTGTAACCTTTAACAGGGTTGGCTCTTTATCGAGCTCACTTCAGAAGAGTGAAAATATTTTGGGTTATCGGTCCCAGGTGGTTTTTCCCTTAACAGGATTTCCACGTTAAAAATCTATGTGTCAAATGTGTATTTCTTTCATTACATTTATATTTTTCTTTACACATTATTGAAACTGGATTGGTCAGTTAACTCTAATTTTAGTTGCTGCTACTCGGTAAAGTCTAGAAAAGATAACCAATATATCTTACCGAGCAGTTTATATTTGTTAGAATTATTTATGGCATACATCTTGATGATTGGGGACTGTAAGATAACTGAGGAAATTATATTTGAGATATATGTTTTTGGTTGGATCTTTTGGAATTATTAAGGCCACTGATTCCCCCCCCCCCCTTAGTTATTCTAACAATTGGTATCAGAGCTTTGGTGCTTGGAAGAAAATTTTAAAGGGACTTAAGCTAAAGATCACAAGATGAGTAAAAGGGATGTGCCTAAGTTGAACAGAGACAACTTTGCATCATGGAAAAGCAGGATAATACTTCATCTATCAGGTATTGGAAATGATTTCACACAACACTTGGATACTAAATATGTTGCACCTATGGGACCTCTGACTGTTGATCAATGGAGAGAGAAACATGAACACAATTCTATGATGATAGAACTTGGTTCTTCACTAATCGATGCAGAATTTGAAGATGTGAAATCATGCACCTCTGCAAAGAAATTATGGGACAAACTCAAGCTAGTACATGGAGGAGATGCAAATGTGCTGAGAGCTAAAGCTTAAAGCCTAACAGGAAAGTTTGATGACCTGAAAATGAAAGAAGGATAAAACATCACTCAGTATAGTGACATAATCAAAGAAGTTGTCAATACTATTCGTGGAGTAGGAGGAGTACTTGAAGAGGAAATAGTTGTAAGTAAATTTCTCAGAACCTTACTGCATGTTTATGATATTAGAGTATCTCCAATTCAAGAAATGAGAGCAGTAGCTAGTAAAAATTTTACTCTTGATAGTTTGTTTGGTAGACTTATTTGATTTGAGATGAACAATTATAACAACAGTGTCTTACCTACTATTGAGTCTGCATTCAAATCTTCTTTGAAAATAAGAAAATCTAGTAACAAACACACTGTGAGAAATGATAGTGACAGTGATAGTGATGAAAAAGAACTTGATGAACTTGAAGCACTAATGGCTAGGAGATTACATAGAGGTAACTTAAGGAAGATATATTGGTAAATTACCATTGGTTTGTTTTAAATGCAAAGAAATCAGACATTTTGCTGCTGATTCCCTAACAAGAGAAAGGATGAAAGAAAAAATGACAGATCTTATGAAAAGAAGTATGACAAAAGTGATGACTGAGACTACAGAAGCAACCAAAACTCTGACAAAAGAGATAACCAAGATTACAAGGACAAAGGCAAGAAGGATTCTTACCTGGTTGAGAATAAAGCTGGAAATTGTGCTACTGATTCTGATGAAGATGTTGAGGTAGTATTTGTTTCTATGAAGGATGATTCAGATGAAGAAGAAAGGTATGTTGAAACTACACTCATATCTAAAGTTAGCAAAAATGATGTGTGGATTAATGATAGTGGTTGTACTCATCACATGGCTAGAGATAAAGAAAAGTTTGAAACTTTTGAATATTATAATGGTGGATCAGTTAGGATGGGTAATGACTCACCTTGCCTAGTTGAAAGAAAAGGTACCATCATGTTGAATAATCTAATCAGATGTGAAAATGCATATTGGGTGAAAGAACTTAACTATAATCTATTGATTGTTTCACAATTGAACAACACAAGACACTGAGTTGCATTTGAGAACAAAAAGATAGATCTATAATGGAATAGGAAAGTTGATCGGTACTAGAGAACAACCAAAAGGTAATCTATTCTATCTTGATAATATTGAGACCACATGTTTATTGGCTAGAAATGAAGACGTTTGGTTGTGGCATAAAAGGTTATGTCATGTGAATTTTGACAACTTGGTTAAGATAAGTAAGAAAAGAAAAGTAAGAGGCTTACCAATTGAATGTTTGAAGATGATAAGTTGATGATCACCAAGCTGCAAAAATGAATGCAAGACATTAAATCAGTTAATTTATTGTATTGTCATTGATGTCAACTTGATATAGTCTGATTGTTCATACACATAATATCATAACTTTGAAGATATGAAGAGATAAAGTTTATGTTATCGGTAAAACATAGAAAGGTATGTATACACTGAGTGACAGTAAACACCGACGGACAGTGCACACTGATGGACAATGAACACCGAGTAGTTTATAGTGTATACCAAGCACCACAGTAACCGAGCATAACTAAAGTTATTACCGAGCATAACTGGAGTTGATGACCGGTCAGAACTGAATTTAAAGAATGACAAAACTACTTAGCTAGCAAGAGATATATTTAGGGATTGACTGATTGATTTCTTTGTTATCTATGATAAGTTAAAATAAAGAAAGGAAAGAGATTTAAAGCATTTTTTATTCATAGTTATCAAAGAGAGATCTATGAAATAAAACTAAATTTATGGGACAAAGCAAGCATGTGGCAAGTTTTACAGATCAAGAAGTGATCCACGACAAAAAAAAGGAGATTGAGAAGTTAATCATGTCTATATAAAGAGACAAGGAATTAATTAAAGGAGAGGAAAGTTGAATATATTATGGTGAAGATAAAAGTCTTCATGCAGATCTTATCATACAGGCTGAAGAATGGAGCCAAGGAATTCTGCACACACCAACCAACAGAGGACAAAGCATTCACTGAGAAGAAGAAAGAAAGAGAGAAAAGGAATTGAAGAGTATATTGATTAGAGAGGCATTATTGGACTAAAAATAGATCTGAATATCTACAAGTTAAAGTTGTATTTTGAACAGATCATTTATTGTATCAATTTAACCATTGATTCAGAAAATCTCTTAACCGAGTGGGATTTAATAGGACCCTAATTGTATTGAGATACTTAAGAGTATCAAAAGGTTTTCTTGTTGATAGCATAGTGAGTGCTAGGTCAAAATAAAAATTGTTGGTTTTAAATCCTCTAACAAGGTCGCACTTGACAATGTGTTGTAACCTTTAACAGGGTTGGCTCTTTATCGAGCTCACTTCAGAAGATAATTCTTGCACATAACATAATTGTCAAATGGGAAAAATGACAAATTATAGTTTCAAGAGAAAAACCTACACATCTAATGTTATTCAGGAGTTAGTCCATACTGACTTATGTGGACCAATGAGAACAAAGAGCTATTACGGTGATAGATAATTTATTCTATTTGTTGATGACTATTCTAGGATGATGACTGTAATGTTCTTAAAAGAGAAGTCTGAAGCATTTAAGATGTTCAAATGGTATAAAGCTAAAGTTGAAAACCAAAGTGGAAAAGAACTAAAATATTTAAGATCGGATAGAGGAGGAGAATTTATTTATGATGAATTCACTAACTTTTTTAATGAGCATGGGATTACAAGACAGGTTTCTGCACTGAGAACACCACAACAAAATGGGATTGTTGAAAGGAGGAATAGATCAATTGTTGATTGTGTGATGATTGAAAAAGGCATCACACAAACATTCTGGAGAGAAGTTGTAAGTGTTTCTATCTACACACTAAACCGAGTTCAATTGAAGAAAGACACAAATAAGACACCTTATGAGCTATGGTATGGATACACACCAAATGTGAGTTACTTTAGAATTTTTTCAAGTCAATGTTATGTATTGAAACATGATAGAAATGGGAAAATTGACTCTAAAAGTGATGAAGGAATATTTCTAGGATATTCTACTAAAAGCAATGCTTATAAATATCTGAACAAATCTTCTAACAAAATCATTGAGAGTGCAAATGTTAAAGTGGATGAATTTTCCTATAAAAATGATGAGGAAAGTAGAAAGGAACTGGAAGATTACAACAGATTTGTCTACATTGATGAACCTGACACCTTGCCTGAGCAATAGAATAATGCAACCGAGCAATAGGCTGCACACACTGAGAATTAGGAAAATGCTCATAATGCTGCACCTAGTGATAATGAAGATCAAAATGAAGAACAAAGATTTGAACCTGTCCTTACTAAATATGTCAGAAGATGCCATCCACAAGACCAGATCATTGGACACAAAAGAGATAGAATGAGAACAAGAAGTAAGTCACTTAACAATAGATGTTTGATTTTTGATTTTGAGCCTAAATCTGTTAATGCTGCACTTGAGAATCAAGAATGGGTTAGTGCAATGAATGAAGAGACTGAACAAATTGAGAAGATTAAAACATGGACATTAGTACCTAGATCGAGTGACAAAAATATCATTGGCACCAAATGGATTTTCGAAAACAAACTGAATGAGAATCGAGAAGTCACAAGGAACAAAGAAAGACTACTATGGAAAGGGTATGCACAAGAAGAAGGTATTGATTATGGAGAAACCTTTGCACCCATTGCGAGACTAGGAGTAAGAATTCTACTTGCTTATGTTACTTTTAAAGGATTCAAAGTATACCAAATGGATGTTAAATCTGCATTTCTGAATGGAATACTAGAACAGGAGGTATACATTGAACAACCTAAAGGGTTTGTTGATCCTAACAAGAGGAACATGGTTTGTAAACTACACAAAGCCTTGTATGGATTAAAACAAGCACCAAGAGTATGGTATGAAAGAATTCACTATTATCTCATTAGTATTGTATGTGTTAGAACAAGTGACAACAATAATCTATATTTGAAAGAAGATACTAATGATAAAGTTTTGATTGTTGAGATATTTGTTGATGATATCATATTTGGAGGTAATTATATGCTATGCAAGTCATTCACTGAGGAAATGAGCAAAGAATTTGAAATGTCAATATTTGGAGAGATCAATTTTTTCCTTGGTCTACAGATTCTACAACAGGATGAAGGCATCTACACCACACAATCCAAATACATAAAAGAAGTTATGAAGATATTCGAGATGGAGGACTCCAATCCAGTTGGAACACCTATGGAAACCAGATGCAAATTGGCAAAGGAAGACAAGGAAACCGAGCTAAATTGGACCTTATACAGATCTATGATTGGAAAACTAATATATGTTGTACAAACTAGACCTGATATAGCACATGCAGTTGCTATAGCTACAAGATTCTTTGCTAATCCTAAGGAATAACACATGGCTATTATCAAAAGAATTTTGAGATATCTGAAGAATACTGAAGACTATGGTTTGTGGTATAATAAAGAAGGCAAATTTGAGCTACAAGTTTATACTAATGTTGATTGGGCTGGAAACATAGATGATAGAAAGAGCACTGCAGGAGGAGCATTCTTTATGGGTGACATACTTGTCACATGGATAAGTAAAAAGCAAGGATGCATATCTCAATCAACTACAAAAGCAGAATATGTAGATGTCGCTGCAAATTGTTCTAACATTACATGGATCAAGCAATTGCTGAAAGGTATGAATGAATAAATTCTTGACCCAGTAATTATCTATTGTGACAATACAAGTGCTATAAAATTTTCAAAGAGCCTTATGATGCATGCCAAGACAAAGTACATAGTTATTAAGTATCATTACTTAAGGGAACAAGTACAAGAGAAACAAGTGATACTGGAATATGTACAATCCAAAGAACAACTAGCAGACATATTTAAAAAACCATTGCCAAAAGATACATGTGAGCACTTTAGGAATAGACTAGGAGTTCATCCCTTGTCTACTGGTCACTAAGATGACTAGGAAGCTACATCAGCCTACACATTATCAGAAGATCAATCATGTTGATGCAAGCTGAGAAATGGGCTGAAATGAGAAATCAGTACACTAAAGGTACTTATCTGAACCGCACACCAGAGATATTGTTGGCTAATACAGAGCTATAATTTTTTTTTGGCACTGTTGTCAAAGAGAGAGAGATATTCAATGAAATATCACATATCCATCAGGGAGAAGAATATTCAAAGGGAGAGAAAGATTCAATGGAGAGAGGTATTCAATGAAATAACCATCCATCAAAGGGAGAGAATTGGAGAAGAGATTCTACAAGAAAGGGAGAGACATAATCAGAAGACAGAACTGCTACACCTATCCATTGAAGGAAATGAAGAAAGGGCTACACCTATCCATTGAAGTGAATGAAGAAAGGGAGAGCACATAGAAGAACCAAATCTAAGCTAGAAGAGCTTACCGAGACTCAGATATTTGAATTGGTTATAGAACAATAAGTTTGATATGTTATGGCATGTTTTACAATGCATATTTCATAGTATGTTTCCATCAATGCCAAAGGGAGAGATTGGTGAACTATAATTGATTGAATGTTTGAAGATGATAAGTTGATGATCACTGAGCTGCAAAAATGAATGCAAGACATTAAATCTGTTAATGTATTGTATTGTCATTGATGTCAAATTGACATAGTTTGATTGTTCATACACATAATATCATAACTTTGAAGATTTGAAGAGATAAATTTTATGTTATCAGTAAAACATTAAAAGGTCAGTATGTACATCGAGTGACAGTAAACACCGACAGACAGTGCACACCAATGGACAATGAACATTGAGCAGTTCACAGTGTATACCAAGCACCACAGTAACCGAGCATTACTTAAGTTATTAGCAAGCATAACTGGAGTTGATGATCGATCATAACTAAAGTTAAAGAATGACAAAACTACTTAGCTGGAAAGAGCTATATTTAGGGATTGATTGATTGATTTCTTTGTTATCAACGATCAGTTCAAATAAAGAAAGGAAAGAGATTTAAAACACATTTTATTCCCATTTATCAAAGAGAGATCTATGGAATAAAACTAAAGCAGAGCTTTTTGGGATAAAGCAAGCATGGCGAGTTTTACAGATCAAGAAGTGATCTACGAAAAAAACAAGGAGATTGAGTGGCTAATTATGTCTATATAAAGAGACAAGAAATTCATTAAAGGAGAAGAATGTTGAATATATTCTGGTGAAGATAGAAGTCTTCATGCAGATCTGATCATATAGACTAAAGAACAAAGCCAAGGAATTCTGCAGACACTGAGCAACATAGGACAAAGCATTCACCAAGCAGAAGAAAGAAAGAGAGAAAATGAATTGAAGAGCACATTGATCAAAGAGGTATTATTGGACTAACAATAGATCTGAATATTTGCAAATTAAAGTTGTATTTTGAACAGATCATTTACTGTATCAGTTTAACCATTGATTCAACAAATCTCTTAACCGAGTGGGATTTAGCAATCCTTATTGTATTGAGATACTCAATAGTATCAAAAGGTTTTCTTGTTGATAGCATAGTGAGTGCTAGGTCAAAAGATAAACTGTTGGTTTTAAATCCTCTAACAAGGTCGCACTTAATAGTGTATTGTAACCTTTAACAGGGTTGGCTCTTCACCGAGCTCACTTCAAAAGAGTGAAAATATTTTGGGTTACCGGTCCCAGGTGGTTTTTCCCTTAACATGATTTCCACGTTAAAAATCTATGTGTAAAATGTGTATTTCTTTCATTGCATTGATATTTTGCTTTACACATTATTGAAACTGGATTGGTCGGTTAACTCTAATTTTATTTGTTGCTACTCGGTAAAGTCTATAAAAGATAAATAATATATCTTACCGAGCAGTTTATATTTGTTAGAATTATTTATGGCATACATCTTGATGATTGGGGACTGTAAGATAACTGAGGAAATTATATTTGAGATATAAGTTTTTGGTTGGATCTTTTGGAATTATTTTTAAGGCCACTGATTCACCTCCCCCCCCCCCTCTCAGTTATTCTAACAAAATGTTCTTTTTTCATCATCCATAAACCTCCTTACAATTTTTTTTCCTTCTCCACATTGGCAAAAATGACTAAAAAAATTTGGACATTCATTTTATTATGAAATCTATCTTTTATGAGTTTTTGATAGTTTCTCTATTTTTCTTTTTCCCTATAAATATGCAAATAATCGCTAGATCTTTCATTAACTCTTTGTTCACCGCAACTTCCTCCAAAAAATAAATGGTTTGGATGCCCAAATGATCTTCTACTTGAAAAAAGTCCTCCTTTTCTAGTTTATACTCTTCTCTCCCCTCTCTCCATCACCACTCTACAACTTCCCCCTTTTTGGATGATGAGATATTAACTTCTTTCTTTCAACTGATATTTATCCCGCAACTTATCCTTCACCTTTATCCCCCACTTTAATTAAGTAAATATTTATGATTTATTAAAATAATTATCATCCCATATCATTTTGATTTAATAATTACTTATAATTTAATTAATTATGGGGAGTCATATGACTAACTTAGTTGTCTAAATTAGGCAAGAGCCTATAAAACAATGGCAAGTTGTGAGCCTCTCATCTGGGAGGTCTTGGGTTCGAGTCTACTTGAGCTTGACATATATATTAATAATTAATCTCAACAAAGTAGTAGTAGTAGTAGTAGTAGTAGTAATAATAATAATAATAATAATAATAATAATAATAATAATAATAATAATAATAATAATTAATCTATGCTTCAGCCCATTACCTATTAAAAAAAAACTTAGTTGTCAAAATTTATTGAACTTGGACACTTGCCACAAAATTCAAACTAACTTTTCATCTCATCTGTTTATTTAATATTACATCTTGAAATCTACACCCTTCACATAAAGATATTTCCCCAATCACATTCTAGATGAGACAAACCCTAATCCTCAAGCAATCATAGGTATATGTGGAGAAGGGAATTCACTACCCTCGAGATTGATGAAATCTCGAAGGAGCGAATCGGCTCTTGCACCACCTCACTTCTAATAGCGCTCTAGTGAGCTAGGGTGATCAAGACATCCTAATTGAAAAAAGATGTTTTTTAAGGCTTAAATGAAATACTATGCAAAGTACAATAAATTTATGAACTGAACAACACTAATAGATAAAAATATTTTGACTATTGGAAGTGAAAGAGCTAACTCTCAAGATTATTTTTTAGGCTCTACGAGCTCAATACCTCAGGCAACTGCGCAAACCTGGGACTACAATGTGGATACAAGACATTTGTATGGTGCGCTTTCATCTTGTACAAACAAGTCACAAATTATGAGACAACAAAACTAGACACTCATAAGCTATATAGAAAATAAACAAAATCAATAAGAGTAAAAAAAGTGTGATCATATAATGGAAATAACATAAATGAAAAGAAAAAAAGGGAGAGGAATACGCTCATAGTGAATAAGGTAGAAGAATCTCACAAGTTTTTCTTTCTTCTCCTTCTCCAAAATCTTCAGACATGGAAAAATAAAAAATGTCGGGGCTATTTAAAGACTTGCCTCAGTCAAGTCACTGCTTTGGCGTTTCCACCTCTATAGTAGCCAGATAGATGAATAATCGGTGATAGATAATTGAGAGATAATAGATAAATGATATATAATAAATAAGACTATAAGATTGTGATAAAGAGAGTATGATATGCTAAAAATAATAAAGTGAAATGAAGTGAGAGACTCACCTTAAAATCCACGAAGCCAAAGCTCAATGGAGTGAATTCAAGGTGATGAGAAATATAAAGCTATCCAAATGCAAGAACGAGCTCAAGTATGTGAGAGAAGCGTAGAGTGAGTTTCCAACTATGTAGGAGAGATTGTGAACATGATAAGAGAGATATTTTTAAATTCCAAAAACCAAGTTTTAAGAAGTCCAAACGATTCTTGATGTTTATGGGTGGTGCTTAGAGATGTTGCACTACAAGGGTAGAAATTGTAACATCTCAATGGCTCATTTCACATTTCCAGATTTATGAGACAAGTGTGCATCATGTAGACATCTTTGTAGCATGCACACATCCTATATCAACCAAGCTACGTGGTCAAGAATCTGGGGAAAAAAGGTCAAGTAGATGGAGGGACATGAAGGCTTATATGGAATTTTGTTTTTTAGCTAAGGTAGGAGTCATGCAGTGGTAAATAATACAAGGTGAAATTTTATGACACTACATTTTCCCCCTACTTTAGCGAGTATATCGCCATCAAAGACACAAGCTAAAGTGAAGAAAAAACACATAAGATTCTTTGGTTTGCATGAGGTTTCCTCTAAGAGAAAGCCATGAATTATTGCAAGACTACATCCAACATTCAAGCTACAGACAAGCATGTCTAATGGAAAAGAGATGATGATAAGAGACAAAGATAAATCACTTGATAACATTCTAGTATGGGTATCAAGTTGTGTTATTCTAGATAACATTTGATAGAGTGATTTTGAGTATGATGATGAATGTAGAAAAAGCTAGATAGTTGCATGATAGGATGGCTTTAGACATGCATCAATACAAGTAGCAAAGGCTAGATATTTTTATGATAGGGTGACTTTGATCATGTCGGTATGAGTAGCAAAGGCGAGGCAGTCTTACGATAGGGTGAGAGATTATGACAACACAGATATGGGTAACAATGCTAGATAGCTGCATAATAGGGAAAAAGATAGACTTGTATGGGTGGTAAATATTGATGGATATACAATAGGGTGAAAGGATATGATAGATAAGTGGATTTTTTCCCACAAAGGTAGACAAGTAGATCAAAAAAATTAAATTTTTAGAAGAAAAAAATGTGATATAAAGACAATTAAATAAGTTGACATAATAGCCCCCTTAAAATGGACTGTGTTGCTCAGACGGGAACAAAAGACATTCTAAGGAGAGAAAGACACATTGTGAGATGTCAAAATACAAGATGTTTCCATGAAATGTCACCCCGCAATAGGTGACACAATATATCTACAACATCCAAATAAACTAGTAGAGACAAAGGGTTTTGGTTATTTGACGTTAGAACTCTTAAGAGTGAAAAAGATATATGATATAAGAGTATTTATGAGTATTTTAT
This sequence comes from Thuja plicata, assembly GCA_018584345.1. Lineage (NCBI taxonomy): Eukaryota > Viridiplantae > Streptophyta > Pinopsida > Cupressales > Cupressaceae > Thuja > Thuja plicata. The sequence goes on along the minus strand of MU227879.1, from coordinate 832,479 downwards.
CAAGGCCGACATGTTTCAAATTTCAAGAAGAGCACATGAAGATAAATAAAATAGAAAATTTGGGTCAACATATAAGGATGACCTAAATGCCCCCAACACTTTGCATTATCCCCAAATAATAAGTCAATATATGACAAATAGAAGCAAATAATGAAAAATAGAAGAAGTTTTATAACACAACCATATGTTTCCAAGTACCAATAAAGTACAAGTTTCCTCTAGAAGGGAAAAAAATTAACATACAAGCACGGGGGAACATAGATAAACACACACTAATGTAAAGATGTAGAAGCAAGTATTGCCTCACAAATCATCCAACAATAGATTATTTTCCTCCCGATATTGATCATGTGAGGGGAGGGTTAATATTATAATGAAATGGACACTACAACAACCCTAGGCACCCCACCCATATCCTAAGATAAGGATGAAGCCGTTTTGACATCCTCAACCAATAGCCCAACTAAGCTGAGTGTGTAGGATCTCGTGAAGATGACTGTCAATGCTAGAATCTCCTCAAGAGAGATGAACGTACATGCCTTGTAGGATGCAGGTGAGTCAACTTGAGGCGATGATGAAGAAGATGCACCAACAACCTCTAAAAAAGGGGCATGGATGATCTTGAGATCTAAGAAATAAATCACTCCACTACAAGAATAGAAATCAAAAGAGGGTCCACCGAAGCAGACTTGCAGTTGCAAAACTCTAGCACATGGACCTACTCAAACTTTCTTTTAAAGGATGGAAGGAAGACCCTTCAATCCATTGTAGTTTCCCTAACCACCTCAGGAAAGTTGGGATGATGATTAGGAGATGGTGTGGACTAAGTAGATATAATTGCACTAAACAAAAATTGTGTATGCAACATATTGACAGGTGTAGGAAACAATAAGATATCAATCAAAGAGATGATCAATGAGGGTTCCTAGGAAGGGAAAATGAAAACATAGAATCACTTTTCATGTGGGACAATAGTAACTCTTAGAGAAATAGGAAGTGAGACAAAGGATGGGGTTGCACAAGGTAGTGGAGTAGTAGGAGATGAAGTGGGAGAAATGGGCACAAGGACTAAGGACTATGTCTCTACCTTTGCTATGACTTCGCACTCTAGGCCATAACCTACCAGTGACACCGCATGATGGTTTTGATGAAGTTTCAAACTAGGATGAGAGGTCTTTAGAGGCTTGATGACATCATGATCCATCAATGTGACTATCAATGATATGAAAAACAAAGAGGATGGCTCTATAATATGGTAGGAGGTTTCATAGATGGAGCAACTACGGGTTCAGCCACAAGCTTAATTTCCCTTTTTTCCTTGTGGACAGTAGGAGGAATAGAGATTTCCCTCAAAGGTTGAGGGGTAGGTGCTAGAGGAGATAGGGAAGTCCTCAAAAATTTTGGTATGGAAGATTCCAATCCTATTGGAACACCAATGGTCACATGATGTAAATTATCTAAAGAAGGTGAGACACAAGAGGTAGATAATACTCTTTACCGATCTATGATTGGGAAATTGTAGTATGTTGTTCACAACAGACCTAATATAGCACACATTGTTGGGATTGTTGCAATATTTTATTCTAATCTAAAGGAAACACATATGTCTGTAGTCAAGAGAATTTTTAGATATCTGAAAGGACTTGAAGATTTTGGTTTATTGTACAAGAAAGGAGGTGCTTTTGATCTACAAGTCTACACCGATGCAGATTGGGCTGGAAACATTGATGATAAAAAAAGTACTAGTGGAGGTGCATTCTTTCTAGGTGAAAGATTGCTCACATGGCTAAGCAAGAAGTAGAGTTGCATTTCATAGTCTACTGTCGAGGTAGAATATGTTGTTGCTGCCATGAATTATATGAATATTATTTGGATCAAACAACTACTTAAAGGTATGCAAGAGATTATCTTAGATCCTATAACTATTTTTTGTGATAACACAAGTGCTATCAATATATCAAAAAATTCAGTTATGCATTCAAAGACCAAGCACATTTCCATCAAGTATCACTACTTGAGAGAACAAGTTCAAGAGAAGAATGTGGTATTGGAATATGTAAATTCAAAAGAACAATTGGTTGATATCTTTACAAAGCCACTACCGAAGGATGCTTTTGAGTATCTCACAGGTAAGTTAGGGTTCTTCCCCTATCCAATATTCACTAAGTAACATGAGGCATGTTTCATCAATTCTATAATTGATTAGAATATCTATTCTTGAATTGATGTTAGTGTGGCACACTTTAGGTGATTCCTGAAGTTGTGAAGAAATTTCTTTATGTAATGAGTATTTGTACATGTAAGGTATAATCCACTGCTGAAACATGTTTTCAAGAGTATGAATTTTTGTCATTATTGTCAAAGAGGGAGAGTATCAAATTGATGAAATTTATCCATAAGGGAGATATTGATGAAAGAGGGAGAATGAATTGTTACTATTTACTCATGAAGGAGAATCAAAATGTATGCTCCAGTATTAGAAGATTTATCCAAGAGGGAGAACAATGAAAAGTTTGAAGATCAAAAACAAAATATCAACTTAGAGGGAGTAATAACAGAGATTGACAATATTGAAATTTGTCATCATCAATTGCTATAGTACTAATATAGTGTTGCCATCAATGCCTAAGAGGGAGATTATTGATTAACTGATGGAGATGATGAAGACCGGATGATAATGAATATACATGTTTGTAGAAATAATTAGATTAGTTATTATTTTGTCATTGATGTCAAGCAATTGATTTACTGATTTTTATTGAGTTACCATATCATACGAAGGAAAAGTTAAAATATCAGACAATGATGAAGTGATGTTGATATAGTTTTTTGCTACTATATATTTGATGTTATCAAGTCAACACACTTGATTGATTAAGTTGGAAATTACAAAGAGTTAAGTTATGAATGAAAAGAGTTACTGTACCGAGCTAGATCGAGTCAGTCAGTATAGAGTTGTGTTGATCAGTTTTCAATTACCGAGCATCAAGCACCGAGCAGTGAATGAAGTTAGTTATTGAGTTGAAAAGAAAATTACTGAGTACAAGATATTGATTGTAAATGATGATAAGATCAAATTTAATACAAGGCTATGATGACCTAGATGGAGATAAGAATTAAAGGAAGTTTTTTAGAAGATCTACGAGCGAGAAAATTCAATGAGAAGATCTAAGGTGAAGATCAAGTGGTTAAACTTGATTGTGAGAGTTTTGAGAAAAGCTCAAGTTACGAGGTAAAAGTGAAACGGTTTACCAAGTTAAGATTTATGAAGAAGATGATTGAATGACTGAGCTCAAATGATGGAAAACCTGTGAAAAGATATTAAGAGGCAAAAGTATGTCTATATAAATGATGAGAAATTAACATAGATTATGATGTTGGTGAATTGAATTAAGAAGCATAAGAAACTAAAGAACAGAGTTACCAAGTAGAATAAAGAAGAAGAAAGAGCATAATTTATAGTTTGAAATAGAGACAAATGGAGTATGGGATTCAAGTAATCATGTGAGCATAAAGGATCTGATACAAACAAAAGGTATTTGCTATATTTATAGATCAAATTTTTACTGTTGCTTATTAGCATTTGTAACAGAGAAAATCTCTTAACCGAGTAGATTTAATAGTCCTATTTGTAAATCCTAGACATAGGTGTCATTCTAAAAGAGTGTTTAAAGTCCTCTAGCAAGGCCACTCCTAAAAGGGTGAATATCTTAACTAATATTAGGGAAATCCCTTAACAAGGTCACATTTAGAAAATGTGTTTATAATCTTTAACAGGATAAGTTATTAACTAAGCGTACTTCAGAAAGGTACATTTTTTTATTATGGGCTAGAATTCCCACGAAATTTTTTCCCATATTGGGTTTCCTCGTTAAAACTGGTGTCAACTAAGTTAAATTTGTGTTAACTAAGTTTGAATGATTGATATTCATATTATGAGATGTATGGTTGTTTAAGTTATTAAGTTATTTGGTGAATCAATTATTACTGTATTCAGTGTTACCGAGTGAATTAGTGAGTTGAGTTTTAAGTGTTTAAGTTTGATTTGGTCTGATTCACCCACCCTCTCAGTGGGACCAACACTTACTATTATAATAGGCTTTAATATTTTTATATTTATATTCATCTTAACAAAGATAATACAGTTGGAATAAGAATACTTATCTTCCTCCATTCCTACATACTTCCCTAACTGGTTGCCAATTTTTCTAAGGATTTCCTTATTTATTAGTTCTATTGGTAAATTGGGGAGTAATATAACTCATTCTACTTTATAGTCAATCAGATTGATAGGGTTAAAGAATAGTTTCCAATAAAAAAAATCAAACTTACAACCTTTAAATCTAGGAGATTGGTCTATTTATGGTTTCCTTTTCAATTCTGCGTTATTAATATATATATTCTTTAGAGAGGATCGCGATACTTACCCACCCTTTGAATGAATTCTGAAACCATTCAACTATTCATTCCACTGGGAAACCAAAGCCATTCCATCTGGAAAAAACCCCAAATTCCTTACAAAGTTTTGCGTTTGTTCTATTATCCCATCTTTGATTTCCAAAGAGATGTTGTCAATGTGCTTATGATTAGGGTTTACATTTTTCTCAGATGGTCGATCTATGGTATTAATGTTCCAATTATTGGATTTATTCCACCTAGGGCCTAACCACTGGAAATATCTATTATTTCCATAAGAAACTTGGTTCTAGATATTGGAAACTGGTTTTGAAGAACCTTCCTCGAAAGACTGTGGATGATGATAACAATTATGATGTGGGTGGATATTTTGAGTCGGTGAAAAAAAATGTTGTTTCCAGAGAGGAACCCTACTTTGGTTCCTTGAAAATGCCTACGTTCTTCCCATAATGTCCATCTAGACTTGACCAAATTCCATTCATTATCATCTCTAGATGGAGGAAGAGGAGCCCAGTTCCTCCCAAAAGCCTGTGAAAATCCATAACTTGCATACTTTGTTTTGCCATAAAAGAATAGTTGATTATCCAAAATTGAATAATTGTGTTGATGAATTGGAAAAGCCATATTCCTTGATCTAGGTCATCCTTGCATCCCCGATTGTCCATGAACTTCTACCGTAGATGAGAATTTTTCAGGTTTGTTACAAAGAAATTCATTCTTATTTTTGTTAGACAATGAGAAATTAGGGATCATAGATCCAATACATGCAGAAAGGCCATAATTATTTTTAGGAAGATCAGCGAAACTCTCCAGATAAGAAAATCTATTGCCTTGTCTTTCCAAATGAACACGAGGATAGATTTTAGTATTATTCACTATCAGAGCAAGTTAGTGAATATTTGCAGTGCGAGCTATTTTTTTTTCCATTCATCTCTTTTATTGTTAAAAGAAATAGGATAAATTGAATTAATAATTTATCAAATTTTGTATTGAGAAAATAAGAAGATAAAAAAAAAAAAAAGGTTACTAAAAATATCAATTTCACAAGTTTATATCTACAATATACATAAAATGCATAAGATCCAATATTTTTTTATGATAAGGGCTCCATTGCTCAAACATTTGGATGTGCTAACTTATACATATCCAATTATATTATTTGAAATATTTGAAAATATTTTTAACCAGAAAGAAATACATAGAAGTAAATGAACACAATAAGACCTAGAACTCAACAATTGAATCTAATAAAACTTTGCTTCCAGATGCATAACCAAACTTTTCTTCTTTTATGACAATACACTTAACCATTTGTTCATCATTATAAATCTCTTCTTTCACATGAACTTTAAATATGTATTTATTGAAAATGTCTTTCTATATAATTTCCCCTAGTTTGACATCATCTTGTTCTTCATGCTTCAATGTATTTAATTCCTTTGCTATAACACCCATAATCTCTTCTCTTGCTTTTCCAAAAATAGTAACCCAAGTGAAAGTTGTATGGTGTTGCACTTTACATTGAAGCATATATATGTATTCACATTCAAGAAAACTCTTATCACATCTTTGACAATACCAATTACCATTTCTATCACTATTCACCTTCCTTTTGTATTGGCCATCTTCAAATTTTAAGGGGTAAGTTGTATAATAAAAAGTGTCCACCTTTATAAAACATAAGGTAGCTTTTATCACAATCCAATAAGGTGCATTAAATCTACCAAATCCCCCATCCTTAATTTGTGTCATAGTTTCTAACATTTTATCTTGTCCAATAGATGAGTTTTCCCTTGTAATAGAATGGGAAGAAAGATATTTCCCTTCTATATCAAACCATGATCTCAATTGATATGGCTCTGGAAGATATGGATTTATAAGAAGTTGGGTTGTGGTGATTGTCCCAATAGATTTCCTCCAAAATCACTGATGAGACCAACCTTTATAGCGAGAATGGGAAAAGTTTCTAAGTCACATAAGTCTTGGAGTTGTTGGCCTTCCTTTTTGCAAAAAACACCCCACATTGTCAACTCCACTATGAAACTTGACCTGTCTTTTAATTGAAGAGTTTTTTCTTGAGTTTGTGTGGTGTTAGGGTTTTTTCTTGTAGGGCCTCTAAAATGCTTGAATACTTGATTAACTCTATGAATCCCAATGCCTTAAAATTCTAACTCAAGCAAGATAAAACTCTAATTGATGAGGTATTTTGATAACACTAGGGATACCTATTATCACCTCCTTTTTTGAGATCCACTGACTCAGGCAGGTTTTACCTATGATTGATTACTGACTTGACAGTATCTTTAGAGTGGATTTTTACTTATGTGTTGAATGCTCTGTTCTTATATGGATAAATAGATAACAATGAAGATAACTATGATTACTTTGAGGAAAATTTTAACAATCCAAATCATTATCTCGATGATGACAGACAACAACATGATAAGGAATTTCATCCTTCTTTCCTTTTATAATTCTCATGAATTTCGGAGGAGTAACCTATTTGATTTTCTCTTTAAGAAATCAACAAACTCAAATTGTAAACTCTATGAGTATAATTGATATTAAATATATGCTCTTTGTGTAAATGTAATTGATTTTGAATAGTTTTAAATATTTGGATGATGATGGATCACTTAACAGGTTCTAGACCAGTGCCTATCCTTGGGCTATAGAGTCAAAAGATAGAAATCGACAGAGATAAACAAATAGGAATACTGTAGGATGCCTTACAACCTACATACAATTGAGGTAAAGTGCCTTACAAATTACCCTTTCACTCCCACAATGTTGTATCAAATCCTCAATCACTGTTGTACTCTCTGAAACTACTCACAAAATTTAATTCTCCCCTTAGAAGAAACTTGCAAATAATTAGATAACTACCTTATAGCCAATATGTTTAACATGCCTTACAAATTAAACATAAAAGAGTACACACAATAAGAAAAGAGACAACAACAATGTAGAATAAAGTTGCACTGTATTTGTATTCATATATTTTAGCTTCAGTACATATAAAGGCTAAAAGCTCAAAAACACAGACTAAAATCTAGAAGTCCAGCTTACAATTATATTTCATCTCCTTTTTTAAAACTATTACACTTGATCTATATATATGTCTAAATAATCTTGGAATCCTTAAGATAAGGATGCAACAAGATTCAGATGGTTTAAGAAACCTAACCCTAAAATTGCAGAAAAAATAAAAGAGAAGAGTGACCCAAGTGATGGAAAGACAAAAGTAGAGGATGAAATCTGATCTACTCCTTGTCTTCATATGATCTTTGAAATATTTGGTTTGTGTACTCCTAGGATAGTTTATGATATTATTTAATGATGAATAACCTTCTTGTTCTCCAAAAATTGTGTGTCGGATCCTCAAACATTCTTTTATTCCTCAAAAAGTCAATTATGGCAGCTTTCTTCTTTTTTGTCTTTATATGAACTTTGGCACCTTTGTCTGATTATGTTCAGGATAGCATAAAATGTTTGCATTGAGACCAAGTGACCACCATTATAGGCTAACCTACACTTGTCTTTTATTATTTCTAACCGCCCTCTGCTCTTAGATTAGGTGCCAAGTATCCCTTTTTTCACTCTTCATCCAAGAAATCAACATCCAGTGTAGTAGCCTTCTTTTTCTTTGGCTTTGTCTTCAAGTCCCATGCTGCCACATCATCTTCTGTAGGCCAATTAAAGCTCTGAATGCTTTGTAGTTGTGCCTTTTTCCTTTCCCATCTGACATCAGTTATGCCTTTAACATCCACTATGAATTTATTGACGTCAGTTTCTGCCTTGAAAGCTTCATCTAAAATCTTATTATAGCTTTCCATATCTAGATTTGAATCTGAAATAAATGCCTCTTTATTAGGTAGCATGCTGTCAAATTCACTTTTCCAGGCCTCCAAGGCCTTAATATGATCATCCTCTCCCTTGATTGGAGGAATAAACCAGTTAAAACTTGATCCCAAGAGGTTGATCTTCGCCTCAATCTGATTTAACTTTCCTTTGAAGAAAGGTAAAGTAACATTTATTTTCTCAATCTCATCCCCCACCTCTGTCACAATCTCTGAAAGATCTGGCCTATGTGGCTGTAAAGAAGCCAACCTCTCAAATAGTTGTACCCTACTTGACCAAGTTATGAAATAAGGATTCAAAACGGAGATGTACCCTATCACTTCAACATGTAAAGTAGGTAATTTATTGTATGCATTTAGGATTATATCATTTTTATCTTTTAGGATATCAATCATATGCTGAAGTATATTCAACAATGCATTTATCGCAATCTCATTATCCCTTTTAGCCATATTCTTTGTGTTTTCTTCTTCCTCTGTTTCAACTTTTTCTTTTGTATGTGGAGGCTTCTTTGAGGGTACATATACAACTTCTAGCTTTTCTTTCAATTGTTTGGACAATTCATAAATTACCCTCTCTAGTTCATGAATCTTGATTTGGTATAATTCTCTGTCCTTAGCCAGAGCACTAGCCGCATCTACTAAAGTTTCACATCTTTCATACAATTGCTTTGTCTTATCCTCATTCAAATGTGCCCAGTGTGTCATTACTTGGGAAATCTCCAAGTCACCTGTGTTCTGAACTGACCACACCATTTGGTTCCCCACCATGCTCTCTTGAATATTTAACAATTGGGGCTTCTAGTCTCTAGGACATAGACTCCACATGGCAACTGCTTGGAAATTTGGACTATATCTGAATCCTTTGATCATATCACCAATTTGGACCTCAGTTGTCATGTTTAAGTCCAGTTTCTTTCTTATTTGGTCTATTATAAATGCTGAGGCTAAATCCTAGCCTTCAGCAAGCAACATTCCGCTGTCTAAGACTAATTTCCTGGCTTCTTCAGGAGTAATATCCTCAGTTTTAGGATCATATGTTTGTAGAGCTAAGAGAGCCTTATTTTTCACTGCTTCCTCACCAGTTAATTTCAACTGCTCTTTGACCTGGTTCCGCTTAAGCCATCTGAGGAAATCGTTGAATTCATTAGTTTTTATGAAATTGTCATCTTTTAAAAATTGCTATTGGTGGCTCAGTCTCTCATCTATACATGTTTTCAGAGGCAACTCTATGTCCTCCTCCACTTCTTGCTGCAATTTTTTCCCTCTTCTTATTTCTTTTCTCAGATTATGATCATAGGCCCTATTACCAGGAATAAGGGCACTTACTCTATCTTTTTTCCTTTCTTTTCTCTCATAAGCTTTAGCATGAGAAGAGTGACCAAGATCAATCTTCTGCCTCTTAAGGGCAGGCACATCTGTACTCTCTAGCTCTATTTCCTTGGTTAAATCAATGTTGATCATTTCACCTGCTATCATTGCTTGTTCACTGCCTTTTGGTGGATGATCCATTGGAGGTGGTCTTGGAATTGAATATCCTCCATCACTATCCTCCTCATATTCTGAATCAGAGTGCTTCGACTGTTCTTGCCCTTTTCCTTTCACAACTAGGTGGTCCTCCAATTGTTCACATAAGGTATGATGATTGTTCAACATAGCTTTAATTCTATCAAAATAAGGCAAATTAGGGAAGAACCCTCCAAATTCCACTCCTCTTCTCTTCACTTGTCTTTCCAAATCCAATAGTTCTTGGATTTTATCTCTTTTCAGCTTTACTTCCCCTTCATCAATAATATTTCTTGTAGCATCTCCCTCCACACATTCGCCATGTAGATAAGTGTTAGGAATGGTAGGAGTAAGGAGTTTCTTAGCTCCTACAATGAAACCTTCTGTATCAATATACACATATAAGGCAACACCCATCTTGTAATCATTCGGCCAATTGCTCACTAAGTCAATGGCCCTCTTGCCAATTGTAAATTGATATATCTTGAACTATCTAGGGGTAAATGTCCCCTTCTTATGAGGTACAAGGTGTTCCTTATCAGTTAACATAAGCTTCCAAATGAATTCTATTATAGCAATTCTGGTTGGCACATGATATGGTAAGATATGAGGAGGATGAGAACATCCATATACTCTAATCATGGTGAAATTGCTCTCCAAATAGAAGTCACCCCAGTTATGGTCTCCCTCCCATTTGTCTACATACTCACAGGGTCTTAGTAGTTGAAACACCTTCACTAGGAGCCTACTTTTATTCACTCCTAAACTTTGCATCAATGGGTAAACTACCCAATTCTCAAATCCGCAAAAGTCACAGTCTTTGGCAGTGAAGTTCCAAATTTTAATCCAAAACTGGATAGGGTTGGGCTGGTTGTAATATAACTGATGAGGGTTCAGATTTGGAAAATCCATAATATTATAGTTGAAATGCAACAATAGATGTATCAGGATTGAATAATGCAGGAATTTAGGCTCCTTCTCCTTCTTTTGAATGGCTACAAATCCTTCATTCATCCTGTTGATAATATATTGAATGTAGTCATAGCTGGTACTAGAGTGTACATCCTGTAGGTCTAAGACCATCATGAGAATCCCAACACCAATTCTCTCAGTTCCTCCATCCTTACCCAGCACTCTGTAAAAGGCATATGCAATGTACTTGATATAAAAATTTAAATCCTTGTAACAATAGGGTGTAGTTCCTGGTATAGGGGCAATATAGTTTTTTACCTCACTAAGGATGTGCCTCTTCAATTGAGTCCTAACCACTCAAGACTGTAGCCTATACCTTTCCTCTTGTCTAGGAAGGTCTATCTCTGTGGACATTGTGTTGTATAAGCCAAAAGCTTGCATGAAAGAATTTCTATTCAAGGCCACTAAGAGAGTGCCATCATTCTTCTTAATTGTTTTGGTCAATGGGTCATAGTGGTGTGCTGGTCCTAGGAACAGGTCTACATCTACAAATAAATTAGTGACTAAAAACCTAGCCAATCCACAAGTCCAAGGGTTTGAAATAGGCATAGATTTATCACAGTTTTTGTAAAAGTAATTGAAAAGAGAAAAACCTGTGGACCCTGGAGTTTTGGCATCTCTTATGTTAGCGTACTCATTTGATAGAATATTTGTGTTTGCCTTCTTGTTTTGAGTGGAACCAGGCAACAACTTCAAAAACTCATCAGAATAGTTTCTCTTTCCTTTAGGATCTTCATCAACATCATCACTTATCCCACTCGTGGAGGCTACACTGACTGCTCTACTCATTTTTCTCAACTTTGTGCTGCTCTACACCCTTTCTTACCGATATTGAGACAAATCTATTCTCAAAAACCCTATTCTTCTCTGGAACGCTCAGAAGACAATTCAAAAGCACTGAATTCCTTGAATAATCACTTTGAATTCAATAAAAACTTCACTAAATTCAATCCTTGAAATTAACACTTCTTCTCTTAGACACAGAAAACTTAGCAAATTTCTCACTTTGGAATTCTCTGAATGCAAGTTAACTGAAGATGAACGTAATATACTCCTTTTATGGTAACAATTCACAAAGTATGTAGCTCATAACTGAAAAATTGGTCACTTCTGCCTTCAAGATTGCATACTGTGTCATTAATCCAATTCCTAGCCGTAGCATGTGAGTGTGACAGGAAATCAAATTCAAATGGGTGCATTCACAATAAAAACCCTTATAAAATTTGAACAGAATCACCTTTGATATAATTGGCTCTTTTTTAGACATTTCGGCTACTTTTCCCATGTAGTCATTAATTCTCTACATTCCTATTGGTCGATGATTTCAACAATGTCATGTCAGCCACTACCTTTACTCTTTTTACGCCTTAGCTGTCATTTTTCTTATCTAGCGACCATGCGACTATGCATTTTCTCCTTATCGCTGAACAAATCTCTTAACCTTAGTTTCTTTCCGATACCTGGTGACAACGAGCTTTTCTTCATTTTACTTTAACTGTTGTTCACTTCTAGCGACCTCGCGACTGAAGGAATCCAAGTCACTGAAAGAATTTCTTAACTTAGAGTTTATTAAGAGACCTCCTGACCATCGTAGATCTTTCTTAATCTGCATCTGATGGCTGACATTAAACTCCTCATTATTTATTCTGAACCTTAATATACTTCTAGAGACTTGGCAACTATATTTTAATACAACATTTATTTTCTCAATCTCTAAGTCGCCATAAGAAATTTGACTTAACCTTTTCATCTGGAGATCACATGACTACCGTTGATCTTAATCCTTAAGCATCCAACAGTTCTGCCAAGTCACTGATTACATTATAAGAACCCTGAAAGATCTGGAGACCTAGCGACCAAAGTAAAATTTATACCTCAGTCTCTTAATTGCCAGATAGAATTTCTTCATTTGGAGACCTCGCGACTCATTGCTTTCTAACTTACAATTAACCTGATCTGATCTAGAGAATGTGTGATTGTGGAAAATCCAAGTCGCCAAACACTTTGCCTTAACTGTTAAGTTTTTAGGATAGCTGCAAATGTAATAAAACTCTATGTTGTATGTATTTTCCAAATGCAACAATCTCTCTTTCATTTATATTGGGAATGAGGATAGGAGAGACATGTACCTTCATGGGACATGTTTATTCATTATTATTTATAAGAAAGGACATACCTCTTCCAACTAATTATAATTTAATCAATCTTATAATGTTTCATCAATCCATTATTAATTAAGAATAATAATAATATAATAATTTAATATTAAATATTAAATTTCATATGATTAATAATAATATATATATATATATTAATCAACATATATTATATGTATTCTAATGATCATACGACTGAAGATACAAACATTAACACTCCCTCTTAGCTAGGGAGGATGATCAAACAAAATGTGTAGTGGTCTCTCGTGTCAACACTTATGACCCTTACCATATCTACACAAGACATCAACACTCCCTCTTAGTTAGGGAAGATAAAATTCATCAAAGTATGATTAACAAAAGATCCATTACTTTTAAGAGAGAAGATACCACCTCATCGTGATATCAAGAGATATGGTCTGACCAAGAATATCAAGTCTCATGATATTCACCATAACTCAAAGAATATTTTAGATATCACCATAATATGATATCAGAGATATGGCCTGACCAAGAATATCAAGTCTCATGATATTCACCATAACTCATAGATTTATAAATATCATCTCATGATATTGGGAGTATTTGTCACAGAATATCAAGTCGCATGA
>MU227879.1:753536-769749 GCA_018584345.1 Thuja plicata | reverse complement strand
TTATAGCTCGTTGGAAAGGTCTTGAATTAATATAACTTATTTTCATCATTCGGAGACCTTCTGGCACATCGAGTTATGTTATTTGAGGAAAGGGGTGTTTTTCCTATACATAAAAGCTTTTTAATTATAAGATGCCATTTTATAATAAAGGGAAAAGCATATTTTCCCTTTAGGGTTTGATTGGCTTTGAGAGGGAGATAAAAGTAGATGTTGGCTCATTCTTTCATTATCTTTTTACAACTTCATTTTTGATATTGGCGATTTTGCTCTGAGGAGTGAATCTGGAGAACTGGGACGCAAACCCCAGAGTCTGGCTATTGGGACGCAAACCCCAATAGATGGTTTCAGCAAGGTTTTACAGTATTGTTTTCAGAGTTGACAGAGAGTGTTAAGTTCAGCATTGGAGTGTTGTTGCAGTGTACGTTGGGGGTCTTATTTGGCACGTGGGGTCTTCAGGCTGCCTTGGCGTGACTACAGCAGCCGTACGGCTACCTTTCAGCGGTCACATGAGCTACTAGTTGGCTTACGACAACCATCTCTGACCTTGATGCGCGGCTGGTTCATTCTTGCAGCTGGCATCTTCATTTCTTATTTGTAAACACTTTGGCGAGCATACTGGATGCATATCTTGCCTGGTACGATTTGTAGCTATTCTGGTTGGTTGGATATTATATCATTGCATACTGTTTTCAGCCTCCTTATTTGCTACTGTTGTTATTTACTGTTTTACATATATCTGGAAAATACAAAAACAAAAGAAACAATCCTTCTGCAACTTCTGTCTAATTCTCTAAGACCACAAAATAAGTACAGGAAAATCTATTATTTTAATTAAAATTTACAAAAGTTCAGCGAAAGGATCCTCTTGGGATCTTTCAGTTTCTGAATGCCATCTCCAGTAATTCAGCTCGTCTAGGATTAGAACTGCAATAATCCATCCTACTTATATTGCTTAGGTTAACATTGTGCGTATAAATTGTTGTAACCTGCAAAACAATCACAACACTTCAATAACTCATTAATTCAATTGGTTAGTCAATAAGAAATACATCAAATCAACACAATTGAGACCAAATTATTGCTTCCTAGTCATGGTGATTATGATCTAAATATGAATTTGCTCTCAGAATAGACATTAGATTAGTGAAAAGCCACACATGAAATGGAAGATACATGAAAATGCATCTAAATGAATGTCAACTATGATATTCATGAGGATGACCTATGCAATTGATCCTAGAATGGATACAATTAAGCTCAAATGCTCTCCAAAATCTATTGAATTATGATTCTACATGATTGATTAAGATATGAAATGCAATTGATAATTGATCTAAGATGATGAATTCTCACTAAAATGCTCTCAAAAATGCAATTGATATGATCTAGACTTAATTTGGCGTAATCTCCTTACAAAATGTTCTAGATACCTATATGAAACTAGCATTATGTCTATGCAAATAATGGATGGATGGATACAAATGACTTGGATTGAGGTTGCTTTTATAGATTTTTCTTAGAGGGAAAGTGATTTGAATTTGAATTGGATGGCTAAGATGAATCCTTAATGGATGGTTGAGATTTAAACCTTGAGTGATCCATGTGATTCAATCTCATTGGTTGATTCCAAGTCATTTGTCCTTTTGTGAGTTGAGTGGATATTAGGACATTTAATTAATTCACTTAATTAATATCTCTAGCCATGTGATTTTTGTCTTTTGATTTAATTAAATAGGCTAGGATAATTAATTAATGAATGCTCTTTGAAAAATGATCATTGGTGTCTTGATGCTTGATGAATTATGCAATTGAATTGATCTAATTCAATTACACAATTATGCTTAGGATTGAATTGATTTGATAACCATGATTAGGGTTTTGATCACTTGATTAGGATTTAGGTCAATTGATTAGGCTAGACCAATTTTAGGTGATTACAGTTGCCCCTCTTTGAATCGATGTGCGAATAACGCGTTGATTCAAAGAACGTCTGATGTCTGATGTTAATATGATTCTAATTGAGCGAACGGTTTGATATGGATCATGATGAAACTGATCTCAACATTATGACGAAATTGGATTGAAGACAATATAACCAGTTTGATAGGGAGTTCGATGAAATTGATCCATTGCTCAAAGGATTGATGATACTGATGTTGATGTTAACGAATAACTAATTTGATATGGGTCTTGATGAAATCGATTGCTGTTAAGAAGATACTGAAATCATTGAGGTTGATAAGAACAAATAACCAGTTTGATATGATGCGATGAAACTGATTACCGTCAGAAAGATGCTAATGATCAAGATATAACTTGATATGGTTCCTGATGAAATCAATTATCTGATGAACTTGATGAAATTGATATGCCCCTGGCGATTTGATGATGATGATACTATCAATTTGATATGGTTCATGATGAAATTGACATTAATGAAGACTAGTAATTTGATATGAATTTTGATGAAATCACTCGCTCACTGATATTCTGATTTGAGACAATCAAATTGATATGGGTCTTGATGAAGTTGATGTGCCCCTAGTGATGTGGTTTAGTTTGATTCGATATGATCTCTGATTCTATTGATAACAGGATTCAATTTGATAATTGATTTGATTGATGAATAGGATTTGATGAAGATTTGAAGATTTTGATTGCTGATTTGATGAAGAAGATTTCGATTCAATGGTTGATTCAAGATTCAAAATGCTGACGAGTATGCCCCTCGGGAGCGGAATCAAAATGTTATGGTGCTAATCAGATGATATTGAATGATGTTGAGTGATTTTGCGTGATGTGGAATTGATTTAGAATGATTTCGAATAAATTTGACATGATATAGAACGATTTAGGAGTGATTAGGAATAATTACGGTTTAGGAATGATTCCGAATAGTCTAGGAACTTTTAGGATTTCGATTAAGCTCCCGATAATGATGTTGTAAAGATTGTGAATAATGTTGGATTGATGTCTAGTGTGATTGTTGGATTGATTTTTGATTTGGATGATTTTGATTTTGTGAAGATTTTGATTAGCAATGATGTTTGAAGATTTTGATTGATGATGAAGATTGGTGATTTTGATGAGGAAGATAGAAGATTGATGATTTTGACGATTGATGATGGATGATGTTGAAGATTGATGATTGATTTCGATTTAGCTCCCGAAAATGATGTCTAAAGATTTTGATCATCAATGATGTCTCAAAATTGATATGCAATGTAGTTGTGCATGATGCTGTTGATATCTTTTTGATGTATTGATGTTGATATTCGATCATACAAGAAATAGATTTTGTGACAATGTCAACATTCCTCTTTTCTGCCTGGTTGTTGATGTGGTAGATGTTGTTGATGTTGAATCATGCTTTGATCATGTTGCATGAATGCAACACCTAAATGACTTTAGAATGATATGCAAATTCCATGAGTTGTCATTCTTCGATCTTTTTGTTTATTTTGTTATGCTATATCTCATCATCGAGCTTTTGTGGATCACCAACAAGTACAACCACCACTGGTAGGATTAAACCATGATGAAATGAATAGTGCTTTCACAGATTAACAAACAAGAATTAATCCTTTTCATATGCAAATGTCCTCGATGATACTTTGATGATCATGTCCTAAGATGAATTTGCACACTATTATGAATTAACTCACAAGCAACAAACAAAGAAAATATCATATTCCTTCTTTGGTTTTCTAGTCCAATGGCTCCCAGAATTCCTCAGGAAATATGACAATCAACAATCAATGATGTTTCAAAAGACAAAGAATGAATTGCAACCTCCATATATAGGACAAATGTTTGGAGTCGAGGTATGTGTGGCGTACTATAATCTAAGCATTGTTATGTCGCAATTTGATGTCCCCTTTTTAGCAGGTGTCTAGGACGTAGCATTGTTAGCCCATCATTGCGACCCTTGTGGGATAATGGATTGGTTTGGGGGTCTCTGGTTGAGAACTTACAATTTATAGTAAGTCGAGTTGAGTTGGATTCCATTTTTGGTAAGTCTATGTTTTTAGCAATTGCTATTGTGGCAAGGTGTCTTGGTGATAGGCTTGGCAAAGCATGTGGCCTTGAATAAAAAGTTTTAAATCATAGCCACATAATATTCGGACCTTGCATATGATGAGCACATAGTTGTACTAAGAGGGGTGAGAATCAGTATAATAATATTCTTGTTCACCTTCTTAAAAGTTATTTAATTGCTTTAAGATTTAATTCTAAATAAACACATGAGAAATCAATGAGTAACACAACAACCACAAAGTTTACGTGGAAACCCTTGAGGGAGAAAACCACGCCAAAAATATTGCTTGTATTAATTAACTTGTCACAATTTTTGTCATCACCAACCCCTCATTCAAATTGTCTTCACAAATTTGCTATAACTCTCTTCTTCAATCTGCAATAACTCCTTTCTTAAATCTGCAATAAACTGATCATAAACCTGTCACCAAATGATCACAATATCCTCTTGAAAATCTTCTATAAACTCCTTATACTCTTCTCATTAAATCTGCAAATTATCTTCTCAATAATAGCTCCTCACAAATCTGGTGAATATGCTTGATTGTCAATTCACTCACAAAAAACACACTTCTCTCATCTAATCAACCTTCCTTTTATATCTTCTTCTGTTACCTGAAAAAGTGTCGACTCTTCCTAAGAGACATACCTTTTGATATATCTTTGGATTTATTTATTTTTCTTTTTAGAAACAAATTACATCTCATAATGGATTGTACCTCTTGACATGCATCTTTTGGTTAGACAAACAAATTGCACCATTTCCAATGAATCACCATTCTTTGTTTATGAGTCAACTTGTACATAATGAATGAGTTTTGTGGCAAACTAATTCTTAGTGAGTTACACCTTGATACAAGTCACACCACTTGGATAACAAATTGCTTGATAACAAATCACTTGCTTATGGTTTCTTATGCAATCACTGTAATGTCCCCATTTTTGCGCCTTTCTATGCATCAGTTATTTTTTAGAGGTTAGCCTATTATCAGTGGTCCCCATAGGCTAATGTGGTGATTAGGGGGCCCTTGGAGAGTGATTCAGGGTTATTCAATTGACTCTTTGGGTGTCTATTTCAGTACTCTCCATCTCAGTACAACAGTTTATTTGTGGTTCTCCTTCTAGGGGTCTTTCAAGCTTCGTTTATACACACTATTTTTAGTCACTTGGATGTTTCTTTTCGATGAACTATTATACTAAGATGTCCATTAAATTATTTTAATATAATTAAGCAACCTTAGTAAAATAATCAAATTAAAGTGAGTAATACAGGTGAGTTGCAGAAACTGTTGAAACTATCGAAATCAAAATCTTACTGCACTAAAATGATAGCAATGATCAATAATGAAAAACGAAATTGATCAAGTGACTTACTATAAATAGACACTCTCTCCAAGAGTCTTATAGAACACTAAGAGTAGGAATTCACTTTGTAAAGTGTCATAAACGGTCCTATACATCAACAAAGATCATTGCCAATATTAAACATCTCACATAAGGCTGACGGTCAGCGAAAAAGTTGGAGCTAACTACAATGCTGAAGTGACCAACTCTCTTACATACTACTGTACATCTGACTTCAAGCCTTTCCAAGTAAATCTCTCTTGGACCTGCCTGTAGGTTTTGAAGAACCCAAGATGTCCAGCTAAAGGTGAATCATGAAAGGTCCTCAGCACCACCTGCTTGACACTCGACCCTGGGACCAATAATATCCTGCCCTTGTAAATGATCAACTCATTTACAAGAGTGTACCTGCTGTCCTGTATAGACCCATCAATAATACCAGATGCCCAATTATGCCTGGCATACTTAGCAAGGATAAAGTGTCCAATCCTCAGATATCTCAGTAATAGCACATAAATGAGGTCTCCGTGAAAGTGCATCAACAACCACGTTCTGTGCACCCTTGACATATAAAATCTCAAAATCATACGACTGAAGTTTGCTGACCCACTTCTGCTGTCTTTCATTAAGATTCTGCTGCCCAAGGAAATATTTTAGACTATTATGATCAGTTTTAATACAAAACTTACTGCCAACAAGATACTACCTGAATTTGGCCAAGGCATGCATTATGGCCAACATCTCCTTGTCATAAACACTAAAAGCTCTCTCAAGACCCTTGAGCTTCCTACTCTCAAAAACAATAGGATGACGATCCTAGTAAAGAACAACACCAATGCCCTCACCAGAGGCATCACAATGCAACTCAAACAGCCTAGTGAAATCTGGTATTGCTAGAACCGAGCATGATGTCATAATCTGTTTGAACTTCTCAAAGAAATTGTGTCTGAGAGGTCCACTCAAAAGCACCCTTACGGGTCAAATTAGTAAGAGAAATTGCATGACAAGAGAACCCAACTAGAAATCTGCGGTAGAAAGCACACAAAGCAATAAACCCTCAAAGTTGTGTCAAGTTCTCAGGAGTAGGCCAATCAAGTATAGCACAAACCTTATCAGGATCCATGCAAAGCCCCTCTGCACTGATAATATGACCAAGATATAACAATTCCGTCATACCCAAAACACACTTTGACACACTTTGACTCCTTGGCATACAAAGAAGCCCTATCCAAGATATACAAAACTGTATCTAGATGAGAAAGATGATCATCCCACGTCTTACTATACCAAAACAAATCTCCTCAACTGGCTGTGAAAGACCTTGTTCATGGTAGACTGAAAGGTGGCAAGCGCATTAGTCAAACCAAAAGAAGACCAAAACAAATCTCCTCAACTGGCTGTGAAAGACCCTGTTCATGGTAGACTGAAAGGTGGCAAGCGCATTAGTCAAACCAAAAGGCATGACTAAAAACTCAAAGTGTCCACAATGTCATCTAAAAGCTGTCTTCTCTATGTCCTGCTCCCAGACTCTAATTTGATGATACCCGAACCTCAAATCAATTTTAGAGAAGAAAGATGCACCATGCAACTCATCTATCAACTCATCAATGCGTGGGATCGAATGTTGGTTCTTAATTGTCCTCTTATTCAACATCTGGTAATCAATGCACATCCTAAGTGTACCATCCTTTTGTTGGCAAGTGGTTCATTCAGGAATGTTCTAGAACACTTTAGGGTTGTCATTTATGGCAACACATCTGGTATGGATGGTCGCTTGGTGTCAAACACAACTTTGTAGTTATAGCTTGCAAAATGACTAAGTCCAGAAAGCAGAATTACAGAGTATAGCAGTATAGTTTTGGTCATCGAACACAGTATATGATGAATGAAGACATGCGAGCTTAGGAGAAGCTATTTTGGGATGTATATGACCTTCAGTTAAGGTCGCTTATGTTTTGGTGTTGATCTTTGTAAGTTACAGTATGTTGAAGACATGTGAAGACAGAGTAACAGTGATACATGATAGATGAAAGGTTGCGATGATTAAGGGAGTATAATGCGGAGTCCAAACGTACTATGTTGGATTCAGATTGGGGATTACCTATGTTTTGTTAGTGTATGATCGCCGACTTGGTATTTACCTTTTGTATAAGTGTTAACTCTATTTTGTGATACATTGGAAGCCGACTGAAGATATAATGATGTATATATAGGAAGAGCTTTTTGTGAAGCGAAGTAAGTATGTGATGGAATGAATGGATGCGAACAGATGAATGCATTGTGATGTCAGAATCAGACAGATGGTGATGTGAGATACAACTAGAACTACCTAAGCATAGCAAATGCTTGTATTGTTCACTATTGAGAAATCATTGTAACAAAATCATATTTCTGATTGTATGAGCAGTGAGCTCAGTATACCTTTAACAAGGTTTTTGTATTCCTCTAACAAGGAAATGTGCTAATGTAATAATCAACTCCTAACAAGGCTAGGTCTCCTTACAGGGACATAATACTTTTAGTACATATTTGTGGGTACCATCCCCATTGGGGTTTTCTCTTGCCAAGGTTTCCTCGACAACAAATTCATGGTGTTATGAGTTGTGCGTTTTATGTTTATGTTCTTTTCATTTCAGCAATTATTCGGTTAAGTTGGAATTTACTAAGTTTAAGTTTAAAGTGTTGTAATATTGATTCACCCTCCCTCTCAGTATTACTTAATCCTAACACCTTTTTCTTCACCAATACAACCGATGAAGCAAAAGGGGACTTACTCGGCCTAATATGCCCCATAGATAACAACTTCTGAATAGTCTTTTCAATCTCATCTTTCAAGCCCTTGGGGTGCCGGTAAGGAGTAATCATGATGAGCTTAGTGCCCTCCTCTAACTCAATGATGTGCTCTATGCCTTTATCAGGTGGCTTGCCAGGTGGTATGTCACTAAACACATTAGAGTGTTTAGTTCTGAGCTCCTGTATATCCGAGTGATAAGCTGATTTACCTGTCTCATCCTATGTAGGTAACAATCTACATTAAGCTGCCCACTCAACTGCGTCATGGCTAATAAGACGCTGCACACGCCTTAGTGAAATCATCCTCAAGTTTTCCACCCCAATAGCCTTAAGAATATGTTTTTTGCCATTAATTTAAAACTTCATTTCCATGTCCTTAAGGCTGAGATAAAATGCCTCAATAGTATGTAACCAGCTCGTGCCCAAAACCACATTAGTGCCTCCCATATCCACAACTTAGAAATCAACTTTCAATTCATAATTATTCAACTTCATGGGAAGCTCATAAATCATTCTATTACACTTAAGTGTGTAACCATCAACCACCTTTACTCTAATACCTTCAAAGTCTTCTGTCTGTATACCCCTCCTAGACACTAACTGTGAATTTATAAAGTTGTGAGTAGCACCTGTATCCAATAAGGCAATAACACGCTGCTGCTAAGAGGCCCCACATCCTAAAGGATCCCTCTTTTCTCATGCGAGAGAGATATACTACCTTAGGGTTGGAATCATCATCAACCTTTTCATCATTAACTACTTCTTTAGTAATTTCTTCCTCTTGATCAGCTGGTTGTCCCTCAAAATCAGAACTATGTTCATCCTCATAAAACCATTCCATAAGCCCATTTCTACCCTTAGGCTTCATGGGACACTCATGCTTTTCATCATATGGCCCTCTGCAATAAAAACATTATCTTTTCCTCCTTAGATCATTAAGTGTTATTTGATCTAAAGGGGCTGTCATAATCTGATACCTTCACTCTTTTGGGGGCTGCCTTGCTATCATAGGTAGAAGTGGATGGTTTAGAAGGAAACCTACTACGAGGAGTTGACAATTCCAAATCCCTTTCCTTTTTCATGGCTGCCTGTAAGGTAGGAGGATCAAGGGACTTAACCCATCCCTTGAGAGGCTCAACTAAATCCTCTATGAAGAGCATCACATGCCTCCTCTCTGAAATGTCATAAACCATCACTGAAATCCGCTGAAATTCACTGATGAAGGCCTCCAAACTACCCGTTTGTCTAGTTGTGTCAACTCACAAAAATAGGACTTTGGGTCCTTCCTGTCAAATCTCTCTACCAGTCTATCCACAAACTCCTGATATGAAGTGATCTGATCACGGTATAGAGAAACTAACCCGTGGTACCACCAATCATGGGCTATACCATCCAAATGCAACACATCAAACCGGATAGTGTCTTCTTTAGACATAGGACGCAATGATAGATATGTGTCAAGCTTGTGAATCCAAGCTCTAGCTGTTACCTTACCACTCCCATCAAAATGAGTCAAAGTTAATTTGTTAGTTGCCTGTTTCAGATCATTTATTTCTATGCTTATGTCTCCCATCAGGTCTTCCTCTAGAATGCTCTCTCTTCTGGCTCATAAACCTGTCAAAGTTGAGGTGTTGTTTCACATCATGTGGTAAAGCATCCCACTCTACATGTAAAGCCAAGACATCATCAGTAAAAGATGTTGCCTAATCCTCAGCACTACCCTCATTTGTATTCGACCTCAAGAAGGTAGGACGTAAAGGCTTGTCATGTGTGCCTGTTGGATCAACTTTGGACCTGTGTGAGCTAACCAAGATACTCCTAGCACCTCTATCTCTACTACGATCTCTGGGTAAAGAAATCCGTTGAAGAGTGTTAGAGAGTTGCTGTAGTACATTTGACATCTGATGCTGACTAGCTGCCAATTCCTGCTTTCTATGGGCAATGTCCCTAAATAAATCCTTAGTCTCTCTATCTTCATCATAACCTGTATTCCGAGGTGGACTTCCACTCCTGTCGCCCATGTTACCTGCAGGTAGAAATTGCACCTGACCACTTGGTAACTCTGTCCTTCTGCATGAATAAAATATATTGGGATCAAATCTCCGCGGTTGCATGAATAGACCCAATCCTGTAGGATGACAGGAGACCGCTCTGATACCATTGAAATTATCCCATCGATTATGACTTCAAATTTGGCTCTTAATTCTGTATTTTTTTGAGAGTTTGTGTTTTTGCAATTTTTTGGTATTTTCCAAATATATGTTTTTTATTTGAAAATTTCAAAGGTAAAGAATTACAATGCGTGGAAAATTAAAATGCAATTAAATACTATGCAGTCCAAGCTTTATTGACTGGAATTATGGATGCAAAAAAAATTACAATGCCAACTATATCTATATACAAATGCAACACAATTCCAGAATGATTGTGGAACCTAGAAACTTGAACCAAGGTTGTTACATATCCCTTTTGGAATTCGTTGGTGCCAGGGAAAGCTAATACATATGGCGTGCTGCTGAAAATGTCAATGTCAGCACTTAATGAGCCAAATTGAGCCTCTACCTTGAAACACCTATAAGCAAGTACGTAGCGTTGAATTTTGTTTGCTAACAGTTGGTGTAGCCATGGAAGCTAGGAAACAAATACGCAGCCCTTAGGATATGCTGCGATTTGCATTCAGATTGTTTCCTC
Organism: Thuja plicata; assembly: GCA_018584345.1. Classification (NCBI taxonomy): domain Eukaryota; kingdom Viridiplantae; phylum Streptophyta; class Pinopsida; order Cupressales; family Cupressaceae; genus Thuja; species Thuja plicata. Next base: position 758,883 of record MU227879.1, on the reverse strand, counting down.
AACCCTGCGATGTTAAGCTGAGATCATATGTAGAGGTTGATGTAATGAAACTGATTTGGCCTCATCATTAAAGCATCTAAATTTTATCAATTTTTGTACAAATCATGTGATTGGCATTTCATGAGACAGTTGGCATGTAATCACTTGTAAGGGTCTTGTGCAGCTCTTATTCAAATTCCCTAATAAATTCAATGTTTTTGAATGAAGAGAAATTGTTGCTTTGGGTTTAAATTGCCTAATGATATTTCACCCAAAATATTAAATTTAAACATTTAAAATTTGTCATACATCCCAGCATTCTAATGGACGTCTATTATTGCTTCAAGAAATTCCAAGAAAACATTAAATAACCTGTTTGGCTGAGCTGGTATCCCACGTTGACTCCTTAAGATGGAAGCCACACGCCAAGCAGCTCACGTGCAAGAGTGTGCACCCTTCACGTCAGTTCCTACGAACATTGCTATGCCTGCAGTCACCCACGATAATGAAGACGTGGCTGTGCTGCGCTGTTTCACACCTGCCAAAATCCAATTTAGGACCCGCGCCAATAAAAGGACCCCACAGCTTGTTTATTTGCTATCACAACAATGTCTTCTGCCACCCGCGTTTCTGGAGGAGTCTGCCGCAAATCCGACAACCTTGTTTACTATGTCGTGCGACCACTTCACCCTATGCCATTGCTATCCCCCACGACCCAGTCTGCAACCAAGACGGCTCCAGTGAAATGATACGGGCTGCGGCCATTGCTAGAATTAATTCACAGTCAGATAAGTACGATTCCCAGCCAGAATATAATGGAATCGATTTATGGATCGACCTCTTCAAAGCAGGCCTCAGTTCAAAGCAATCAGCACTCAGAATTTCTTCAATCGTATACAACAACATGATGAAGATGCAATTGATTATACAACAACACTCGACTGATGATTAGCTCAAGAAGAATCAGTCTTCGAGACACTAATTTGACCCTTCAGCTAGGGCTTAGATAATTAGGAACAATTCCCAAGAACAATTTTCAATAATCAATATTCGATGATGAGTATTAAGAATGCCTCTGTATTTATAACTCTTCGGACGCCATAGTTTCCCAAAAGGATATATCAGTTAACCAGTCTCTAGAATAGCAACTTCCAAATTATTATAATAATAAAGTATTATTATAATAATATAACTTTAATATTAATTAATAACATATTGTTATTAATTAATTAATCAATATGCACTCCAGTGATAAAACCTGCATCCACTGCTGAACCTGCTAGACTGACGGAGTCATCCACTGTACTGCCACAAATAGCAGCTGCCAAAAATAGACTTACTATAAATAGTAAGTTCCCAACCAAGGAACATGAACAGACTGAACGTTGTTTGGAAAACTGACCACTGCCGATACTGCCTTGCCAGAACTGGAAACTGACCAGATTGACTTACTAAAAATAGTAAGTCCAAACTTGCTATAAATAGCAAGTCTGGCAACTGGGACCCTCAAAACCCGGCATCAGCTCATGAGGGCCACAATGATGAGCCGACCAAGCTACTGCAAAGACCTGCTAAAAAGGGGGTCATCACAGTTGAAACCCCAAATCGATCACAGTTGAGCCCCAATGGTAGCTCTGAGGTAAGCCACCTTTATGCACGATTCATTGGCATAAGATAACCAACTCAAAACTCAATGATCAAGAAAAATTTACAATTCTCCCTACTCTAGAAATCCTGAAACCCTTTCAACTAAATTACAAAAACCCAATTTACCAAATCGCATGCTCAGAAATTTCATTCACAAATGACAAGTTAAAATGGTGATTTTCAAGGAAGTTCGATTTTCATTAAATGAGCAATCTCTTCTTTAAGAAGACTTCGAATTCCAACTTCAACTACACACCTTTCATAACTTAAAAGCCTCTTAGCTTCCTCCAAAGTTTGAATATTTGAAAAATAATATTCAATTATAAACTCCCTCCAATTAAGTGCCAAAACATTAGATTATAGAGCAATTGAGAAATATTTAATGTCTTGGTTGTTACTTCCTCTGTTATTCGTACGACGTACAATATTTGTATGGTTGTTATCTTCTCTGCTACTCGCAACAATCACGGACCAATGACAAAAATACAAATATCAGATATCGCTGTTTATTACAAATTTGTCTTCTACAGAAGACTTCACAAATTTGACAATGAAGTACAGATGAAATATCAGAAGCGATATTTCCCTTGGCAGAGTAGGGTCGCTGCTAACCACTGAAATTGCAATCACAAAATAGGGAGGGTCTTCCACCTCCGAAATTGGGTACAAACCACCTTCAACCTTTAGCTTTCGGAAATACAAAGCTAACATAAACTCTACGAAGCCTACCTACTGAGCCAACCAATGCCTTATAAAGGCCTCCAAGAGGTTTTTCGAAAGTTACAAACATGGCGACATACATTATTTATTAATTTTATTACTTGGGCCCCTTTTAAATTAATAATTAAATTAATTAATTAAATAAGTCCTTATGATGTTATTTAAACTTTTGGGCCACTTAATTAATTAACCTAATTAAGTCCCTTATGAAAATTGGGGACATTACATAAATAATCAAAATGGACGTTTATAGGGCAAGGGAGTGCTTGATAGAACCTAATTTTTTTGTTCTCTGGGATATTCAGTGTTAAGTAATCTAGATTGGGAGAATAGAGAATACATGGACACGTTTCACCTTTAAGTGCTGGAGACAAATGGGTACAAACGAAAGCCTGCACAAATGCACAATAACATATCTACAGTGGTAAAGACCTTTAATCCGTAGTCCTATTGTGAGCTATTTCCAAGGGTTTTCCTCCCTTCCGCTGCTAGAAAGTAAGGCTGTCTATAAGCCAAAAGTACAAAAAATAACGACAGTTAAAAATAAAGAGATCAACAAAATAAAATAAAGAAATGAGATCTCAGCCACAAATAATAGAATACTTTGTTCTAGTGCAATCTATAGAATCCTGATACATATCTCAGTACATATAAAATGCAAGGAGAAGTAAAAGAGGCATGTAAGATATGAAACCAAAGGTAAGTAAAAATCATAGTTCCAACTCTCCCAAATCATAGATGAATAAGATCTTGGCTTGAAGCCGCCTTACAACCTCCTGCGTAGCTGAAAAACACATGTTTGCTCTTGTAAACTATGATATTAGGCTAAGAAACTAATGATCTCTTCACTTGCACCACCCGCTATCTGCCTTGGCCGTAAACCTTCCACAACATTCTCACGAATAAGCATTTCCTCCTCTCTTAGGATAGAGTAATCATTAGGGTTCCCACAAATTTTACCACCGCTTAGGAGTTTCGATCAATTCAAAATGGATCTCAAAATTTATCCAAAGCAATCAATAGCATTTCCGATCTGTCGTTTGTGTGTATCACGCGGACAAATGAAAAGGAGCGACAGGAAATCAGACAAGGATACCCAAGGTGCGTCTATGTGCCAACACGCCCATTTACTTCCACAAATGTAGCAAACCTTTGACCACGTAAAAAAAGGACTTCCCACTGTACTGAGTTCCCCCTGTCCCCGATGTCCCCTCATTACCCTTGACGAGCGGTGGAACTTTGTTTTATCTCCTTTTTGTTGCATCCAGGTTTGTAGGAACTCAATAATGACATTGCCTAAGTACTCTAAATTGCTTTAGAGTCTAATGAACAAGATTTAACATTTTTTTTTCTAGGATGGAGGTCGAGCCACAACTATTCGTGCTGAGCGAGGAGGCGCAACCATAGTGGACTCCTAGGACTAGATTCTCTGCCTCTCCCCTAGTTTTTACTATAGATGGGAAGAGGAAGATGTAACCTATTTTGATGTGATTTTTACTAAAAGTTTTACAAAGACAATTTTCTATTTTAATTTTGCTTCAAACTATCAGGCTACCAGTCACCAACATTCCACATGAGGATGCCATTTTGTACCCAATTTGCATTTAAATATATCTAGACTCAGCTTGTTTCTTTTGTTTACTCATTTACTGACTCATTAGATGCATATCCTCACTGCATTTTGCAAAACAAATACATTTCTAATTATATTTAAGCAATTTTTGAAGTTGTCGAGTTTTTTGCTGAGAAGTTGCCAAGTTATCACCGAGTTTTTGCCGAGTTTTTTTTTTGGGCCTTGGTGAGAAGTTGCCGAGAACAAGTTTTGCAACTGTGATATAGACTATATAGAAAGGCTGCATGTATTGCAAAACTCAGATCAAGAAAACATAATCATAAATAAGACAGAACTGATGGAAATGAAAATATCTTCATCACTCACATCATCAACATACAGATTCTTCAGTAAATATGGTTAACATGAATTCACAAAGAGGCTAGAGAGCTCTTACAAACATCAAGAGTCACCACTAATTTCTCATACAGAATTGGATAATGACAGGGGATCTAGTTGGAGGCAACTGCCCATATGCAACAACAAAATTAGTCAAAATCCATGTACGTCATTTAGCACTTACATATTCCTGTGTAAATATAAATGTTGTATTTGCATTATTTACTTCTGTTCTGAAATTGTTGATTATCTGCCTACAGAACTCCTGTTTAATATTCTTTTCTAGCTATTTTTTATGAGAACTTAAATTGAAGTTATTTTACTGTTTAGAATTTTTACTATTGTTCCTGGATGTACTGTTCAAAATTCAAATGATTCAAGAGTAATTTCACTAAAACATTTATATGCTACCAGGTGAGCTATGGACAGGTGTAAGAACCCCTTGTGGCTCTAACTTTGACAAACACTGAACTGTGGTTTAATTCTAGATGTTTGACAATTTGTCAAACACTTTGCAGGCAAACTCTGATACCACTGTAAGAACCCTTCGCAGGCTCTATCCGCTGTGCCGTTTGAGTTGTTTTATTTTTGTTTAATATTCTGATTTTTTTTGTGTTTTCAAGGGGTTTTGACAAAGCAAATACAATAATTGAAACTAATCTATTTGAACTAAAATTCAAATCTGATTGCAATATAGATCAAAGTCATTTATTCCCATATGACTGCTAATGTTTTGAACACAGCATATTGCTGATAAAAAATACATTAAAAAAACATTTGTACGGAATGATTAAAACCTGATTTTTGTCTCCAGAATGCAACCACGCTGCTGATTGCTGATTGTTGACGAAGCTGCAATTTTACTGTTCATGCGCACTGTTCATGTGCACTATTCACACGCACTGTTCACGCGCACTGTTCATGCGCACTGTTCATGCGCACTATTCACGACTGCAACTTTCTCTCCCTTGTTCTGTAATTAGAAGAATACTGAAAACGTACTGTTGGAGCACAATCAGAACCTCTGTATCGATTTTCCTTCTTCACACA
>MU227879.1:726409-737975 GCA_018584345.1 Thuja plicata | reverse complement strand
AGGAACTACGTTCTTCAATGGCAATGGCTGAAACCCTTCTCAGAGCACAAAAACCTGTTTTCAAAGTGATAGCAATAACAATGGCTGCTTCATTCTTCATTTTCCAAGCAAATATAGGCCTCCAAAAGCCTAATCCTCTTCTTTACAATTTTTGCTTGTAATTTCATTTAATTTCACTTTGGGTGTCAAAAACGATTTTAATCACTAAATGGGAATTTAATTTTAATATTTCAATAGTCTGGCTCAGATAATTTAATTTAAAACATGGCCCCGTCTAATGATGAGTTGACCCTCAAGTTAAGTGATTATAATATAAAGTCACTTTATAACTTTATTATTAAATCACTTAATAATAACTGCTAAGTTATTCAAACTTGTCTAACTCCATGAATACTTTGAATTTAGCTATGCCATCTGAAACTGGAGCTCACCAGTTGACCACCCATATGACCGTGATGTCTGCTAAAAATAGCAGGGGTCCATCTCCAACTACTAAAAATAGCCTGACCAAGCCAAACTCAAAGAAAAACTCATCATAAACAAACTCTGGCAACCTAGAAGTGTACTCTGCTTTGTCCCCAGAAGATCTCCACGCCAAGGTGACCCTCTATCCAATCCTACTAGCCTATGAGGGTCTCTGATAGGCTAATCACAAGCTAGAGTGATGTCTCTAGCTAGAAGGGGACATCACATTCGATGTTAGGTTTTATTTTGAAAGGGTTTCCCTCAGGGTAAATTTTTTATCATGTCTATGCTATCAGTGTTTTCTCTCATTTCCATTGTTTATGATATACTTTTATATTTCAGATTTGTGGTGATAATAAGTCTGATATAAATGTGATTTAAAACAACAAACTACCTCCTAAAGTGGATCACTTTTTACTTTTTTTTTCTCAACAATTGGTATCAAAGGTTGGTTTCAAGTTGATAAAGACACTCGTCTTGGGAGATTTAGGGTTTCAAAGGGAGTAGTTTGTGTTTTTGTCATATTTGTGCAAATCATGGCAAGTACACCAATAATGGAGGTTAAAAAATTTAATGGAACTAACTTTGAGTTGTGGAAACTAAAGAAGGAAGAGTGCTTGGTTGAGAGAAATCTTTGGGTGGTAGTGAAAATACAAAATTCTTTGTGCATAAAAAAATGAAGTTTAGGAGAAGAGTAATAGGAAAGAAAGGAACATCATTAGATTTTGTGTTGCTGATTTGGTATTAATAAATATCTCTAACGAAAGCACATCTCATAGTTTGTGGGAGAAATTACAGATTTTGTTTCAAGCTGCCTCTAGTAACAAACTTTTCTTAATGAAGAAATTGTATTAATTGAGAATGGGCTAAGATACTAGTTCGCTTACAAAAAGACCCAAGTCCCAGTCTAGGGTCCCAAGCTGTTTCGCCTGCAAAAAGACCCTGGTCTCGGTCTAGGTACCGGGCTGGTTCGTTGCCCGGGTAGAGTATTGACCACAACTTGTGGGTTTGGTCCTGCTGAATCTAGGTGACCTAGGGGTAAATTTCACCTCCAAAAGCTGCATCTGAATTTGCCCAATATTTTATTTTATTTTTACTTTCTTAAACTCATTTTTTTAATACAGAAAGTTCAATTTGCCCCTTCTAACCCTGAATTTTTCCATACAAAACATATAAAAGACAAAACCTATCTCATTTTTTCTCTTGTGAATGAAAAACAAAATTTTTTTGCTCAATTGTTGAACTTATTTTTTTGCTTGCCATTGCACGAATCATAGATGGAGACTTGGCGGACTTGGCGGACTCGCCAAGACTCGCAAGTCTCATAGCTTGCCAAGTGGGCTCGCCACAAAATCACAAGCCGAGTCTAGACAAGTCCTCGGCAGCGACTCGAGTTCGTTGCTAAGACTCGTGCGAGTTTCGAGTTAGGACTTGGGAGTCCTTGGGAAAGACTTGTGCGAACTGCTGAAGATGCCTAGGCAGCTTTAAAACACATTTTTTTTTGGCTTTTTTGCCGATTCAAATCTGGCAATCCCAAAGTTTACTACTATATCTGATAAATTACATACATGGAATAATAATAAAGATGGTAGTGCATACCAGATACAAGAGTAAAATATATCTTTATTCACTCATGAATAAAGGCTAATGGCAAGAGTGTAGACAATGACTCATACTATGCAAACTCAAAGTGGTAGTGTATACTTCAAAAATCAAATAGGGGTTTGGGGGCAACACACCCATTAGGGTTAAGGGGTAGCGCCCCAGTGGGATCAAGGGGCAATGCCCCTTGCAGGGGTTCTAGGGATAGTGCCCCCAATGGAGTTGAGGGGGAGTGCCCATTGCGAGGTCCCGGGGCAGCACCCAAGGTGTGCTCCTTGTTGTAATACAACAAGGTTGAGGAACGGACTTTTGCAAGAAACAAATCTAGAATCAGACCAGACTTTTGAATTGCCAGGGAAGAATTTGGCAAAATAGGATGGAAAGATGAAAATATCGCCCATTGATCAATATTATTGTAGTGTCCCCTAAATGGAAATTTTTTTTGAAAGTAGTGGATTATGAAGGAGAGGTGATGGATGGTGCATTTAGTGCTAACATTCTTTGCAAATCCACTAAGAAATTGGGCCCTTGAAATGTTGTAAGTTATACCAGGCAATGACAAAAATTGTAGGGTTGCTGGGTTATTCGTTGAGGAACATTATGAACATATTTTTTGGGCACCTTGTGCTGTTCACTGCTGCTACCTAGTGTAACGAAAAATTGGCACTGAAATTGAATGGATTGAACGAGTTTATGTTGAGGCTGAAGAGATCCAAATGTTTGTCACTAACCACCATATGTCAAATGGCATATTTGAATCATTCTCGAGGTTGGAGCTGCTAAAGCTTAAGCTAAATAATAAATGTGTTTTACTATAGTAAACTTTTTAATATTATTTTAGTTTTAACTTTTGTAAATTCATTTTTTAATTTTATTTTGATTTTGAAATAGGTTTGTTGAGATCCATTTAGCCTCCAACACAATCACGTTGAGACATCTTCTGAAGGTTCGTAGGGGACTATCTGACATGGTAATCAGCCCAAATTGGTTCATATGGAGGCATTCTAGAAGCAAAGCTTAATCAAATGATCCTAGATGACATTTGGTGGGGTCATGCTGTGTGTCTCCTCAATTTCACCGAGCCCATATTGAGCATGATCCGATATGTTGAAATGGATTGGCCTTGTTTGGTTGAGGTGTATGATTGCATCAACTCAATGGTTGAGGGGATGAAAGCCATCATAAATACAAAAGAGCATGATCTTGAAGAAAAAATCTTCAAAGAACTAAATCAAATCATGGTAGAGAGATGGAATAAAATGACCACTCCGTTTCATCTTCTTGCCTTTGGATTGAGTCCCAAATATTATAGTTCTCAGCTCCTTTCTATTGGCACAAGAGTTCCCCTATATATAGATCCTAAATTTTCTCAAGGGTACAAGGAAACACTTCGTAGAGTCTTTGGTGATCGAGACACGTGGCATGCAGCGAGCATTGAGTTCATGGGTTTTGCAAGCACAAGCGATTGTGGCCTTGATGATCTTGGAGATCAAGTATATCGTCGATGCTCGTAGTTGGTGGTACTTCCATGGAGAATCATGCCCATACCTACAACCTCTTGTGATCAAAATTTCATCACAAGTAAGCTTTACAAAAACACTTCTATCATTTAAGTTTTATTTGTATTTTAATTTTGTCATATAAATTTTTAATATTAGTAACTCTCAAGTCTCTAATTTTGTCTTGATAGGTTGCTAGTTCATCTTCATTTGAGAGAAATTGGAAAAAATACTCCTCCATTGACTCAATAAAGCGCAATAGACTACACTCAAAAAAGGCAGAGGACTTGGTGTTTGTGCATTCAAAGTTGCTGCTCCTTACACACAAAGAAGATTGTTGCAAAGAAGGCGAGACAAAGAAGTGGGATATCGAGCCAAAGTGTTTTGAGTTGGATGCTTCCATTTCGCAAATTGCTGCAATTGAAGTTGATGATGACTATGAGCCACCTAGTGAGCATGAGAGTGATAGTACCAATACTAGTCCTAGTGCCAGTGCCACTGCTAGTGGCACTATTTGTTGTTCTTCTAATTTACCACAATATATATCATTTAATGTGGAGGATGATGATGATATTTTTGATGACCCATATGATATTTGATCAAGGATGGCTGATTGTTGACACTTGACATTATTATTTTGAACTTTAATAATATATCATGTCATTCAAGTTTGACTAATATTTGACTATTCATATGGTGGTGTATTTTGCTACATTATTTGACTATTATTATGGTGGTGTATTTTGGAATTAGTTACTACTGGAAATATGTATGTATCTGTGATTTTCATATGTTTTTGAATTGCTGAACCCAAAATGAATGCAACCCCCAAAATATTTTTGCCCGAAACTATGAACCGATCCCTCGAACCCAAACTAGAGCTCAAACTTGAACGAGTAACTTAGAGAATGGGTGATGGAGGTCTGGTTTTGGTTATTTCAATGCCTTTAATGCCATTGTGAGTCAATTAGAATATGTAAATATAAATATGGATGAAGAGAATAGATGTAGTGCCCATCAAGATTCATGGGATAATCTTGTCATGAGAATTAGCAGTACTTCTAGTTCTGCAAAGTTAAAACCTGAGGAAGTGGTGGCTACTCTATTGTTAGTGGAGATGAAAAAACGGATGTGGATGTTGGTGAAATCATTGCTCTCATGTTGAGAGAAATATCTAAAGAAAAGGGAAAGAAAAAGGTAGGCAAAGGGAGATCAAAATCTGAAGACAAGTCTCTTAACAAGTCAAAATTGAAGTGTTGGAATTATGATGAAACAAGACATTTCATAAACAAATGTAGAGTCAAGAAGCATGATATGGATGATGAGACTTCTTATGGTGATTCAAAATCCTTAAATGCAAAAGTATGTTAGAATACAAGTCTTAACTTTTGTAATAAAGTCAGTTTAGTGTCTTAGTGGTGAGTAGTAATATTAGCTATTATTACTGTTTAGTAGTATTTGCAATCTTGGACAACTGTCATGTTTATTTATTGATAGATACATCTCTTAAACTCCATCTAAGGGGATAAAACCATTTGCAATAGGTACTCCAATATTTAAAATAAAAAGTGTTATCTATTGTAGTGTCGTAAATTGTACTCCTTTAATTAATGAGTCCACTTTCACTCTCTTGCACTCATTTTAATTTAAAAATAAATAGTGTTATCTATTGTAGTGCTGTAAATTGTACTCCTATTGTTAATGAGTCCAATTTCACACTCTCCTAGAACTCATTTTAGCTTTCCACTCCTCCAAGCACTTTTGGGACTGTTTCTAGCTTTAAATTTATATTTAGTTCAAGAATATAAGTCCTATTCTATTTTAAATCTCAACACACTCTTCTCTGGGCCCTTATTTTAGTGTGCCCTTTATTCTATATCATCTCAAGCTTATATTGAGTTCTGTCCTGTTTTAAAGTTCAATGTAGTTAAAGCATCCACTTCAATTTTGTTAATACCCATATCTATTTTAGATCTAATATCACGGCCCTATTATCTGCAACTAAGGTTAAGGAGCAGATCTACTTAAACAATGATGTATTTGTTAACAACAATTTGAAACACAGGCAGCGATTATTATTAATGTCTACAACAACAATCTTGTAAAGAGACTGTCTGGCTCAATTCCCAAATTCTCTGCAAATGATCTCTTTTGTTCTGGATTTTGATTTCTTTTTATGACATATTCAATATATATAGTTTTTTTTGTATTTTCCACAAATAATGAAATTACAATACAAGAAAAAAATTAATTTAAAACAGCTACTGCAAATCATAAACTGCTTGAACTCTGAAATTCTTATATTGAATTAAAATATGAAACCATCTAAATCTGATATGAAACATTACATTCATTGCAAGGCAATTAATTAAATTTGGAACCTGTAATTCCCCTTCCACGTCTCACTTTACTGGTTGCAGCTCATGCAATGGTGATGACACAGTTACACAGATCCTCACGCCAAGCATCACCGACGGTTTTCACTTGGTAATTGATGTTAGAATTTCAAACCAGACCATTCCTCTTGCAACCGCTGTTAAATTTGGATCTTTAACCCTTCCAGACGTAGCATAGAACAATTTTGAACCCTTCACAATTCACTAGAAACGGATTCCAATTCAAAGTGATGAAAGCTGATTTGAATATCCAATTCAAACTACAAAACTTCCTCAAACCCTCAACTCTCAAGCTGGAGCGAATTCGCAAGTGTCCAGTTTTTAAAAAAAAATCAAAGGTAACCATGAAGAGTTCCGAAACCTTCATATAATGAAACTCAGCTTCTTCAAGAAGGCTTGATAATTTCAGCTTCAAGGAGAAGCTCTTCATAACTTAAACTTAATGCTTCAACTTAGAAGTTTGGACATTCAAAATTATATCATTCAAATATATCCTTTTCCTTCACTTAATGTCCAAACATAAGTCAAATATAACATCATTAATATTTTAATGATTTGACTTTAATATAAGCCCAAACAAGATTTTTAATTAAGTCAAACTTAATTAATCGATTATATTCAATCCAAATCCAATTCCAACTGTACTGCACTGTCAAATCACCTTCTTAGACACCCTACCAAAAATAGAAATTGACAGTAATAGACTTACTATAAATAGTAAATTCTCACCCAAAGACCCTCAAATCAAGCCATTAGCCCACGGGGGTCGCATTGATGGGCTAACAATGGCGTGTCCCAGACAACTGCTAAAACGAGGACATCCCAGTCCTCCCTCCCCAAGATTGCTTGTCCTCAAGCAATCGCAATCCTGGATGTTGAAGAATATCCTCTGACTCCCAAGTGGCATCCTCAATAGGTAAACCATTCCATTTCACCAGGAACTCCCTGATGACTCGCCTACGCAAATACCTCTCAAGTATCCAAAATAGCTTCAGGAATCATCTCCAACTTCCCCTCATCATCCAGGGGTGGCAAAATAGAAGATGGGACAACATGCCTGTCTAACGCCTTCTTCAGGCGCGAAACATGAAATACATTATGCACCCGGCCGTCCTATGGCAAATCAAGCTCATAAACAACCTCCCCTACCCATCTGACAACACGGAAAGGGCCATAGTACTGAGGTTTGAGCTTCTCAGCTCCACTCTTCCGAATGGATGACTGCCTTTAGGGCTGCAACATCAAATATACCATATCCCCAACCTGAAAGAGCGAGCAACTCTCCCCTGATCAACATACTACTTTTGCTAATTCTGAGCTCTCAGAATATTATCCTGCAGTGTTCCCATAATATCCTGGTTGTCTTGCAACAAGTCACCTGCACTGGGAACTCTGTTATCACTGAATAGAAAATCCAAGAAACTAGGAGGATCATACCCATACAGAGCTCTGAAAGGAGTCATCCGAATAGACATATGGTGAGTGAAATTATAACAATACTCACATAAATATATCCACTTCACCCAAGCTCTCTGCTGAGTAGACACATAATTCCAAAGATAGCCCTCCAACCATTTATTAACAATCTCAGTCTGACCATCAGTCTGAGGGTCGTAACTGGTACTCGGAGTCAACTTTGTCCCACATAATCTGAATAATTCTTGCCAGAAGTGACTCATAAATCGGCTATCTCGATCACTCACAATATTCCGGGGTAAACCATGCAATCTGGAAACCGACTGGAAGAATAACTCAGCAACCTTTGTCACTGAAAATGTAGTAGTGATCGGAAAGAAGCGAGCATATTTCGTGAGACGATCAACTACCACATAAATGCAATCTCTACCTTGGGCTTTAGGCAAGCCCACAATGAAGTCCATAAAAATGCATTCCCACTTCTGCTCAAGAATGGGATGTGGCTGCAGTATCCCAGCTGGATAAGTGTGCTCCTGCTTGTTCTGTTGGCAAACATAACACTCTCTGACATACTGTTGCACATCATACTTCAGGCCTTTCCATGTGAATCTCTCTTGAACCTGCCTATAGGTTTTGAAGAACTTGGGGTGTCCAGGTAAAGGAGAATCATGGAAAGGTCTCAACACCACCTGCCTAACACTTGATCCTAGAACTAGAATACTCTCTACGCAGTCAAGTATGGAGGATCCAAGAATGGACAGTCCAAACCTTCCAGCATTCAACAAACAACACAATAGAAACCATAACAACACAAGATATATCAACATGTCAATTTATATTCATCTCATAAATCAATTACATGCAACATGCCGAGTTGTAAGGCCTTCTCGGTTACGGTCAGTACATTAGCAAAACAACATGCCTTCTTAGAACCATAGAATTCCAAACTAGCCCAGATCTGTGACACAACACTCTGGTAGGAACACTCAAGTCAGATCTGAACTTTTGCTCGCAAGCCACCAAGCAATCTCCTTGTTTCCTAAGCTATCACTAGCTACCAACTTCTATCTGCCATCTCCCTTCAATCAGCTCTACTAGCTACCTCCAAGCTTAGCTGTCTCTCAAAAACTCTCCCCCAAAAACTTTCTACCCAGCTCTCAATTTATACTACTATGCCACAAGTCGGCATTTACAAAGAAATAAATCAAATAAAACAAAGTCGGCATCAAGAACACAACACCCAACGTGTTTTCCATCAGTCAGCCTCCAACAGTCATTAAATTTGCATAGGAGAGTGAACCAGATTAGATTTAGGTCCTCATACCTCCAACGGTCGATCGAAAACTCGAGGAACGCAACCCCAAATTAAATGCACCAGTCGGCCAACCCAAACAATCAGAAAAACTCCGTCGGTGATCAAGAACACCGAAAACCCGACCCCTTGGTGAGAGGCACAACCGAGCCAAACTCCACCGAATAGACGCCACCGAGCAGTAAGCTACCGAGCAAGACACCACCGAGCTAACACACCGAACAACTTCCACCGAGTAGTGTATCTCTGAGCAGAATACCACCGAACACAGAACACCACAGAGTGCAGACACTACCGAGTAGTGTAGCACTGAGCACCACTGAGTCCAGCCACCGAGTCCTTCAATGAAGCCACACATCTTCCAACCGAGAACCACCACCAAAGTGACCGAGAATCTCAGGTCTCCAACAGAGCTTGCTACCAGAACCAAAACCAAAACCAAACATCTTTTTGGTGATACAAGATTGCCAACTACCCCAAGATGCTCCTGCATCAGACACCCAAGGTGCGAAAAGATGTTCTCAGCAGCTCGACGAACATCTGTTGGGATTCCACATATAGATCCCAAACTTGTCCTCCGAGTCCTCAACCGACACTCATGCTTTGGTTCTTCTTCAACTTCCTCTTCCCACCAGCACTCTCTAATTTGCCTTTAGATCTCTGAACATTCATGTCTGCACCAACCTCTGCAACCCTCTCAGATCTTCTTCCAATGTTCAAGTTCCTCATTCTTTTGTCTTCATCCTTCAAGGGAGTCAAAGTAAATCTCTGTCCATCTTTTAGAACAGTAATGAAATTCCTTCTACAGTCATGAATAGCCTCTATCATACTGCCAAGCACAACATGACAAGCACTCATATCCACAATGTCACATAATACTTCATCTCTATAAGAACCAATGTGAAAACTCACCATGCATTGTTGCTTAACCTCTACTGCATGATCTTCTTGTAACCAACTGATCCTATAAGGACAAGGATGTCTCAACCTCCTCAAACTAAGCTTTTGGACCATCTCCTCAGAAACCAAGTTATTAGTACTTCTTAAGTTCTTCCATCAACAATCACCTTGCAACATTTGCCACCAAACTTACACATAGTCCTGAACAAATTTCGCCTCTAACAAGGCTCAACTTGCTTTTTGGTTAGCAATGTTCTTCTAATCATCAGATTCTCTCCCTCCACCTCGGGTTCATTTTCTGCAACTTCATTCATCACAACATTTTGGTGATTACTGACCTTTTTGTCTGCATGGGGACATTCATATGACCGATGTCCTTCTCCACAGCTATAACAAGTACCTCTGAATCCACCTCTGCCTGTCCTTCTCGGTTCAACAAGCTTCGGTTCATCCTCAACTCTCGGTTTATCCTTTATCGACTGCTCTGATTTCTCCTTCCCTCGGGAATTACTTTGATATCTTCTCTTCAGCTTACCTTCTGCATTCAGGGCATACTGGTAAGCATCCTCCATCGAGTCAATCTTCAACATACCAACCTCATCCTGGATATTGAATCTCAGACCATTAATATACCTCACCACCTTCTCCATCGACAGTTCTCTATGTCCAGACCGAATAGTCAACTTGTAGAACTCCTCGATATAACCTTCCGCAGTCATTTCCTTCTGCTTAGGTTCTGCAACTTCTTGAATAACTCAAGTTCATAATCAGCAGGAATGAACTTAGTCTTTAATTTTGCCACCATCAACCTCCACCGATTGATCTTCATCTCACCTTCTTCTTCTCTGTCTCTTTGCAATTCCTTCCACCAAAGAGCAGCACGTCCCTTCAACTTAGTCTGTGCCAACCTCACTCGAAGCGGATCTCCAATGTCTTCTAGCTCAAAGTAGTCTTCTAACTCATTGATCCAATCAATCAGATCCTCGAGTCTCAATGTACCTGAGAAATTGGATACCTCCATTCAGTAACTAGCATGCAACCGATTAGTTCTATTTTCTCCAGATCTCTCCATCCGATCAGCTCTGTCATCTCCACTAGATCCAACAACTTCAAAATCTTCAGCAGCTTCTTCAGAACCATCATCTGTTCTAGGAGCCCTTTGCAATCCAGTAACAACATTTTTGATACTCTCCATGACTTCATTCTTCGTTCTTTCCATCTCAGATCTGATCTCCGATCTCACCCTTTCTATTATCCTCGCCTCCATCGCATCAGCGAGATCTTCATCCACCCTAGGGCCTAATCTCCTCGGAGGCATCTTCCAATATTCACACCCTTCACTCAGACCGCCCAAATCAACTTCGCTTTGATACCACCTGACGCAGTCAAGTATGGAGGATCCAAGAATGGACAGTCCAAACCTTGCAACATTCAACAAACAACATAACAAAAACCATAACAACACAAGATATATCAATATATCAATTTATGTTCATCTCAGAAATCATGTAATGACCCTACTCAAGTCTGACTTCAAAATGCTGATTGAAAGCTCAAGGAATTTCGTTAAACAATTCACATGCAAACTTCTGACTTGCTGGTCTGAGTTATCAGACTGATTGTATGCTTGATAAATGTTGAAAGGAGACTTCAAATGATTACAATTCAACACTTTAATGTCTAAACTATCATCTAGATGCATATACAACCTCCTTTTTATCATTTACAATGCACTTCAATGATTTCTATATGTAAATTATTAATCTTCAGCCACTCAACATTATGTCAAACAATTGGCATACAATGGGTATATGACTGTTATAATATTTCAGTTTGCAAGGTTTGCCCGTTGACTGAAAGTGGGTGATGCAAATGTTTAATAATGAATGCCAAATGATCTAACAATGAGCTGAGAATGAAATGCACTTTCCTTCACATGAGTTCCTAATGAATTAATGCATTCCTATAGCCAAACA
>MU227879.1:685276-710286 GCA_018584345.1 Thuja plicata | reverse complement strand
ATAATAATCATAAAACATAATCAGAATGAGCTCTTAAGTCTCTTTTATTCTTTTCTTGTGGGAGCTCAAACACTTTCCTGGCCAATGTGGGATAAAAGATATATTCCCACTTTTAATTCTTTTCACTTTAAACTCTATTGTTAGTGCACAAATAATTCTATTAAAATTAATTGGTCACTTGGCCCCATCTATGATAAATTGACCCTTCACTTAAGTGACTTAAGTTATAATATAAAATTATATTATAACTTTACAATATAAGCTCAAACCTATTAATATTTATTTTAACCAAATAAATATAAATATCTCCATTATTACTCATCTCTGCACGTCGTTTGAACTAGAAGCTGACATGATCAAGCCGCATACGACCATAACCCATTTCTAAAAATAGAAGGGGTCCCTCTCTATCCCCCTCAAAATTTACTATAAATAGAAATTACTGCATACGGAGTCCTGGAGACCTCGAACGAAAGCCAAACCTACAAAACCCTGACCCCTGAAGAAGATGCATCCCTTAAATGACCCTCTAACCAAGCTCATTAGCCTACGAGGGACAAAATAATAGGCTAATCCCTCAACTCTAATGCTCATGAAAAATGGCGACATTACACAACACTCTGCTAGGAACACTCAAGTCAGAGTTGAACTTGTGCTCGCAAGCCACCAAGCAATCTCCTTGTTTCCTAAGCTATCACTTGCTACCAGCTTCTCTCTTCTATCTCCCTTCAATTAGCTCTACCAGCTACCTCCAAGCTTAGCTGTCTCTCAAAAACTCTCCCCCAAAAACTTTCTACCCAGCTCTCAATTTATACAACTATGCCACAGTTCGACATTTACAAAAATATAAATCAAATAAAACAAAGTCGGCATCAAGAATGCAATGTCCAACGTGTTCTCCATCAGTCGGCCTCCAACATTTATTAAATTTGTGTAGGAGAGTGAACCAGATCAGATTTAGGTCCTCACACCTCCAACAGTCGATCCAAAACTCGAGGAATGCAACCCCAAATTAAATGCACTAGTCGACCAACCCAAACAATCAGAAAAACCCCGTCGGTGATCAAGAACACCGAAAACCTGACCCATCGGTGAGAGGCACAACCGAGCCGAACTCCACCGAACATACGCCACCGAGCAGTAAGCTATCGAGCAAGACACCACCGAGGTGAACACACCGAATAGCTTCCACTGAGCAGTATATCTTCAAGCAGAATACCACCGAACAGAGAACACCACAGAGTGCAGACACCACCGAGCAATGTAGTAACTAGCACCACCGAGTCCAGTCATTGAGTCTGGCGGTGAAGCCACACATCTTCCAACCGAGAACTACCACCTAAGTGACTGAGAATCTCAGGTCTGCAACCGAGCTTGCTACCAGAACCAAAACCAAAACCAAACATCTTTTTGGTGACAGAGGATTGCCTACTACCCCAGGATGCTCCTGCATCAATCTGTCTCGAACCTGCCTGTAGGTTTTGAACCTTGGGTGTCCAGCTAAAGGAGAATCATGGAAATGTCTCAACACCACTTGCCCAAAACTCGATCTTGGAACCAGAAATACCCTCTCCTTGTAAATGATCAACTCATTTGCAAGAGTATACATGCTGTCCTGTATAGTCCCATCAATAATACTAGATGCCCACTGATCTATGGCATAATCAACAATGATCAAGTGTCTCCAATCCTCAGATATCTCAGTCATAGCACACAAATGAGGTCTCCGAGAAAGTGCATTAGAAACCACATTCTGAGTACCCTTGATATTAGAGATGTCAAAATCATATCACTGAAGTTTGCTAACTCAATTTTGTTGTCTCTCATTGAGATCTCACTGTCCATGGAAATACTTCAGGCTATTATGATAAGTTTTTATCCAAAACTTGCTACCAACTAGATACTACCTAAACATAGCCAAAGCATACATTATGGTTAACATCTTGTCATAAACACTAAAAGCTTTCTCAGGACCCCTGATCTTCCTGCTCTTAGAAACAATGGGATGGCGATCCTGGGAAAGTACAACACCAATGCCCTCACCAGAAGCATCACAATGAAAATCAAAGGGTCTAGAGAAATCTGGCATCGCTAGAACTTGGCATGATGTCATAATCTGCTTGAACTTATCAAAGAACTCCTATGCCTGAGAGGTCCACTCAAAAGCACTCTTATGGGTCTAATCAGTAAGAGAAGCTTCGTGTCGAGAGAACCCAACAACAAATCTGCGGTAGAAAGCACACAGACCAATGAATCCTCTAAGCTGTGTCAAGTTCCCTGGAGTAGGCCAATCTAGAATAACATGAACCTTATCAGGGTCCATGCGCACTCCATCTGCACTGATAATATGACCAAGGTACAATAACTCGGTCATTTCCAAAGCACACTTGGACTCCTTTGCATACAAGGAAGCCCTATCCAGAATATCTAGTACTATATCCAAATGAGCAAGATGATCATCCCATGTCTTACTATATACCAAAATATCATCGAAGAAGACCAAAACAAATCTCCTCAACTGGCTGTGGAAGGCCCTATTCATAATGGACTGAAAAGTAGGTGGAGCATTAGTCAACCCAAAAGGCATGACTAAAAACTCAAAGTGTCCATAGTGGCATATAAAACCTATCTTCTCTATGTCCTCTTCCCAAACTCTGATCTGATGATATCCAAACCTCAAATCAATCTTAGAGAAGAAAGATGCACCATGCAACTCATCTATCAACTCATCAATACGTCAGATAGGATACCTATTTTTTATGGTCCTCCAGTTCAACATCCGATAATCAATACACATTTTGAGTGTACCATCTTTTTTCTTCACCAAAACAACTGATGAAGCAAAAGGAGACTTACTTGGCCTAATATGCCCCATAGAAATCAGCTCCTGAATAGTTTTCTCAATCTCATCTTTCAAGCGCTTAGGGTGCCGGTAAGGAGTAATCATGATGGGCTTAGTGCCCTCTTCTAACTCAATAATGTGCTCAATGCCTCTGTCAGGGGGCCTGCCATGTGGTAAATCACTATACACTTTAGAGTGTGTAGTTCTAAGCTCCTGTATGTCAGGGTGATAAGCTGATTTACCTGAGTCATCAAGTGTGGGTAGTAATCTACACTCTGCTGCCCACTCAACTGCATCATGACTAATGAGACGTTGCATAGGTCTGAGTGAGATAGACCTCAAATTCTCCTCTCTAATTGCCTTAAGTATATATTTCTTTCCATTCAAACTTCATTTCCATATCCTTAAGGCTGAGATAAAAAGCCTCAATAGAATGCAATCAGCTCATACCCAAAACCAATTCAGTACCTCCCATGTCAACGTCATAAAAATCAATCTTAAATTCATAATTATTTAACCTCATGGGAAGATCCGAAATCATCCTGTCACACTTAAGTGTGTAACCATCAGCCACCTTAACTCTAATGCCTTCAAATTCTTCTGTCTGTATGCCTCTCCTAGACACCAATCGAGAATCTATAAAATTATGGGTGGCATCTGTATCCAACAAAGCAATGACACAGTGCCCTGCTAAGAGGCCCCGCATCTTGAAAGATCCTTCTTTCTTCATACTAGAGAGGTATACTACCTTAAGGTTGGAATCCTCATCAACGTTTTCAACATTCACTGCTTCTTCATAGCTCTCTTCCTCATGATCAGCTTGCTGTCCCTCAAAATCAGAACTATGTTCATCCTCATTATACCACTCCATAAGCCTATTTCTACCCTTAGGCTTCAAAGGACACTCATGTTTATCATCATATGGGCCCCTGCAATAAAAACATAATCTCTTTCTTCTTAGATCATTAAGTGTTTCCTGATCTAAAGGTCGTGTCACAGGTTTCTTGAAATCTGATCCTCCATTCCGTTTTGGAGCAGCTTTGTTGTCATATGTGGGATTTGATGGTTTAGGTGGGAATCTAGTACGAGGAGCTGAAAATTCTAATTCTCTTGCTTTCTTCATGGCTGCCTGCAAAGATGAAGGTTCAAAAGACTTAACCCAACCCTTGAGAGAATCAACTAACCCCTCTACAAACATCACACGCCTCTTTGAAATGTCATTCACTATCACTGAAATCCTCTGGAACTCATTGATGAAGGCGTCCAAACTGCCAGTCTGTTTGAGTTGTGCCAACTCACGGAAATAGGACTCTGGGTCCTTCCTATCAAACCTCTCTACCAGTCCATCCACAAACTCTTAGTAAGAAAGAATCTGATCATGGTGTAACGAAAACAACCCATGGTACGACCAGTCATGGGCTATGCCATCCAAGTGCAACACAACAAACCTGATAGTGTCCTCTTCAGACATAGGACGTAAAGATAGATAAGTGTCAAGCTTGTGAATCCAAGCTCTAGCTGTCGTTTTACCGCTCCCATCAAAATGAGTTAAAGTTAATTTTCCGGTTGCTTGTTTTAAATCATGGTTCGCATGCCTCTATCTCCCATCTGTTCTACATTTAGAACGCTTCCTCTTCTGGCTCATGAACTTGTCAAAATTCAGATGCTGCTTTACTTCATGAGGTAAAGCATCCCACTCAGCATGTAAGGCCAACACATCATCTGCCAACACATCATCTGTAAATGATACCTCCTCCTCAATACTAACTGCATCTATCTCTGGTCTTAGGAAAGTAGGACGTAGAGGCCTATCCTATGTGCCTGTCAAATCAGCTCTAGACCTATGTGAGTTAGCTGAGACACTCCTAGTATCTCTACCCCTGCCATGATCTTTGGGCAAGGAAATCCGCTGTAGGATGTCAGAAAGGTTCTGTAAAACATTTGCCATCTGTTGCTGACCAGTTTCCAACTCCTGCTAGCTATGTGCAATGTCCCTAAATGCTGCTCTAATTTCTCTATTTTCTTCATTTCCTAGATTAACTGCAAATCTTTCTCCCATATTTCCTTGTTCCTATTCGCCAGGTGGTGGAGAATTTCTTCATCTGCATGTATAATGATAACCTAGAATAAATCTGTCTCCTTGCATTAATATCACCCAATTCCCTGCAGGCTAGCAGGAAACCGCTCTGATACCACTGTAAAGAGCCTGGCTGGCTCAATTCCCAAATTCTCTGCAAATAATCTCTTTTGTTCTGGATTTTGATTTCTTTTTTTGAAATTTTCAATATATATAGTATTTTTTTGTATTTTCCGCAAATAATGAAATTACAATACAAGAAACAAATTAATTTAAAATAGCTATTGCAAATCATAAACTGCTTGAACTCTGAAATTCTTTTATTGAATTCAAATATGAAACCATCTAAATCTGATATGGAATGTTACATTCACTGCAAGGGAATTAATTAAAAGTGGAACTTGTAATTCCCCTTCCACGTCTCACTATACTGGCCGCGGCTCATGCAATTGTGACGACACAGTTACACAGATCCTCACGCCAAGTATCACCCACAGTTTTCACATGATAATTGATGTTAGACTTTCGAACCAGACCATTCCTCTTGCAACCGCTGTTAAATTCGCATCTTTAACCCTTCCAGACGTAGCATCGAACAATTTTGAACCCTTCACAATTCACTAGAAACAGATTCCAATTCAAAGTAATGAAAGCTGATTTGAGTATACAATTCAAACAACAAAACTTCTTTAAAGCCTCAACTCTCAAGCTGGAGCAAATTCACAAGTATCCAGTTTTAAAAAAAAAATCAAAGGTAACCATGAAGAGTTTCAAAACCTTCATATAATGAAACTCAGCTTCTTCAAGAAGGCTCGATAATTTCAGCTTCAAGGAGAAGCTCTTCATAACTTAAACTTCATGCTTCCACTTAGAAGTTTGGATATTCAAATATATGCTTTTCCTTCACTTAATGTCCAAACATAAGTCAAATATAACATCATTAATATTTTAATGATTTGACTATAATAGAAGCCCAAACACGATAATTAATTAAGTCAAACTTAATTAATCGATTATATTCAATTCAAAGCCAATTCCAAGTGTACTGCACTGTCAAATCACCTGCTTAGACACCCACCAAAAATGGAAATTGACAGTAGTAGACTTACTATAAATAGTAAGTTCTCACCCAGACACTCTCAAATCAAGCCATTAGCCCACGAGGGTCGCAATGATTGGCTAACAATGGCGTGTCCCAGACACCTGCTAAAACGGAGACATCAGAAATCTTGGTTAAGAAATCAGCATAATTGTAGGCATTAAGGAAGGAACTAATCATAAGTTGAAAATAAAATAAGTATTATTTAGAAGGCAGTGGTTTATGTAGGGTTGTGATTTATGAAGGGTTGTGTCCACTTCTTAAGGGACAGCAACCTCCAAAGGACACCCACCTTCATGAAGCGATTAATATATATAGAGAGATAGGGCCATGATGGAGGAGACACCAAGTGAGAACATTGATCAGCATTAGTAATTGCATAACAGCAAACAGGACTAAATCAGAATCTGTTAACAATCTTGTTTATTGTGGTATGCATGAATATATATCTAAATGTGTAGGCCTGATCTATGCAGCAATATAATGCACAATTATTTACAAACTAATATAGAATAATATATAGTTGGCACATAACAATACACACACACACACACACACACAAGTAATAAAAGAGATTTCAAAATAGCAACAATCAATCATGGCAAGGTGAGGAGGGGAATACAAGGAGGGAGAACGGCTTTAGAATACCTCACTAGGCACATCACCTCATATGAGATGGCGGAAGGCCACATGAGGCCAAGAGAGACGGTATTCTACTCTTGGGCTTAGGGTAGAGGATCACTTTGGGTACCCTATTGTAGTTCCTCCTCCCACCTCTACATTGAGCAATTGTTTGGATGGATTCAAGGGAGTCTCAATTGTAGGAGAGTGAATAAGGGTGGCATGATAAGGGGGAATGGCTATAGGATTCCTCACTAGGTACACTAACTCTTATGAGATGGAGGAAGTCCACATGAGACCAAGAGGGACGGTATATCCGCTCTTGGGCCTAGGGTAGAGAATCAATTGGGGCACCTTATCATGTCTCCTTATCCAACCTCCATTATGGTTAAAATAACAAATTAGATATGTTATATTATTAAAATGATTTTGAATATATGTTCTTAAACCCTAATAATGGTTGGTCTTATGAATTGTATTTTTAATAATTTGTCTAACATGATTGTAGGTTCTCTGCAAGGTTCTATCTTTCTTTACATTCTTTGGGCAAAGTTATATCTCTAACTATACCATGTTCCCTGTTTATTGAATTTGTGATTCTAGGGCAAACTATAGGGTAATCCCAAAAGGGTACATTACAAAAGGTGACAAAAAGGTTGAGACACAATTTGATAAAATAAAGGAAAACCTATTATCTGAAAATGAACTTATTGAGGTTCGTGAACAAGGAGGAGGGGAAGATTTAGATGGGAACTCAATAGATGAATTGTTTCATACAACACTTTTGAGAAGGTCAACAAGAGAAATAAAACTATTGGAAATATATCTCCTTGCTGATTTCTACTGCATTTTTTGCTTCTTTTGCCACTAAGGATAATCCTAGATGTGCCTGTTGCAAACCCTAACAAGTGAAGTGTTCCTTGCCAATATTTATTATTCAAGTGCTTGACGTCTAAGGTTTGGGGCATTATAAGACATGATATTCAAGGTTTTCTTGTTGTATGATCTATTAATGGTTTGCTATTATGATACTTGCAGTTTTTCTCAGTATCCATATTAATGAAAAATTTAAAATCTGCATTGATTTGCAATTTCTGGAGGCCTTGGTGTAATGATCCTCGACTAAAGATAATAAAATCTAAATGTTGGTGTAAATAATAAAATTTTAATAATTTTTGTAAATAATAAGATGCAAATATTATTAATCAATATATTATATTATTATATATTAATATATTAATATATATATATTTTTTATATATATTAACATATGATAATAAAATGTTAAATTAATATATTAATTATTAAAATGTCTAAAGAAATAAATAATCATATATTATGGAATTGATTTAATAAACAAATGAATTCTAAAACCATTACCAATTAATACATAGTGTAATGTATAATATATTATCTAATTGTTATAAAAATAATAAATAAGATTTAATAAAACATGGTGACATTAAACGAATTATTAATAAAATGCAAAGTATGTATTATCGGGCGGGGAGGCACGATAGTAAGTCGCGACTTATACCCCCCCGCACATACTTAATGGATGGAAATATGAAAACGATGGGCATAGAGGAAGAGAAGACATAGTAGAGGATATAAAACGCAAACATATAAAATATCAATTGAACATATACGCAGCGAGAAAGGTGGAAGAAAACGCCGTAATAAGAAGTGGCGTCAACACAGGAAGTCGAAGATTTTGAAGATCCAACTCAGCAAAGCCGTACCAAGAGGAAGAGGAAATAGTAACGTTGCACAGTGGAAGGAGTCGATTTACACACAGCCAGCGCATTAAACAAAAAGAAGACCACTAATATAACAGAGTCAATTTGGAAGGATTCTGGGAGAACAGCCCACGCGAGAGTGAAGGAGAAAAGCAGAGAGGAGAGGTATGATATTAATTATCATTTGGAAATTTGGCTTTGTCGTTAATATTAAAAGAGACTGCTAATGATTATAGATATTACGATTCAGAAACTGATGTATGCCTGAGACATCATTTGTGAGAGTTATAGAGACCAAGTTGAGATTGGTAGAGGGCATTCATAATGAATGTCGAATTTCCCTAAATGGGAATTCAGAAATTCTGAGAGAGCATTCTTAATGAATGCGGTGATTCCAAATTGGAATACAGAGAGAGATTTAGAGAATCTCTTAGGGACAATATATATTGTAGATCATATGCATATGAAGAGAAAAGAGATGCGGTTGGGGGTAGGATCCCCTCCGCGTATTCATTGACGTTTCACTGTCAATAGAGATCCTAGAGGCCTTAGGAAGAAGCTCTCCAAATGATGGTTGATTAGCTGAGAATTATTCTCATCAGAGAGTTAATAAATCTGACGGGAGAATCCTCCTAAGGATTAATGGGGACTAGTATGGGTAGTATATAGTTTGTACGTTATATTATACACCTAGATGTATATTTTTCTCTAAAATACTAATGCTCAATTGTTACAGGCAAAAATTAATTCAATCAGTTTCTACGTTATTATGTTTTAACAATTCTTATGCAGGTTTCCCCACTAGAGGATTAGTCAAATAAGCAAGGTATCTTACACTTGGATAGATACTATTTTGGGGTGAAGATATGTATAAATTACAAATCATTAGAAATTCATGGTTGGTAGATAGGAACATAAGTTTTATAGGTCAAGAGGCACATTATTTCAAAAAAATCTCACTGTGGACTTCAAGACTTGCATGTATTCAGAGTAGATATGAGTTTCTGTTTTGTTAAAGGGTTTTAAAATTTTACTATATTGGTTCATTTGGTACGACATGACATCATTTGGTACTACAATGTACATGACAATTGTCAAAAATTTTATGGCATTGAATGGCACCTGTTTCTACTTTAGAGTGAGAACACTTATTTATTATTAGAATTATAGCTCAAGGTGTGTGCAGAGTATCTTACCTAAATCACTCGTTTGCCTAGGGCTCTTTTATTAAGATCTTTAGCTGTTTGATCCTTTACTAGATATCAAATCATAATAGTTAAATACCTTGGGGCTATGTAGGATCATTGATATGGTTGCATAAATAGGTTTATTTTTCTTGATATGAATCATTATGCCAGAATTGATGATTGCAATCTCAGTTACATTTTGGATTTGCAGATGCACACAATTATTTAGGATAGCACTCTCAATTATTTTTTGAAGCCAATAACAGAAGCAGTTGTTTTATAGGTAGTGATTGAGGGAAGTTCCAATGGACAGTGGTGGTTGGATAGCATTGGCAAGATTCTGGATGAAGATATGTCTTTTCAACGGGCAGGTTCTTGACAATTGGCTGGTTTGCTTGTTGCTGTATGGTATGTTAATTTATAATAACAATAGATGATTCCTTCCTGTTATGAGAATCCAGATTTTGTGAAAATGACCTTATCAGTGATGGGGAAAAGATAGGTCTGGCATAAATCATCAATCAAGAAGAAAATGAAGGGCTTAGATTTAGATACTGTTTATCTTCTTTATGTTTCTAATCTTTGTTAAGTTGAATTTTTTTATTTTTTTAATTTATTTCTTCTTTTCTATGGAACTTTTGTATATGGAAAACATGTATTTGACCAAATGATATTAATAACAAAAATCTAATGTTGCCCCACTACAAATAGTTTTGGATTGACAGACATTTGTTTTTCTTTCATTATTAATATTCAACTGAGCTATAAAATAGATTCAGTTAATTTAACCAACTCATATTGCTTTCTCTTTATAAGCTTCACTTTCTTTATATGTTTATATGAGCCTTCTCTTTCATAGCAACAGTCAGATATTCTGATATTTGCAATTCACAGTTTAACAGATGGAAAAACTTATTATGCTTTGATTTTGTCATGCTAGGGTTAGGAAACATCTTTGGCCTTATGTTGGAGATGTGGAGGTTGGTGCAGTGGCCTGTGGTTTGGGATGCAAAATTGGCAATAAAGTAGGTTTGTGATTTGTTCATCTTTGTCATCCAACTCATGAAATTCCTGTAATTGTCTATCTGAAAATAACAAAAGAAACTATCCACTTAATTTATGCTTTTTAGTTACTTGGCAAAAGTTAAAACAGTTGTATTTGTTTTGCTGCCTTGCCTTCTATGTAACAGTTGCTAGAGAATTTTTTTGTGGTATTTCTACTTTCATATCAATCTATTTGAAATTTACCCATGGGAAATATTGGTGAATAAAATTTACAAAAGACAAAATTGAACTTTTAAGTACAGTTTTAAACAGTGTCATTCTTATAGCTTTGGTAAATAAAAATAAGAATTTTAAGTTTATGAATTTATGTTAGGTATTTGAAGTTGCTATGACTGGTCAAGTTACCTCCCCAGCTTACTTGCTGATCAATATGGCGTTCTATATGTAATATAAAAACAGAAAATTGTAATATCTATCAATCAATTGTTTTTTAACAAAACAGCAAGTCTTGGTTTGGACTGCAGGCAAGCGCTATGGCAAAACAACTGCGAAAGATATGTTAAATTTGTTAATATTTTCAGATTCTAACAAGGAATATACAATCTATAGAGGTCTTTCAAATACTAAGACACAAGATATAATAAATATTCTAAAGTAAAGAAAGATAATAACCTGATTTGAAGGTCTGAATTTATCCTTTTGTTGGCTTCAACTCTGCACTTTGTATTCTTCAAATTACTCCCTCAATGTTGTCCTCAATGACTGTCATGAATCAGCTCTTGAAGGTCTTCAATTCGCTCTTCTAGGGCTGCTCCAATTTGCCCTAGTTCGCCCTTCTTGATCTGCCTTGATTCGCCCTTTTAGGGTGCTCTAATTCTGCCCTAATTCGATCTTTAGGGCTGCTTAAATTGTCCTTGAATTCTGCCCTAGTTTTTCTTCTCTAGTAGCCTCCAATCTGCTCTTTAATTCACTATCAAGGTCTGTTCCAGATTGGTATAGTTCGCACTTCAATATCTGCTCTTCTTCTTCCAATTCGAACCTTGAATTTCGCTTCTAAGTGATCTGAAATAAATCGCTCACGTACAGGATGAAAATGATTAAGAATATACAATTGTAATTTTGCTCAAGTACTTATCACATTATGTTTTCGGTGAGTTCCTTGAGCGGATCTACTCTCTTTATTTATACATAATGATGACTCTCCAAGAGTCATAACTCTTTCCCTTAAGGACTGGCCGACTTGGTCCTTAATAATAATATACTCTTTTATATTATTTGCTCCATATTTAATTATTAAAATCAATCCTTAATAATAAATATAACCTTTTATATTTATTATTATTATCCAACCGATTTTATCATAATTAAATATATCAATAATATATCCAATATATTAATTATTATTATTGCCACTTTGTCCAATGCGTTGATCTTTTCCGTCAAGGCAAAAACATTAACAAAATTAATAGGAACCACAGCTTCAGAAAGTACAAACTATCTGGACAAAAACCAAAGACTTCCTTATTTTTCTTTTGAAACTATACATATACTTTTGAAGCTACATCTTCCTGGTGAATAAAAGGTGCAATCGTTTTTCACTTCAAGACAACCAGAAAAGAAAGATCATGCCTCTTCTTAACAAAAGTGCTTCCTAGAGTCATTACAAGAACTTATCATGGGAATCATAGATGACTTCAGCTCTAATCTTTAACTCCCCACTAGGGGCTGCGAAAAGCCAGCGAAGGTGCTCCAGATGCCTGGTCATTCATAGGAGCGGGATTGTTCTCTTGAGGGGTTCCAGTTTGGGACTGCAGGTTCTTGGTTGTGGTCTATAAAGTGAAGCATTCCATTCTCTCTCATGAATGGAGGCTTCCATGAAAATTTCAGGCTGTCCAACTTTCGTTTGTGGCCATGACAGACTGTTTTTCCCCAAAATGTAGTTTAACAAAAACTGTTTACTCAAATAAAGTAAGGATGTTGTATTGATTCCTAGATGTATCTTTCGTGTCTCCTACTTTGGTATCTATCCTGGTTTCTATAGGATATGGATCTATTTTTCCTCATAAATGTAACTATAGTGTCTTGCCAAGTCTTTACAAAATAATAACAATAGACAATGCCAAATTTAAAGAACTAACAGATGATGGATTTGTTTCAGTTTATGATATTGTGTGGTCCTGACTCCTGCTTGTTATGCAAAACATATTTTATTTGTTATAGGCCATACCTGAAGGTATATCTCTTGCAAGGGAAAATGTGTTCTCTGATCTTCCTCATATGTATTCATATATTATACATCTTACTGGACACATGTATTTATTACTGTAAATTTTGGGAAATCCCTGATAGTGACAACCAAGCTTGAGGATTCAATGCTATTAGTCCCGTCAAATATGACATGAACAATATTAAAATCGTAGAAGCTTGAAGTTTCTGATAAATTAAGAGCCTCTTGATATTACTATATACGAAAGTGTATTTACTTGCAAGAAGCCTATATTTTTAGGCTTTAAATCTTACAAGGATATTTTATGTTATCAACTACCATCTTCCAACCGTCCACATCCTCTTTAATTTACCTTAGCTGCCCTTCAAATAATTCAACTAACCTATTTGCATATGGATTTGACTGATTCATAATTTATAACTAAATACCTATAGCTAAGAAGTATGATGGATGTCTCATCTTTTCCTACATTCCTAGATGGAATCGTTCTCGATTTTTATGTGAGATTTGGGAATTTTGAAAACTATGGCTTTGAGAACTTCTTGGCTTGTCTCAATAGAGTGCCTTTGTGTCTAAACATTTAAAGTAATGGTTTACCCTCTGTGATTGATGCAGGTTTGAACATTAAGTAAAGAATCTTCAACCAATGTTTGCTAATAATACAAATGGTAGCCTTAGGATGATTGACAAAACTTACTCAAAGTCAGATGGTACGTTTGTTTACTCCCTTCGAGGTATGTGTTTATTACTCAAAGAAAACAAAAATATACACAGAATACAGAAACATAATAATTCAGATGGAACACACAACACAGTAAATTAGCAAAGAGATATATCTTTTCATTCCATGTAATGTCTAGACAATGCTAGTTTTGTTCTTGGTACCAACTCACAACATAAAGCACCCGACGGTTGGTTAAGAGTGCCAATCCTTGGTTCCCTACAACTATCCAAGAACTTATTTGTCAATACACTGCCTTATACATAAGAAAACATAATTTATTATAATTAGCGAAATTATCGCCAACATCAGCCACCCCCCCCAAAAAAAATAAAAAATAAAAAAATAGTCATCTTCCAGATGACAAAGCAAAAACAGGCTGATGCAGTAAAATATCAACAACTATTGGAAGGGAGGGTGAGAGGAAGCCCTTGGAGTGGTTGAGGACGTCTGCCTGGAAAACTGCAGTCGAAATAGTCACAGGTCATGCTCTGCTATCATCTGTTTTTCTTTGAGTAGCTCTCACCAGTGTAACAACATCCATTAGGTCTCTCTTCGTCTTCTCTAGCTCTCCCACAGTAGCCTCCAACTGCCACTCTACCTCTGCAAGCTGAGTCTCCTTCCCTGACCGCACGACTCATTCATGTGCCAACTGTTCCTCCAAGGTAGTAGAAATTCTTTCCTGCTCCACAAGCTTCTCCTAGATAGAAACTTCCCGTTGTTAGCCAACACTCGTTCTTCTTCTACCTTCTGGCACTCCCCTTTTGCCTTTCTTCGGTACTGAGTAGCTCTCTGGAGCTTGAGAAATGCATCTTTGAATGCATGCTCCATGCTATGGAGGTCGCCCATCATACCACTATGTTTCTACGGAGTGTATGGTCTACACCATGTCACCACCATCTCTAGCATCTCGGCGAGTGGCCATCACCGAGTTGTAAAGTGATATGCAAATGTGTGATGGCATCCTTGTGTCATGAACACCAAAAGCCTTTGTACCTCAGCTGAGATAGGACCCATGTCTATTTGTTTGGTAAGATCTGCCATCTGTGTGCTATTGCAACCACTCCCTCTAATTCTGCAAAATACCTCTGCAGCGATCCTATAGCATCCCATGGGTCGGGTATGGGAACCCGAATATATTCATCCTCCATTACTCTCTTGCTAGAATCCCTTGTCCCCATAGCCTATTGTAAGGAGATGTCGGCATGGTGTGCACTTTCTTCTTCAATTTAAATTACCTCTTTCCTCGTTGTTGGTACCACCTTAGGATCTTTGAGTGATTCCCCACCTACGGGCTCAAGCTCATACTGGGCATCTGTCTGCTGGAAATGTTGGACCATCAACAAAGTAGGAGGGGGTGGGATTTCAACAATTCCCATCTCAAATATGTCCAAAAGACTCCATTTTGGTCTCAGCTTCATCCTCCCCCATAGGCATAGGTGTCACGTCCCCTCCTGTCATTTCTCCCCCATCCACACCCCCTATGGTATTGTGGTGTACAGCTGTCATACTCTTCCCTCCTTCATCCCTGGCTCCTGAACCTTCAGTCGTTGGGATTGACCCTTCGATCGTGGGGACTAAACCTTCGGCCGCAGGGACCACACCTTCGGTCGTGGGAGTAATAGTTCTGCCCACAATACCACCAAAGCCACGAGAGTAGCCTCCTCGAGTCCTTGTGATGTAGTAATGCAAAGTGTGTTTGGCCCCACCTTGTGCATTGAATGAACCTAACTTGTCCCCTCAGGTGTGACCAAATGTGCGGTGGGTGGGAGTTGTGCTAGAGTGAATACAATCTTCGACACTATAGATCTTTTAGCTCCCTAGTTGACCACTATTAGTTCCGTCCTTTCTGATATTGAGACTCCTTCCTCTATACTCTCCCCTTCGAATCCTCCTACTGTTTCCTCTACCTCTGCACTATCCCCTTCGTACGACACCATGCAGAACCCTTCCTCTGCACCACTCTCTCTGAGGAAGAAACTGCCACTGTATTCTCTTCCTCCTCAGTGTCATCGTCCTCTTCCTTAGTACTGGCAATAGTTTCCTGTCGCCGCCTTTTTCAAAGGGGTTCCTCTCCGCTTCTAGCCGTGAGAGTGTCTAGATGCACCCAGTACAACATGGTTGGTTTATTCGGCTTAACCGTGCTTGTTGGTAGGAATCTCCTCCATTGGTTTGGTGGTACTTGCATTTGTAGGGCTTCAAGGAACAAGGCTATGATGTGGTAAGGATATAGAAAGTTGTGTCTAAGGTGGAAGAATTGTCTTATGTTCTCTGATAGCACATCCCTCCAATTGTATACCCTCCCATTCATGAGGCTATTCATCAATTTGAGCATCCACATGGCAATATCAAAGGCCCTGCTCGATCTTGTAAGATTGCTCTTCACCACGTCCAGGATACATTTTCACTACGCTGAAACAGTAAAATATTTCTTCAGCCCCCGACTTTTACTACTCCACAAACTATCCCATTCCTATGTAGAGAGGTCAGGCCTACATACTAACTTAAGCAACAACTCTTTTTCTTCAAAAGACATTTTGGATGAGGGTTTCACTACCGAATGGCCCCTCGAGGGAACGCCAAATACCTTGGTGAACTCCTTTGACTAGATGGATACCACCACTGTGTGCTCGAAATACCATATTGTGGACTTGTGTGAATGGAGATCATATCTTGCAACCATCGAGCGTTGTAGTGGCTCGAATTCTGGAAGGTTGAACATAGGCATTAGAATTATTTTATCTATCTTGGCCTTCCGCAGGGAGTCTTTAACCTAATGATTATCCAGAGTGTTCTCCCACCAAGTTCTACATTCACTACTAGTAACGCTTTCGAATGTGAGAGACTGCACCATTACTGTTTCATCCCTTTGCACTTTTTCGCATATTTTCTTTTTGCAGGTGGATGTCGCCATCTGTATCTATGCTGTCTTTTTCTTGTCAATGGCTTTATATTTTATTGTGTAACTACTCATATTGGGGTTTCCATATTGCCCTTAACTATCTTCTAGACAAATGCCAACTTTACCATTTTTGAGTGCCAAGCAAATTACTGTACTGAACGTATGGACCAACTTTGTGCAGTCTACAGTGTATTGTGGAGCCATATGGTCTACACCACCACCCATTGTCCCCACAGTTGCTGCCCGTATGAATGACCTGTGTTGTGTCTTCTTCTGTATGGTATGCCTTCCGTACGGTGTAGTCCTACCATATGGTCTTTTCCTTTACTTGGCGTTTTGCTTCTTTCCATATGAAACAACCTCTACTCCTCACCCGTATGGGATGGTTTGCTCCCTTCACTATTCCTCCTTCCAACCGTACGGGATGTCTCAATCGTATGATCCTATCAACCTTCCACCGTATGAGATGCCTCAATCGTACAATCCCAACAACCTTCTACCGTGCAGTCACAACAACCTTCGACCATACAGTCCCAACAATCTCCTACCGTACGAAATGTTCTACTAGGCTCCTTGTCTGTACGGGATAGCTTCGTACATTGTTCGCTTCTCCCTTCATCTGTACGACGTACAATTGCTGTGTGTTCCTTCTACCCTTCGATTGTACGACATATGGTTGTGTCTATCTTATGCTTGGCATGGCTTGTGTCCTCCTTACTTCGGCACCTACAAGAGCTCTAGACGTACGATTGGTAATGCTTACCAATCTTCGCATTCTCTTCTTTGGCATGTTGCGAACTAGTAAACTTCTCAATGACGATTTATAGGCACACTTTTCCCTTCTCAAGGTTAGGTTTTTATAGCACATTTTAATTCAATAAAGAAAAATAATTTCTTTACTTTATGTCTCTTTTCACTTGCCCCTTTTATTTCATTTTTTTTTTCATTATTTGTGTCTTCATTTTATTTTTTATAATATTTTCCAATCCTAACATTTTAAGGGGTAATAGTTTTCCTTTTACTTTCCCGTCCTTTCTCTTTTTCATTTTCAATATTTTAACCCTAAGTTTTTTATAGAGGGTCATACCTTTTGTCTTTTTCATTCTCAACTGCTTTGGGCGTACTAGCTTACTTTCTGGGTTCCTCACCCTTTTCCTTTTGAATCCTCTTCTTGTCGTTATTTGGGACTGATTCCTTGTTTTGTCTTCATTTGCCTTGTTTTCCTTCTTGAGTACGGGATACTAGTCGTCCCCCACCAAGATCACACTCGAATTATCTTCCTTTCCAAAGGTTCGGTTCCTTGTACTCAACTACGTTATCCCTCTTGAACCGATGGACCGGTGTGTCATCCACTCTCACCACACCCTCTTTGTATTCATCGTACTCGAAAGGGAAGGTGTCACTCTCCTCACCCACTTCTTCAATTTCCAACATGTTATAACCCGGATGCACGACTTCATACTCATCCATTTGCTAGTGAAACAATCTATTGAGGGAACTTGTTTCATCTTCTGAGAAATTTCCAAGTTCCAGTATCCCCTCATCGTTGGGTTCCATCCCCCCTCCTTCCATGTCAATTTCTCTGCCTTTGGACTTTGAGTCCGATGCCAGTTGCTGACTGACCGCCTAATTTCGCAGGTCGATGACATACTTTCTTTCATCACTCTCAATAGAGAGTATGTTCTTCCAGTTATGGTTCACTTTTGTTGTGATCAACCAACCTCTTCCGAGGAGGGCATCATATGCCCTCTTCTTCAACAGAGTGACAACAAAATCCAAGAAGTGTTGGGTGCCAATGATTATCTTTTGTGCCATGAGTGTTCCAATTGGTTTGATGTCGTGCGACTCGACACCTACCAAATGGAAGCTTGGCGGCCAGAGTGTTGGCTTGCCAAGAGCCTTCCATGTCTCCAGAAATACATTCATGCTGGAGCCCCTGTCTATGATAGTATTTATTAGCTTTTGTCCTATTTTTTCCATCTCTACCACGGTAAGTTTCCTCCCAATGCCTACCGCTAGCAGCATCGAGTCAATGGTGGGGCTGTCTTTTTGTTCCTCCGTTGGCTTGCTATTGTTTTTGCCATTTGTGCTATTACCAACTATGTTGGTAATGACCACCTTCAATTGTGGCATAGTCTCCAGAAGGTCCGATACTCGTATGAGTACGATGGCTTGCAACATTTGTCTCTTGATGGTTTTTTTAGACTTCGACTGTAGGGCGTACTTGCAATTTCATGCAAGGTTCTTCGTTCTTCCTCCATCTCCCGTTCAATATCAACCTTGGCTTCCCATAGTCTTCCCTTCTCCGTACGCGGGTCAGGGTATGCCGCTTTCTTGGTCTACAATCTAGTGTTGGCCAGTACCTCCTCCTCGGGGTTTTTTATTTCCACCATATTTACTCCCTTTTGCTTTGGGCAGTTGGTGTCCTCGAGGTTCCCTAGACCACACCATTTGCTCAACAAACTTCCACTCCCCTACCCGCTCTAACAATTCCGTGTAAAGTGACCCACTCATGGCACCTTCGACATTGGATTATGCGTTGCCCTATTGTGTCGTAATGGATTCGGCTTCCGGGCGTATTGGTGTTGTTCTTCTATCGTTGGGAGTTGCAATATCCACTTGGCGAGGAATTGGAGTTTGTGGGTGGCCTTGGGGGTGTGGTTGGTGGGGTCACTTGCTCCCCTTGGGTAAAGAGCACTTGTGTGCTCTTGGTCCTCAAGTTGTACAGGCATTTCTTGATGCAATGTCTTAGTACTTGACAAACGTCCCAAAAGGATTTCTTTGGGTAATTACCCTTCATGTGGCCTTTGACTTTGCAGTCTGTACACCATAACTCCTTGCCATCCTTGGTATCTTCTTTTTCTTTTTCGGCCCTTAACTCCATCATCCGCATTATGTCTCTTCTTAGGGCTTGTATAGTCTTAGATTCTCCGTGACTGCTTTTATCCGTATTGTCATCATCCTTAGCCTTTTTCTTTCCATGGGACATCTTGTTCTCGCTCTCAATATCCACTGTCCGATTGTAGGCGTTAGTGTACGAAGAGGGGGGTACCACCTTCATTTTCTTCTACAAGGGACCGACCCTTCAATAAACCATCTTTTTTTCAGCCCATCAGCTGGTTTGTTTTCCAACTTACCAAGCAACTCCCTAAGCATACGATTGTAGGCCTATACATTCTCACTTTTTCCTTGTTTTGTGTTATAGATTTCCACCACTATCTCATTGTCGTCTTGTAACAATTTGAATTCTTCTTCGAATGCTCCCTTCAAGTCGTTCCATGTTGTTCTGCACGCTCTTGGTAAGTTCGTATACTAGTCGATGGCAATTCCCCGTAAACTGGCAAGGAATGCCTTAAACTAGTAATCCTGGTCATCTTCACCATTGGCCTCCCATATTGTCACGCAAGTCTTATAATGGCGTACGAGGTCCTTCGACCCATCCCCAGTAAACTTAGGGAGCTTTTGCTTCTTTTGGTTGTTCACCATCTTTCTTGCCAGGTTGGCACCGCGTGTGGCGGACCAGAGTGGAGTGTCTCTTTCTCGGTGTTCTTGTGCCTCTTTTGCATTCTCGATCACATGGGAGTCATCTACACGTCCACCTGCATCATCCACACCTTGGTCACCTCCCTTGTGTCTGTGCTCCTTCCTCCCCAGAGTCTTTGGCTCACCCCCCCTATCCTTGAACCCTCTAATATGAATAAGTTTTTAATTATTAATAGAGTGTTCTCAAATATTTTGACTACCTCACTCTCGAGGTTTCTCTCTTCGTTGTCCTAATCTCGTGCGGAGTGCACTGATGACCGATTCTCTGTGGAGTCAGACTTGAAGTCCTCATCCGTCAGTGCTTAAACAAATGGATTATTTGTCTGGTCGGCAAGGTCCCTTCCTACCTCGTCAAGGAGTGGCGGGTTTCTGGCAATCTACTCCCACTCATGCCACGTATGTTGTGTCTTGCCTTCCTTGTCGGTTTCCTCCCACCTCTCTCTACGTCAGCTTTGGCTCACACTTCAACTTTTACTTAGTGGTGGGCTTTGAGATTCTTCGAGGATTCTCTGTAATCATTGTTGCCTTTCAATTTGTTCCCTGATTTGGAGGGATCTTCTCACCGACTCTTCTCCTTCTCTCTCCTTTCTTTCTTTGAGTACGTCTTCTGTTGTCTTTGTTCGGCAGAAGGGGCATTAATTGGTGGAATTGTCATAGGTACGACGTCTATTTTTGTCACGCTCTTCCTCCTCTCTCTAGTTCCTTTCCTCGTACTGTTGCAATATTTGTTGCTGACGTTGTTTCCTTTTCTTTTCCTCACGTTGTTCTTGTAATTCAATCAAATTGCAAGCCAACAACCTTGGAAGGCTCCTCAGAAGATCATAAACTGTAGGCGGCACCGTGAGTCCGTTGTGTACCGTTCTTGTAGGGACCGCTCTCTCTCGAGCTTTCCTCTACACGTACTGGTCGATCGAGTCTTCCCACGTGTACACCAAGTCCTCTGTCAATTGATACTCCTGGGTTTCTTCCCTATTGTCCTCAACGTCGCTGTTAGTTACTATCACTTGTTCAAACGTGTAGCCCATTATTCCGCCATCCTGCCTATTAGCCTTCCTTCAGATCTCCAGGTTCGATCAGGCAATTACACCAAAATGTTTTCTCCCTTCAGGGTATGTGTTTATTTCCCAGAGCAAATGAAAATATATAGAGAATATAGGAATGTAATAATTCATATGGAACGCATAACATGGTAAATTGGCAAAGAGAATATCTTTTCATTCCATGTAATATCTATACAATGCTAGTTCTACTCTCGGTACCAACTCGCAATATAAAGCACTCAACGGTTGGCTAAGAGTGTCAGCTGTTAGTTCCCTACAATTGCCGGAGAATTTATTTGTCATTACATTGTCTTGTATAGAACAAAACATAATTTAGTATAATTGGCGAAACTACTGCCAACATCGTTGAAATTGAGGTTGCCCATATTGCCATCACAATGGATACCATGTTGAGTTGGAAGATCTAGGTGAAAGACATCAAGCTTGATTTCTTGGAGAAAAGTGTAGGCATACACTTGATGAGCTTCAAAATTTCAAATGTTGAGTGTTTGTTGTGAAAGCTTTGTGTATTTGAGTGAAACCAAACACAATTGTCAACTGGGAAAGGATCTGTTACTCAGTATTGATCATGAAGTTAATGAATTTGGCTTGAGTTCATTATAGAATGTTGTGAAAATTTGTTTGAAGTTGGGCAAATTTAGCATGACATATGCTCTCTTGTTCCACTTGTTGGATGATATCAGTTTTGGTTACTGATCATGGTGTTGATATTCATGTTTTGTCACTAATGTCAACATATATTTCTATAGAGAAGACAAACTGACTACTTAACTGGAACAAGTGTACGGACACTCTACGGATGATTTAGAAGGATCGAAGTTGGATTTATGCAGAAGGCTGTGTTCTGACCTTACTCCTAAGGTCGCTTGACTTTATGTTACATTATGTGGATGTTACAGTTCATTTGGTGAAGACTGTTTTTCTGGACTGCAATTGTGATTCTAGACAGAGAAGGTCTTTGTGTTTCGGGTATATCTTACTGAGGAAGATGTTTCAAAACTTGCGAGCTTACTGATGGAGAGCCGACATATGATAGTGAAATGGGTTGAGTTCGATTGCTGTTTGGGTACTGATGACGTCAGTTGTGGCGTGTGTTCTGGAGAAGACCTATTTCCTGGCCGACTTCAGACTTGTAACTTGTGGAAATTAATTATGAGAGCGGATTGCAGATCTGAAAGTATTTGTGATGAATTGTAAATGTTGTATACTTGTTATGGGTACAGTGTGTATCTTAGCAAAGGCCTATGTAATTATTTGTATGATGGGAAGTCTTAATTGGCCGACCTAGTTAATTATATATTAGGAAAGCTTAACTGGACGACCTAATGGGTTATTGTAAAAGGCTATATATGAGTTATCTTTTCATTTGTGAAAAGTGTGGTAGAGAAAGAGAAGAGCAGAGATTTGTGAAGCTGCGAAGCTTGACTGCTGGATAGAGAGCAGTGTTGATACTTCATTGGAACTGATCAAGCAAAGATAGTTGCTATCGGACAGTTCACTGGATTGTGTATTTGCTGTATACACTTGATGCGGATTGTAAATCCTTGAGGGTGGCTTTAACCTTCTTTGGGCAGTGTGCCTTGGCAGTGAGCCTACTATTTTCCTTTGACTCCTAACAGTGTCTATCTCCTAACAGGGACTGTGTACTGTAATGTTGTAACAAGCTCCTAACAGGGCTAATATCTTTTAACAGGGATACTATACTCTCAGTACATTATTCGTGGGTATTAATTCCCACCGGGGTTTTACCTTTAATAGGGTTTCCTTGTGAACAAATCTTGTGTTATGGTGTTATCTATTACTGTGTTATTATTTGCATTTGCTGATATGGTTAATAAAGTTTAAAGTTTAATAATCTATACTACAACTGATTCACCCCCCCTCTTAGTTGTCTTGTGGACTGTTATTCCTAACACCACTTTCTAGTGGATTATAGCTTGAGATAGAAGAGAAACTTGAATCTTGTAGGGCATCAAAGGCTAGAACCTATGGCAAACTTTGAATGCATAATACCTCATTTTTGATAGAATTGAGAAATTAAATATTATTTAATTCCCAAAGATTAGATCAAAATGAGGAATTAAAATTAATTAATTATTATTATTACCTAAAAGTTAAATTAAAGGTAATATTAAATAATTAATATTAGTGACTATAGACAATGATTAATTGAAGTCACTAATTATAACCGTGCGAGAATTGAAGAAACCAAAAATTAATGTTATATTAATGACCTCGGGATTGGTGAAAGAGATGTAATGATTTATATTTTCTTCAGTTTGGATTTGATAAGTTTCTCAAAGTGTTTTCTTGGGATGTGCCTAGGAAATTCGTTCTCGACAATGCAAGATCTCTCCTAAGTGGACTTGGAAGAATCACTCAGATTCTTCAATTGGGCTTGCAATGGGGATTACATAATTCAAAGAAGCCAGTGAATATCAATTTTCCATTAGAGAGCATTTTAGAGGCAATCATTGAAGAATGGTCTCATGCTGGGTTTGTATCTGAATGCCTGAAATATTACTACTAGCTTGTGCTTTCTTTTGAATGGACATCGCAATTTATTTATTCAATGCAGCAAGTGATAGTTCTAATGTATCGGGGGTATAAGTATTGCAACAATGAAGTGTACACAATATTATTTTGGGAGCCAGAAAAGTTGTGCATTGTGGAGGCCAACAAAATATTATTAATATTTCAAGAAGTCGATCTTGTCTTGGTTCAATTATCCAAATGAATATCAGGGGTTGATGTCCCTGTTGAATGAATAATTTGTACTAGGTTGGCTTTGGAGCAGACTTCATTACATTTACAATAGTGCGATCAAGGTTAACGCAGCTCTGGTGTTGGAGTGCAACTTCATTCTCACATATTGGTGTGTGCTCTTTGGATGGATGCAAATATCTATCTTAAATTTAATCTTGATATATTATTCTTCAACAATATTCTTTCTCACTATGCTAGGCATATTGGGTTAATCGTATGTTGGTATGAAGTAATGAGGAGATGATTTAGCCTATTAATCGCAACAAGTTACTCTAGCATCTTGTGGAGGCAATAAGGGGCATATCAAGGTGACGTGGAGTTCATACACTTTCTGAAGGCAATGTATAGGCCCATGTTAGCAGTTGACGTGAGTCTTATTTGTGCGGACTTCTTTCTATTTCCTCTATTTAGCGTGGCCATTGAATTTAGTCCATGTGAAGAACTGCCGAATGTTATCCAACCCACCAAACTTGAGGGTTTGCATCCTCAAGCTCCTTGAAAGCCAATGGTCTCTAGAGTACTCCCCATGACAAATTTTCCAAATGATTCATTTCCCATTTGCCACCATTTTATAATTCCACCACCTTTTAACATTATTAAATATTTGAACTCCCATAGTAATTTTATTTAATATATTGCAAAAACCATTTTAATAAAGTCACATTATTATCAATTAGTTTTTTTTAAGATAAAAGTGGCAGAGCCACGAATTTTATTAAAATAAAATGAAGTTTTTACAGTTGCTTGGTTCACGTGGGCATACCGACAGGAAAGAACTAGGAAGAAAACCCCCGGTTGTAGCCCGTGAAACAAAATATGAATCCTAAAAGAAGCTACCCTATCCCCCCGCCCAAAAAATCCACCCGAGATATCAGAAACTATATTGAATCAAAACCCACCCAACCCACATACATTCGAAAGAAGATACCTGTTGTGAGGTTTTCACACCATCGCCCCATTGCAAATGGGGACCCCCTCTTTTGCAAGCAGTAGGAGTAGTGGTCTTAGGTAGTCTTTGTTGGCAACAGTTTTCAAGCCCCTTGGTCCGGCAAGTGGAGTTTGGGAGTTGGATTTGGGCAATTTTGGCCTGCTGAGAAGTCAAGTCTGTCTGGAGCATGGGCAAGAGTTGTGCTAAATCTTTCAGGAATATGGGATAAAACCAAAGGATTCGTGATGAAACAAGTCTAAACCCTCTGAGAATCCTTGTTCCAGCTTCAATT
>MU227879.1:662728-681960 GCA_018584345.1 Thuja plicata | reverse complement strand
GAATCATTGCATCTATGGAGGTAGCGCCGCTGGCAAGCTTTCATTAGGTTTGATCCCCGTCCATTTGCTAGTCTTTCCATTCCATAGGAGTAGTAGTAAGGCAGTGAGTAGCTTGATAGTGGGAGTTAGATGAGTGAAGTTGGAAGTGAAATTAAGGAGAAGGAATCAATTGAATATACATTGAAAAGCTAAGTCTTATCGTCACCATAGCAAGAATCCGATGTCCTTGAATGAACAACGTAAGCCCGCCGACGTGATTACCAGCAAATCACATCATTATAACTGAGTTAGGATCCACAGTTGTAGAGAACCTTGGAGTGTTTCCTCACGTCCTTCGTGAGTATATGCTTTTCAAGAGAGGATTGAGTGTTTGATGCCCTGTATCAAGCGTTTAGTCCTATATGTTATGTAGTGGTACAAAACTCACATCAACAATACCCAGGGGAGAAAAAGGATGAAGAAGAGGGGACAGACGAAGGAGATATCCTTGATGTCGAGGGCATATCCAGGCGCCTATCATCCATCAATACCACAGAAGAAGAGGCTGACACTGTGGCCACGTCCATGCGACCCGGAGTGTCCACAAGCAATGGTAACAGGTCTACAGGTGCAGGAACTACAATGCGAAAAGGAGGCATTGGGAGAATGTCATGTCTGATACACCCATCTCGAACCAAAATAATGGTACGGATAACCAAGAAGTCTGACAATAAAGGTTTAGAGACAAAAGGATCGGCAACACCAATCAGCCGGGCATACACCAGTACTTATTTAAGCAAGTCCACCATCCTGCAAAGCATTCCAAATAACCGAAAAAAGATCTCTATAACAAGTAATAGCTAAAAATGATTTCGCAGATCCAAACATAGACTCCCATAGGTACATGGAAGCAGACAAGCAGACTGAATGTTTTATTAGTAAAAGAATAGCCAGATACAAACAGTAATGTAGAAAGCCACTATGGGAGGCCAGTTAAGTTAAGTATGGGAGGTGACTATTATTGACCTCCTGCTGCGGAAAATGATCATCTATGGCTTTATTTGCAAGGAAATCAGCCAGCATATTAGCCTCCCTAAAACAATGCTTGATTTCGAATGATTGGAAGGACCTCAAATTATTGAGAATCAGATCTAATTTGTACTTAAGCTTCCAGGATGAGGTTTGTCTAGAGGAAACTATGTTGAAGACCACCATTGAATCTCCTTCAATGATGTTATGAGGGATATTCATGGAGATAACAATGGATAGACCGAGGAGAAGTGCTTCAATTTCCGCCACATTGTTAGAATCAGGGGGTAATTTCTTACAAACTGCTCTCATGATTTTACCTTGTGAATCTCTAATAACAATCCCAGCTCTAGAAATGCCTGGATTTCCCCTAGAGGCACCATCATAGTTCAAATTGACAAAACCAGGTAGAGGAGCTATCCAAGTGGCAAATCGTCGGTTTGATGTAGATGATTTTGGGGTTTGGCAACCATAGGTTGGTAGTATTTGGAGAAGGGGCCAGTTATCATGAATGAAAAAGTCCCATTTTGTGAAAGTTTTTTTTGTTATTAATATGTTTAGTATGATAGGATATCATGACTTCAGAAATTGACTTTTCTATTCTATAAATAACATGTTCCCATGGAGAAGGCTTTTTTCTGAATACCCTCTCATTCCTCTCAAGCCAAATGTTTTAGACAAGTATTGAGGGACTCAATTCCCATAGGGCAGCAAATGTAGACGACTTAAACATTAAAGTCCATGATTTAAATTGATCACATATAGTCGGACCAATTGCTGTTGACCACCCAAGTCTCTGTAATAGCCAATACCAAGAGTCTTTGGCAAAGGGGCAGTGGAGGAATAAGTGATCCGATGTTTCCATAAAATAACCACATAGGCTACAAGGAAATACTGCCGTAATCCCAAGCCTATCAAGCCTAGCCCCAGTAAGGACCCTATCCTGAATGGCGAGCCAAGCAAAAGCACCTGCTTTTGGAAGGCAGGCCAGGAATCCTCTTGATGGTGTTGGAAGTTGGATTCGTAACCCATCTTAACTATATAATGGCCCGAGGGGCAGCCGAGCCAAGTAAGTTCATATTGAAGAGGAGAGAACAAAATAATTCTTGAAGAGAGTATTGCTTGTAGCTCTGAAACCAGGCCTAATGCATCTCTAAATTGGGGAAGAATCTTCCAATTTGCA
Organism: Thuja plicata; assembly: GCA_018584345.1. NCBI lineage: Eukaryota > Viridiplantae > Streptophyta > Pinopsida > Cupressales > Cupressaceae > Thuja > Thuja plicata. The sequence continues at coordinate 679,769 of MU227879.1, read as the reverse complement.
AATCCCTCATGAATATCTACATAGTGGCACACTCGATCACCCCAAGTATGCTTAAGGTAGCCATCCAAGGGAGACCGATCCCTTAATTGGGATAGGGGGGGTATCCATTCCATGATTCCTCCCAAAACCTAGCCTTGGATCCATCATGAATTAACCAGGACAGGGAGTGTAATATGAGATCCCGACATGAGATCATGAAGTTCCACATAAGAGACCCCTTAGGTAATACTGATGTTGTGAAGATCCTTTCTCTGTCATTGGAATCCAAATATTTGAATGTGATTAGCTTGACCCATTTCGTGTTTGGATTTTGATAAAATGTCCAAAGTAATTTGGCACCCAAGGCTTTATTTTGTAAAGATAAGTCCCTTATCCCCGAACCTTTATGAGGCTTTGGCATGCATATTTTAGATCAAGCAAGAAGAGGTAATTTTTTCTTCTCGGATACATATTCTGCCCATAAGAAATCCCTAAGAATAGATTGCAATTACTCTATTGTCCGTTTAGGCATACTGAGTACTGACATCAGATATATGGGAATGGCATTTAGGAGAAATTTAATCATAAGAATTTTTCCTGAAAGGGTTAGCCACTTATGTTTCCATGAAAGGATACGTTGTGAAATTGTGGAAATAATTTGATCTCAGAAAAGGTGTTTTTCTGAGCTAGGGGAAAATGGGATACCAAGGTATTGGTAAGGGAATTCTTCAACTAAGAAGCCCCAAAAGTTTTGAAGATGTTGCTGAACTAATGGTAAAACATTTAAGAAGAAAATCTTTGATTTAGCCGGGCTGATAAGTTGGCCAGAGGCCAGGGAATACTCATCTAAAACTTGTTTGATGACCCGAACTTTGGATATTGAATCTTCTCCAAATAGGAGGGTGTCATCTGTGAAAAAATTATGTGTATGGGGGTCATTTCCATCATTTAAAGAGATACCCTTCCACTTTCCAATTTGTCTAGCATGAATGATTGACCTACTAAGTCCCTCCGCCATAAGGATAAATAAGAACGGGGAAAGAGGGTCCCCTTGTCTAAAACCTCTGGATGATGAAAATAAACCTTTGGGGGAACCATTAATAATGATTGAAAAAAATGGGGAGGATACACAAGCCAAGATCCATTTAATCCAATTTTTATGAAAACCAAGCTTAGTAAGGACCAAGGCAAGAAACTCCCAATCGACCTTGTCGTATGCCTTCATCATATTTAATTTAAGAACCATTGCTGATTTGTTTTGCAGTTGAATAGAATGCAATAATTCATGAGCTAGAATGGCCCCTTCTGGTGTTTCTCTTCCAGGGACAAAGTCCCCCTGTTCTTCTGAGATAATTTTAGGAAGGATTTTGGCTTGTCGAACAAACATAGCTTTAGTAAAGATTTTATACGAGTTGCACAATGAAATGGGGCAAAAATCTGCAAATGTTTCAGGATTGTCTTTTTTAGGAATCAGTGTAATCTAGGTATGATTCAGCTCTTTAAGCATAGTCTTATATATTCTAGCATCTTCTAAGGCTAGAAGATGTCTTTTCCCATAAAATCCCAGCATTTCTGAAAGAATAACATAGTGAAGCCATCTAGCCTAGGGGCTTGTAATGTCCCCATTTTCATGAGCATCGGAATTCGAAGAATTAGGCTATTATTTTGTCCCTCGTAGGCTAATGAGGTTGGTTAGAGGGTCCTTTGAGGGATGCATCTTCTTCAGTGGCCAGGGTTTTGCAGGTCTGGCTTTCGAGGTCTCCAGGACTCCTTATGCAGTAATTGCTATTTATAGTAAGTTTTGAGGGGGTTAGTGAGGGACCCTTGCTATTTTTAGAAATGGGGTATAGTCGTATGCGGCTTAATCACGTCAGTTCCCAGTTCAGACGGCGTGCAGAGATGATGAGTAATAATTGAGATATTAATATTTATTTGGTTAAAATAAATATTAATAGTTTTGAGCTTATATTGTAAGGTTATAATATAATTTTATATTATAGCTTAAGTCACTTAAGTGAAGGGTCAATTTATCATGGATGGGGCCAAGTAAACAATTAATTTTAAATGAATTATTTGTGCACCAACTAGAGAGTTTTAAGTGAAAAGAATTAAAAAGTGGGAATATATCTTTATCCCACATTAGCCAGGAAAGTGTTTGAGCTCCCACAAGAAAAGAATAAAAGAGACTTAAGATCTCATTCTGATCATGTTTATGATTATTATTGAACTTTGGTTGATTTTTGCTCTTGCTTGGAGAACGAGGGTTTCTACTTGAGCCGCCATTGGAGAACGGAAAATATTTAGTGTTGCAGCCATTTGAGTTGGTGAAATATCCAGTGAATTTGGAATTCAAGAGAGTTTCATTCAGGAGCTCTATTTGTGCTTAAAGTGAAGAATTTCATCTAGGGTTTGAAGGATTGGAAGGTAAATCTACAACAGACCTGGAGATTCATTCTTGGCATCCATTCTATATCAGATTTTAACTATTTAATAGTTGCTACAGTACCCGTGAACAGTGACGCTACAACACTTGTGAATAGTAGTTGCTATAGTACCTTCCTCTTGGCACCTGGGGTTTTTATCAAGCAATGGTTAAAGTTTGTCAAGTGCAGATTGCACACTTGTAGGAGAATATTTATGGGACTTTGAGCGCTGGTTTGCAGTTCCAGAATTTGTTGTCATAACAGTTTCAGACCTGCAAATCATTGTAGGTTTTATTCTTCATATATGCAAGTATTTACATTGTTATTACTTGCATCTCTTTTAGTTAAAGGGAGTTTGGAGTTAACGTGCCAAGTGTTTGTAATAATGTCCACTAAGATGTACGAGCATTACTCAAGTCAATTCAGCCATATATATATTCATTGAAAGATTGCATTATCAAAGGGTTCTTACAGGGCTTTATCCGGAGCCATGGAGAAGACAACCTCTTTGAGCTCATTTAGTGTAAAAGGTGACATAAGCATAATGTTGTCGGCTTTTGTGACACACTTAGGGATGGACATTAGAAGATCATTGGAAGGTTGCCCAGGTTGCTTAGTCAAAAGATTGGAGAAGAAAGAGATACCTTTCGTTGCCATGTCATTCTCATCTTCTATAATTCCACTAGCAGTCTCAATCTGGACAATCCTATTTCTAAGACGGCTGAGCTTAGTTGAAGCATGAAAGAATTTTGTGTTTCTATCACCTTCAGCAAGCCAGGTCTCCCGAGATTTATGTTTCCAATAGATTTCTTCCCTTAAAATTACTTCTTCTAGGTCAGCCCTTAGTTCCTTTTCCTTGGCAAAAGATTGACAGTCCATACCATGTAGGATGATGTGTTCGTTTATAGTTGCTAACTCCGATTCTAACCTTGTTTTCTCATGAATGATATTTTTAAAACAATGAATAGTCTAGTCTTTAATTTTGACCTTTAGGAGATGTAGTTTTTTAACCAATCTGTATATTCGAGTCCCTTCCATATACGGAGAATTCTCCCACCAATGTCTTAGTAATGGAATAAAGTTAGTATCTCGAAACCACATTGGTTCGATCTTGAAAGTACCTTTACGATGAGAAGCAAAATCAGTGGTTTGGAATAAAATCGGATAATGATCAGAACCTGAGAGAGGTAGGATTAGTGAATGATAATCAATCTGTGATTGGAGCCAAGAATCCGAAATAAGGAACCAATCCAGATGTTTTGCAATATTACATAAATTAATACGTCGATTTGTCCAAGTGAATTTCCCAACCTTGGGAGAGACATCTAATAGGTTATTACAATGAATAAACTGGTTGAAATCTAGCATGGCCTTAGGAGGGGGAAAGATTCCCCCAGATATTTTGTCGTAGTTGAGGACAACATTAAAATCCCCTCCTAGAACGATCAATTCATCTTGTAAGGATTGTATGAGGGTACCGAGGAGCTCCCATAACTTATTTTTATCTAAAATAGAGGTGGGACCGTAGATATTGAATAACCGGAAGGAGAGTTTTATAGAGTTAAAGTTCACTAAGGAAAGCATCCAGTATTTCCCGAAAGTTATTTGTTCCACGGAAATCCTATTAGGGTCCCAGAGGACTGCAAGACCCCTTGAAGCACCGTCCGAAGGGGATGTCCAAAAAGTTCCCATTTTCAAGGATGTGAACAGCTTTTTTGTTGCCTCATCCGACAATTTAGTTTCTTGAAGCAGAAGGTCAAATTTGGTATGAAACAATTGGCTCTTAAAGAGCCTTTGTTTGTTAGGGGCGTTTAAGCCCCTAACATTCCATGATAAGAGCCTCATGTTTGCAGAGGAGAAGACTCAGCTCCCCTCCTTTCACGAGAATTTGATGAGTTAAGACCTCCAACATACTCAGGTTGGAGACTTCGTTTGGCCTTAGCAGCCCGTGTCGTTGGTGGACTGACCAAGACTTTCTTCTTACATTTTTTGTTTGAGGTAAAAGATGATGGAATTCTTGTTTGTCAACTTGCTTTGATTTCTTCTATAATCTAAGAAGCATTTGATGGTCTACCCCTCTATTTGGAGGCTAGGGAGGGAGATAATTTGGAAGATGAGGATTGGAAAATAGGACAAGATGTGGATTGGATATCCCTCTTTTTGATAATATTATCCAATGAGGGTGAGAAAGTAACTGGTACATCATGTAATGATGAATCCAAATCCAGTGAAAGCATCTCAAGGATTCTTGGTTTGTGGGATTTCACCTTTATAATTTAAAGCAGATAATGAAGTTGTTATCAAAATTTCACTACCCTAGCAATTTTGCTACAAAAGATACATTTTTGAATCAATTGACCTCGTTTTTTCATATGCAAACAGCAAAGATAAAATACATTGTGAAATTCTAAAAAGAATCATTTCATTTGTGATAATGACAGAGCAGCAAGCTGGTTGCAAGACATGATTCATTTTTTGAAAACCAGTATGTGTCCAACAAACTTGGACAAGGCAAAAAGGAGATACTATTGGTTACCGTTAGTTCCTTTTGTCTTGATTAATGATGTATTGTACATGAAAGATCACAACGGTGTTCTCCTTAGGTGTATTAACTCGGATTATGTTGCTGGAGTTTTACACGAGTTCCATGATGGTCATTCAGACGACCATTTCTCTCCTAGGACTATTGCATATAAAATTTTGAGGGCTGGTTATTATTGGCCAGATATTTTTAAAGACAACCACACACATGCAAGGAAATGCGTGAAATGTGCCATGTTTGCAGGGAAAGAAAGGCTGCCATCATTGCCTTTGCAGCCAATTAAGACAGAACAACCTTTTCAAAAGTGGGATGTTGACTTCATAGGTCCTATCAACCCTCCGTCAAGTGCAGGACACAAGTGGATAATCACCACAACTGATTATTTCACTTGCTGGACAGAAGCTTTAGCACTAAAGGACGTAAACGAGACTGTTCTAAATTTTTATGATGACATTGTTAACAGATTTGGAGTTCCTGACTCCATAATCTCAGATAATGCACTTGCCTTTATTGGACTAAGGGTGACTGATTGGGCAGTTAAACATGAAATATATCTCAGTAATAGTTCAAACCACTATCCTCAGGGAAATGGACTTGCAGCAGTTGCAAGTCAAAAGGAGCTTTGACAAGAAAGCAAGATTGAGGCATTTCAATGTGGGAGATGTTGTCCTCAAGTGGGACGAACTAAAGAGCAGACTGGGTAAGCACACTAAATTTGATTCGTTTAGGGGAGGCCCGTTTGTGATAGTTGAGTACAAGGGACAGAATGCTTTCCAGCTGTCTACACTTGAAGGAAAGGACTTGCCAATACCAGTCAATGGTATTCACCTTAAACGCTGTTTTGAGGTATGTCCTACTTTGTAATTTCTAGTAGAGTTTCTGAATAAGGTGTTGCTGCACCATTTTGCTTTGAGGTTTTTCCTTTTTCTAGGTGTTGTTTCCCGTGTTAGTTGTTAGTCTTCAATGGAGAACACTCTTAACAACACATTCATACATATTAGGGTGCCTACATATCAAAATTCTATACCACACATGTAGGAGATTCTTCTCAACTGTCACATGTGCTATACAACATTCATACATAGGCATCATGATATATACCAACATGCTGTTAAAAATGTTTCTACTAAGGGTTTTAGTTAGTTATCCGGTTTTACCTAAGTGTTTTTAGAACACAGGCTGCTGTGTAATTATTAAGTACTGACAGGTGGCTGGTATAAATCAATATTTTACAACATTTTGACTGCACACCTATTCCTTGGGGTAGGGGAGCTGTTCTATCACAAGCCATAAATTTGCAATCAAAATCCTATCCTACATTGATAATTACCAGCCACCTATCCTCCAAATTTGAGTGTTGTACCTAATTGATCCACTGCCCAATGGATGTGTTAAGACTACTGGTTTCATGTATAGCAGGCATACATACAACAGAGGTCGCCAAAATGTTATCAAAATTTCACTACCCTAGCAATTTTGCTACAAAAGATACATTTTTGAATCAATTGACCTCGTTTTATGATATGCAAACAGCAAAGATAAAATACATTGTGAAATTCTGAAAAGAATCATTTCATTTGTATTGAACAATGATAAATTACATTTTTTGAGTTCACTCATTTGAAAACATAAATACATGTATTTAAGATCAATTCAAGCAAAAGACTCACACAAGCTGTGAGTATAGCCTACTACTTCTCCTACAAACTAAAAACAGAATTAAAAGACAAAATAGGAGAGAGAGATAGGTCAAGGATATCCAGTCATTGCTTGTTGCTTTGACTGGTCATGAGTGGTCAGCTGGTCCTGAGTCTGTTCTGTGTTTGCGAGCCTTCCAGCAAGCTCCTAAATCCTGTAAGATTGAAAACAATGATGTTAGATCCTAATACGGGTCTAAGCAATGGATGGTTATCTCAAATTTACTCTATGCCTATGCTGCTTTTTAAAGCTGTCTTGAATCTGAAGAAGAAACATCAGAATACCCTCAATGCTTGTGAGATAGAAATATTTATGTTAATGAGTTTGTTGCCTGTGCAGAGAAATGATCAATGTCACGTGGATGTAATGTGTGGCTCCCACAAGGGTTTGAGCTCAGCGTATCATTGATCAACATATATCAGATCAAGTAAGAAAGTATAAATACAGTATTAAAGGGGCATGTGTTTTTCATGGAACCTTTTATTGTATTCTGAATGCAAATATGAAATAGCAAACAGATTGACAAGCTGTTTAAGGAACAATATTTTTGTAATTGAAACCTTACAACTTATTGAAGAACAACAAGAATTACTAATCAAAGCAAGGGAAGTCTACAACATAGGGAAAAGATGCAAATTGGCAACAATGAAATAACGACAAATGGTAGTCTCAGCCATTGGGATTTTTTCTTTCCAAGTAAGACACTTTTCAGCCAAAGTAGTTTCAGATTTGCAAAAGAAATTCAAGGAATCATAAATTGTGTAAGGAGATAACAACAATTTCAGAACAGCAGCATGAGGCAAAGAAAATTCTAAATAAGAAGTGTTTCATTCACAGCAGAAGACCCCATATGATGGATTTAGAGAAAAACAACAGTACTTCTTTTGCAACAGATACTCATGTTTCGGATTTTTCAAGAGGAAAAGTTTTCTTTCAACAGAAAATATCTTTTTCAGCAAAATCAGTAAATTTAATACAGAAAGAAGAAATCAGCAGACTGTAAAAAGAGAAGAGTAACATTCTTTTGGTGGCCATCCTTCTCAGCCAGTGAACATTTTTTTTTTGGAGTTGCGTTTTAAGTCAAACCCAGATCCAGCTTTTCGAGGAAATCCAAAGACAAACAACAAGCATTTCAAAGCATTGCGGGTTTTAACATATTTTTAGGATTTTCCTTCAAGAGTAAAGCCACGGTTTTTTTTTAAGGAGCCAGCAAACATTAAAGGAAAAACAGTTTTCTTCCAGCCGTTTGTCAAAAATCATCATATATGAAAATATACAAGAGAAAGCTTCAACACAGAAATGCTGATTCTAGTTTCAAAAGATCGAACGTTTTCTCCCAGAAACCAGCAGGTTGAAAGAAAAAAGAGGAAGTTGAATTTCTTTTCATGGCGGCCAAAGAAGATTCAGATTTTCTTTTCAGTATAATAGATTCAACAAAAAAGGAGCAATATTAACTTGAAATTTCCAAGCAAGGACGTTACATAAAAGAAAGATTGAAATTTTTCATACCCATGTTTTCCAAGTTTTCCTTGCAGTTTAACGCAAAGTTTTTTTTCATGGAGGCCATGTGTAATGAAAGCAACATTTGAAGTCTAAGTCATCAAGCCAAGTCACAGATTTACAGTCTTCCATGGCGGCTGAGGTGACATTTCTCCTCCAAAATTTGTTGCAGAATGGAAGGGTTGCAAAAACCCTATTCACAAGGGAGCTGCCGTGTTTTTCCAATAGATAGCAAATGAAAATGACAAAGCAATTGTTTATTTTGCTTTTAGGGTGGAGTCCTTTATCACTTTGCATTGTATTTTCAAATCCGTAGCTTTTAGAATTTGCATCGGATTTGTTTTTCAAACTCATTTAAATATTTATAACTCATAGAATGTTAATAAATATTTTAAGTAATATAGTAATATATTACTTAAGTCAAGTAATATATTATTATGTTACTTGAAATATTTAGTAAAAGAGTTATTTTATATAAATTTTGCAAAGATGTAATTTAAAAATAATTAATTGATGTTTTATAAGTCAATTAATTATTATTTAAATAGATGCAAATTTAAAGTAAAAACTATAAATCCATTTTCGGATTTGAAGATAGAGGGAGTTGAAAAGTCAAATAGTGATTCATGGAAGGAGGGATAGGTGGCATTTTGACATGCTGTTAGTGATTGTTATGGATCTGGGCTCTTTTATGAGTCATTTGAGTCTTTTTAGGGCAGTTTTAGTGAGTCACATAGATGGTTAATGCCTTGGTTAGACTTTTTCAGTCTATTGGTGCTTTTTGGAGGGAGTTTTAGGTTCTACTTTTTAGGCTTTATTGTTGCATTCGACCCAAGAGATGGGGATTGGCATTGTACTTAAGGAGTGGTTTTTCTTTTCTTTGGCAGTTCTGATTATGCAAAGGAGGGCTTTTGTGACATTCTTTTGTCCTTAGCAATTTTTTTATGCAGAAGTTTGTAACTCATTTTGGAGACTGAATATATAGTGACAGCATTTTGGAGCAGTAGTATTCTATCAAGTTCAAGCCTTTCTTTCTTTCTTTATGTGACTGTGTCAAAGTGCATGATCGATAGGAATAGTAAGTGAGTTGATAACTCCTTGTTTTTCTTGTCTCAGCTATTACTTTGTTGCAGGAATGTATTTTGTTTGCAGGTTATAATTTGTGTCCAAGAATTCATAGGGTTTACTTGTGAAGTATTTTCTTCCTTGTTAAATTCTATTAAGGATCTCTTTATGAAACATTTATGTAGACCTATATAGAACATAAGTGTTTTATTCATTAAGGTAGAGTTTGCAGTTTTCCAAAAAAGGTCATTGTCTTCTTGGTTTCCTCACTCTTTGGTGAATCACCTAGTTTTCTTAAGTTTAGTTTCAGTTTGCAGGTTCATTTCTACAATTTCTATCTTTTTTCCCACAAAGTTTAAAGTTAGTTTTGAAGAGTTATAGGTGATTATCCAATAGGAACCGGTCTAGAATCCAGACGTTTCATTTCAAGTTATGCATTTCCCACATGCAGAAATGAATCCCATGTTAGGCAAAATTGTTAAACTTGTATAGTTTAACAAGGTGCAAATTTTAAGCGTTAACAGAAGCATCAAAGCAATCAATTATAGAATGCGCAATATGGTCAGTAAGAATAATGTCAGCTTCCTTAGCAATATCCTCTACATGTGCAATAGTCTGAACTGAAGGTTTAATCAGAAGTACATTATCCAATTTGTCTAACAGCAAATCATTGGTGTGTGCAATAGAAATGTTTGCCTAAGGGTTCTCTATAACTTTGGAGGCACCCAAAGAAGTTGACAATAATGATGCTTGGCCAGGATCCATATGATGGGGAGCAAGGGTTGAAGTATGCGATGGGTAAGGATGGGGAGTGGTCGGTGGCACATGCAATGGAGGTGAGGATTATTAATTAGTTGAATACATAAATCCAAAATATAATGAGGATAATTTACTATTTAATTAATTAATTTAATTCTTTTTTAATAGGGAGATCACTCAAGAAATGGGACATTACAGTCCTCCCTCCCCGACATTGCTTGCCCTCAAGTAAATGTAAACCTTGGTGCTGCAAAATTTGTTCTCCATCCCACATGGCATCCTTAGCAAGCAAATCCTTCCAATGCTCCTTAATCACGCCGCTTCTCAATCTACGCTCCCTCACATCTAGAATAGTATCAGGCTCCAAAATCAAGTTGCCTTCTCATCTAAAGTTGGAAGCTCCAACGAGGGAATAAATATGCAATCTTTCCTTAAAAGGGTAATTGGGCAGCACAAATACACTATTCCCTATTACAACTATTGCATATTTGTTTTGTACTTTCCAAAGTCCAGTGCTAAATTCCATTGATATACTTTCCCACATTTGTTCATGAATTGGCAATATCTGCAGTAAACCTCCAAGAAAAATATGCTCAGACATGTGCTAGTGACAAGTCACACTTTGTGAGATACTGCAAGACATCACTCTTGAGATCCGTCTAGGAGAATCTCTCCCTAATCTGCGTATAGGTTTTGAAAAATCTTGAATGTCCTGTCAAAGGAATGTCATGAATAGCTCTCATTATCTTACACTTCATTTTTTATTCAAGCACTAGATACATCTTGTTCTTGTAGTAAATCACATCATCCGTCATCTTAAAATTTAACGTCCAAAAGCTCATGTGCAAATGTATTCTAGGAATACTCAACCATGTGGTGAGCCTTCCAATCAGCTGAAATCTATAACATAGAGAGAAGGGTGGGCCTCTTAGATAATGCATTAGCCACGATATTCTAGTTTTCTTTGACATATCTAATGTCAAAGTCACATGCCTGGATCTTACTCACCCATTTTTGTTCGCGTTCATTTAAATCCTTTTGCTCTAAAAAATATCTCATACTATTGTGATCTTTCCAAACCACAAATTTTCCAACCACCAAGTATTGTCTAAATTTTGCCAATGCATGCATGATGGCAAACATTTCCTATCATAGGTTGAATTTAGTCACTCCACATTTCTCAACTTCCTATTCTCGTAGACTATGGGATGCCCGTTCTACATGAGCACTGCACCTATCCTGTCACCTGACGCATCACACTCCAATACAAATGGCTAAGGGAAGGCTAGTAAAGTTAGCATTGGACAAGAATTCATTACCCGTTTGGGCCCATCATATCTACTTTGAGCCCCCTTCGAACAACAAAATGTACTCTAAGCCTCATCAAATGGAGATTGTATTCTTTTTCCAGTTGTGATCAATGTTAGTGTAAGAATTTGCCTAAGGCAAATAAAGAATATGCCAAGAGCTAGAAGCTCAATTGATAGCACAAGAAGAGAGAAAATGATATGATCCTCAATTGACTGGATTCAAAGATGATCAATAATCAGACAATAATAGATAAATATAATGTAGGAGTTCCTGAATATATAGGCAATGCAATAAGACTACATGATAAGGAGATGATAACCTATCAACCACACTAGGTGGAATCACATGTCCACCAAAGGTGGATCATCCTCCATTGTACAATGAAGTATGTGCAACCATGTGTAACAATGAGAGGATGATAATGTGATAAAAGCACTAAAGGTGGATCTCACACATGAGATAACAACTAACTCCACCTAATATGGAATTCTCCTACAACATGTGCTAAAATGAAATGCAAACTCCTATATGTCTACATGACAACTAATATGCAAATGCATTATCTTAAGTAAACTTAAGTAAAGTATAATTAGAATTAATTAATTACACCAACACCCCCCTTAAGTGCAACTTAGGAGAATACACTTAAGCTCACAATGCTAGATGACAATGCATGATGGGTCCCGACTACTAAGCCATGTTAGGTACCCATGTACAATATGAAAGTGCAAGTGCAATGCAATCTCTCATAAAGTGGAGAAAGAGGGAAAACAAACAAGATGCATGGATGGATGGGGTAATCAAGAGCCCCTCATTACGACACACATCATGTATATACAGTCAAGAAGTATGAGAAGGACAAAACCCCATATGAGGAAAAGGTCCCCCCATAAGAGAGAAGAAGTAGAAGAAGAGAGACAAGGTAGCCTCCCTCAATATAGAATGCCCATCAGTGATAGATGCTCCAGGAAGAATATAGAAGCTCGTCCATGAATGTCGAACAATGTTCCTCCCCTTAGGAAGAAACAATGTCAAAGGTGTAGATAAGATGCCTCCCCAATCTATAGGAAGAAACCTCAAGAAGTATGATGTCTCTTGAAACTGCTTAACTATCCCTGTGTCGATACTAAAGGATGCCCCTTCCAACATTGCTGAAAAGAACAAGTCAGGATCAAACAAGGAAGGATGTAGAACATGTCCCAAAGAACCAAGTGTCTCTCCTAGTGATAAAAAGACCTCTTGCAACTGCTATACATAAGGATCCACAATCACATCAACCACGAAAGACTGATCATGTAGAGAATGGACAAGAGGGTCAGAGTGTTCCCTCGCAACAAGTGAAGAAGGATCATCCTCATCAAAGAGAAGATGTATGTCACCAATGATGTCCCCCATGTTTGCAATGTAGGTCTCCACAAACAAACCTGCAATGTCTGTCAAGTAGTCATCCTTTGATACTATAACTGGAAGAAAAGGTGTACCCAATTGTACTAAATCACTTGGACCTATCACTGTAGCAATGTATGCATGTGGAATATGCTGATTTTGTGACCTTTTCTTTCGACTGTCTAAAGGATCCCCATAAGTGAACCTATTGAATCAAGTGTCTGTCTAACCCAACGAGGTCTAGTGGAAGAAAATGAGGTATCCTCAACCTTAAGTTTACCAAGCAAAGGTGTAATCCTGCATATCGAGGTTGAGGTAGCTGAACCATCTGAATCATTGTCACTGTTGTCACTATCAGTTTCCACAATGTTTGAAGTATGGAGAGGAGTAGAGGATAAGCTAGGTGAACTTTCCTCAAAGTGAACATTCCTCTCTATGAAGATCTCATGAGTCTCAGGATCCATAAGTCTATATGCCTTAACACTTTCTTAATATCCAATGAATGTACAAGGCCTTGGTGGAGGTGCCTTGCATTTCTATGAAGATATGTGTGTCCATGCTAGGCAACCACATACTCTGAAGTGTTACACAACTGGTTTTCTTCTACACCATGCCTCAAAAGGAGTTATTTTTATCTAAGGCATTATAAGGAGATCTATTGAGGATGTGATTGGCACAACTTATAGCTTCTACCACAAGTGATGGAAAAGAGACTTGGCTTCAATCATGCAACTTGACATTGCCTTAAGAGTTCTAATCTTCATTTCTACAACTCTTGTCTGCTGTGGACTAAATGCAACTGGATTCTGAAGATCAATACCCTCAAGTTCACAAAAGTCTCTACGTCTTGAGTTCACATATCCTCTTTCATTGTCTATACAAAGGACCTTGATGGCTTTACTTGAATGCTTTTCAACATGAGACTTGAAGGTGAGAAACTTATCAAACACTTCATTCTTGTTACCAAGAAAGTTAATCCACGTGTAGCGTGAAAAGTCATCAATGAAAGTGAGGACATAGCGACCCTTGCTAACTAATGTCATTGGAAAGGGGCCTGCTAGAACATTGTGAACCAACTCAAGAACAACTAATCCTCTCCAAGACTTTCCTTTGTCAAACTTCTCTTCTAGATGCATATCCATTGAACAAGTTGAACATTCACCCTTAGAAAAGTTGATTGTAGGTAGACCTTTGACCATATGTGTTGAGCTAAGATGTTGAAGATAGCGGATTCAAGATGCCCATACCACTCATGCCATAATTTACTTTTTGATTGTGTATGTGTCAACAAGGCATGTGAAGGAGACTTAGGCACAAAGTGGGAGAAAGAATAAAGCCTTTTGTCATGATTAGCTTTACCCACTGCAATCAATTAATCATCCTTAAGATTTCACACCATTACTAAACTCAACTTTGTTTCCACCTCCATAGTGAGTGATTTGGTAAATTGAAAGAAGATCGGTGCTAAGGTTAGGAACATAGAGAACATCCTTGAATGCTCCATTTTCCATCTCAACTTTTCCTTTCCCTTTAACTTCCACTTGTGTATCATCCCCTACAAAGATGTGAGGTACCTTAGATGGATCCAATGAGGAAAAGTGCTTCTTTGAAGCTCCCATATGATGAGTGGCACCCGATTCAAGAATCCATTCCTCCGAAGAACTTGTACTTTCCATAAATGCTTGCCCTTTTCCCTTTGAATGGAGATGAATCCATGGAAGCATTTGGCACATTGATTTTGTTCTTGAGTAAGTTTTCCAACTCATCAATCCTCTTACTCTTGCAATGATGCTCATCATGATTTGGTTTCTTGCAATATGCACAAAATAGTTTATCCTTCTTGTTGTTTCCCTTTTTGTTGGAAAAAGAATTGCCTTGTGAGGAAGAAGATTGTTGTCTCTGATTGTGATTTTGGATTCCACTTCTTTCTGTTGTTGTTGAAACTTTTGCCACCTTGATTTCTTTGGTTCTCATTATTAGCCACCAATGCCATAGACTTTCAAGACTTGAGAATACCCATATCCATCAATTTTGAGTGTTCCAACATCAACATGTTTGCAAATGCTGCAAATGCATCAAATGAAGGCTTAATGAAAGAACTTCCCATGGTCAACTCATGAGTATTGTAACTTGAGACAAAAATTGCATATTCTGAAGGAAGCCTCTTCAAGATGTGATGAATCAACCTATCATCCTTCATGGTATTACCACAATCCTTAAGTAGTGCTCTCAACTCATTGACTTTGTTGACATAGTCTTGAATTGTGTCAAAATTCCTAGGATCCAAGAGAAGAAGATTGTTCTCAATCGAGAATCCCTTTTCCTCATGCACTTTACCATACAACTCTTGAAGTTTTTCCCAAACACCCTTGGCATCCTTAAAGCTTGAAATGTGGAAGAATAGATCTTTATGAACACAACCCCTTATAATTCCTAAAGCCATATTGTCTTTAATTTTCCATTCAATTTTTGTATCATAATCAGTAGGTTCTACAATTGTACCATCTACAAAGACACAATTCAAGACTATGTCAAACCTTTTTCTATTAATTTACTCCATACTATATCTTTCCATGTGGCATAGTTATGTGAAGTTAACAATGGACATTTAGGTGAACCCATGATGCAAAAATGAAAGAGCACAATAGAGAAAGAGACACAAGCACACAAGACACCCCCCCAAAAAAATTCACTCAATCAAAGAATCCCCCCCCAAAATGATGCTTTTGACACTTTATATATAGTGCATATACAATTGCCACGTGCCAAAATGGGCCAAAGTGGACTTTTGATTTTGATGTTTACAACCACCTCAATGAGGCAAAATCAGATTCAAATCAATATTGCCAAGGATCAAATAAAAATCCAAGCATTACAATGATCATACAATGGCCAGAAAGGACCTAGATCTGAAAGTGATATTTTTGCCCAAATAAGGCTACAATCTGATAGCAAATCTGAAAAGTTCTCGAAAAATCATTCACTTTCAATAAATACGAAACCTGAAAAATGTGTTTGTATGAGCCCAAACAAAGCCTCTGCAGTTGCAAAACAGAGGACTGGACAATACAGTTGCCAAAAAATGCAATTTTTGCAAAATCCCACCAAAACAAGAAACTAGCTGCACCAATGAAAAATTCAAGAGATTTTACCCAAAATTAAAAAAAATTGCATAAAAGAGGAGTCCGTATGACCAAGTTGTGGCCTCTCAAAGTCATACTGCAAATCTGAAAATGCAAATGGTGAGGGGGCAGAAAATTCAAACCCTTTTGACGTCACCCAAATTGCAAGCTTAAATTTGACGGTCAAACGACTGTTGCAGCAAAACAAAAAGCTTAGGTATGGCGGTTATACGACCGTCAAATTTAAGATACAAACATGTTGATGTAGACGCGAGATTAAAATTGACGGTTATACGGTCGTCACAACAAAATAAAAAGGCACCCAGATGATGTTCAGACGGGCGTCAAATTGTATCCCATGAAAATTTCTGTTTGGCAAAACATAAAAACCAGTTTGTCAAATTTTTTTAAACCCCTCTGGCAGGTGAATTAACTTGCGCCACGTGTCTTCCGTTTAGTAGTAGTCCGGAGGTGGCGGATCTGGTGGCTTGTTAGCAGGAAGTTTGACTGCGCTCAGTCTGCACTCGGTCTGCTCGACTCGGATTGCCCACGGTGGATGGCTCACGATGTACACTCGGTCTTCTCGGGACTAGGATTGCCTGCGATGATGGCTCGGATTGCCCGCGGTGATGGCTTGGATTGGCTTGTGTTGGTGGCTTGGATTGCTACAGCGAGCTGCGCATATCAGATGGGCTCGGTAGGGCGGGCGGTGAAAGCGGCTTGAGCTTGGGGGAGATCTTGAGGAGGATGAAAGCGACTCTGACTGCGAGGACTCTTATTGCGAGGAGGGTTTGTTTGCCAGAGGAGGAACTCGGTTGATTGAGAGCTCGTTGAGATCTCAGGGAGAAAGCAGCGTGTTGGTTACAGGCTTCGCAGAAGAGGGAGTGCGGCGACAGAGGGGGTGCAGGGAGCTCTGCTGCAAGGAACGCAGGGCTCGGCGAGCTCGGCAAAACAAGAGCTAAAAAATCCCACATTCGCCTTGTAGTGAGATAAGAGGTTTTTAAATACAAAGCCTGTCGATAGTAAACCAAATAACGTGCCGGTTTATGCTATGCAGACTGTGGTTGTAAGATTTTGGTGGAGCTCGAGAAGTGGTCTTCCAGTCTTGTACTTTGCCAGATCTGACTCTTGTACGACCCTTAATCCTGCAGATTCTGAAATTACAGAGAAAGGGGTGGGGACCCCGACTCTAACTACGAGGACTCATATTGCGAGGATGGTTTGACTGCCGGAGGAGGAGCTCGGTTGATTGAGAG
>MU227879.1:585716-607388 GCA_018584345.1 Thuja plicata | reverse complement strand
CTTGGAGTGTTTACTCACGTCCTTCGTGAGTATATACTTTTCAAGAGAGGGTTGAGTGTTTGATACCCTGTATCAAGCGTTTAAATCCTATATGTTATGTAGTGGTACAAAACTCACATCAACACATTTCCTGGGGCAGCGAGATCTAAATGACACGCAGCGAAAATGGGTAAGTAAATTATAGTCATATGATTTTGATATCACCTATTTCAAAGGGACACAAAATGTTGTAGCAGATGCCTTGTCACGCAGACCCCATTTGAGCATGATGACAAATATATCTGAGGATTGGAGACACTTGATTCTTGCCGAGTATGCAAAGGATACATGGGCATCAGGATTTATAGATGGAGCTGTACAGGACAGTGACTATACCCTTGTGAATGAGCTTATCATTTACAAAGGACACATTTATTTGGTTCCGGGATCAGAGATGAGGAGGATGGTGTTGAGGGTTTATCATGATTCACCTATGGCAGGACATCTTGGTTTTTATAAAACTTAGCGATAGATTCGTGTCGTTTTTCTTGGAAAGGGCTCAAAGCTGAGGTGTTACAATATGTTAGAGTGTCCTACTTGTCAGCAGAATAAACAGGAACACTCTTACCTAGCTGGTTTACTACAACCGCTTCCGATTCCTAATAGGAAGTGGGAGTGTTTGTCCATGGACTTCGTCATAGGACTGTCAAGAGCCCAGGGCAGAGATTGTATATATGTTGTTGTTGATCGGCTTACGAAGTTCGCCCACTTCTTTCCGATTGTGGCTACATACACCGCTACGCAGGTAGCAGAGTTGTTCTTTTGTGAGGTATTCAGGTTGCATGGCTTACCTCGGAGCATAGTCAGTGACAGAGACAACAGGTTTATGAGTCACTTCTGGCAGGAGTTATTCAGATTATGCGGGCCAGAGCTCACTTTGAGTACTAGCTACCATCCCGAGACAGATGGGCAGACTGAGATAGTCAACAAATGGGTGGAGGGGTACCTCAGGAACTACATAGCAGGGAAGCAAAAGGCTTGGGTTAAGTGGATTTATTTATGTGAGTATTGCTACAATTCCACTTATCACATGTCTATCCAAATGTCACCTTTCATGGTATTATATGGATATGAGGCACCAAATTTCATGGATCTGTTGTTGACTGATAGTAGAGTACCTAGTGCTGGAGATTTGTTACAGGAGAGTCAAGACATTGTAAAGGCTCTTAAGGAAAATATCACTAAGGCACAGAATCAGCAGAAGCAGTATGCAGATCAGAAGAGGACTGAGCGGATTTTTGAGGTAGGGGATATGGTCTATTTGATGCTACAACCTTACCGCCAGTCCACTCTCAAAATGAATGGTGCCGAGAAACTTAAGACACGATACTATGGACCCTTCAAGGTGATCAGGAGAGTTGGTGAGGTGGCTTATGAGGTAGATTTGTCGGCGGAGAGCAGAGTCCATAATGTTTTTCATGTGTCACGTCTCAAAAAGGCGTTAGGGCACCAGATTGTTCCTTCTACAGTACTTCCACCCTTGGATGATGAGGGAAAGTTGGTTTTATTGCCAGAGGCTATCATTGAGTTTAGGGAAAGGAATTTGAGGAGGCATACTATCAGGGAGTATTTGGTGAAATTGAAGGATATGCCGATTGAGAATGCTATGTGAGAGAGCGAGGAGATTTTACAACATCTAGAGTTGAGATTGCTTGAGGACAAACAATTTCAGGAAGGGCGGACTGTGATGTCCCCTTCTAGTTAGAGACATCATTTTGGCTGTTGGTTAGCCTATCATTGGACCCTCATAGGCTAATAGAGATGGATAAGGGGTTAGCTTGAGCACATGAGAGTTTGGTTGTCCGGTGATTCGACGTCTGCAAAGCTCAGTGCCTTTGATTTAGGTTAGAGAGATGATTTAGACTTCTTTTTGTTGAGTTTGCTATTTTTAGCAAGTTTATTTGGTCACATGGGAAATGGTTAACTCCGACTCCTGTTTCAAACGACATGGCAAGATTCGTAGTTTTGAGTGAGTTGTTGCATTTTTAGTGGATCTAGCATTAATTAATGATTAATGATTTAATATTAAGGTTTGAAATGACTTTATATTAAATCACTTAAGTGAATGGTCAATTTCTCATCGAATTGGGCCAAATAAATATTTTAATTGGGGAGATTTATTAATAGAGTTTCCTAAGTCTAAATCATTAAATTTATTTAATGATTAATTTTCCAATGAATTTAAGGGAATAAATCGCAGCTTTCCTAGGAATTTGTGATTTAGGGCTTAGGAGCTTATTTATGCTTACATTGGAAAAAGAGAAGGATCCATTGTTATTGCTATTTGATTATCGATTTGTCTTGAGCTCTAAGAAGGGTTTCAACTTCTGGCATTGGAGAACGTAGTTCTTTTGTGTATCTCCATTTGAGCTGGTGAAATATCCAGTGAATTTGGTTTATCAGAGGGTTTCATTCAGAGACTCTGTTCGTGCTTCATCAGTATTGGTTTTCAGCACTTGAGAGGGAAGAAGACAGTATCAACATTTTAGAATAAGGGGGAATAAGTTGCAGCGATTGGTCGTCATTCTAAGTTGTAGCCACAAAGAGAATTTGCAGCCTGCAAGCAAATTAGCGCTAATTCCCAAGACCTGCGATCTTTGTTTAAAAATCAAGTAAATCACATATGGTGTGTGTTTGCTGGTTAAAGGTTAGAAGGAACAGTTTTGGATCATATTAGATATTATAGAGTTGGAGGAAATAACTTTCTTCAGCATCTAGTGTGATCTTCCAGGTTTTTATGCATTTCATAGTTGCCTTTTGTGCTCATTTACCAATAAAGGATTGTCTGGATTCTTACTTGTATTTCATTTGAAAATTAAACAGAAGCTGCAGTAGCTGATTGGTTTGTTTCAGAATTTCAGATTATTGCATATTTGTTTTTATTTAATTCTAAAACCCTTGAAAATCACAAAAACATTCTCAAACATTGAAAAACAAAATAAACATAACACAGTTCAGCAGTAGATCCTATGAAGAGTTCTTACATTGGATGTAAATCAGATTGCTTTCAATAAAAGGGGCAACTTGCTTTCAAACTTTGTGTTGATTCAAGGTGTTATGTGACAACATTTTTTGGATATTGATTGTGAGTTTTGGAGTTTTGCTCAAGAGGGATTTGAATTCAATTGTGTAGACTTTGAGCTGCCTATTGCGTTCAGAGCCAATTTGAACTTTTGAAGACTTTGTTGCAGGAGGACAAATTGTTATAGATAGAAGTGGCTGCAATAACTTAAAGATGAAGACTTTGGGCTTCAGTGATAAGTGTTTTTTTCAAGAAAGAGAATATCCGGTGAAAGATTTTGTGCTTTCCTGACTATTCTATTTTCAGAATCATCTTTCGAAGTAAGTATATGAGACTTTGTGTTCCTGTATTTGTTTCAAATTATTATAAGTCAACCGCTGTCTTAAATGTTTTTCTTACGTCAACCCTTAAGCCACTGGTATTATCTTAGCAATAGGAATTGTTTGTATTTCAGTTCAATTTCCGTTGAAGCCACCTACGGTAAGAAGGGAGCCTTCCCTATTGTTGAGAGGAGAAAGAAATTTCACACATTGCTGTCTAAAGTTCCAATTTTGCCAAGTTGTAGTCTTAGTTTCTTTCAAAATCTTTAGCCAACATCGTCAATCTCAGCTATCTTGAATCCAAAATTTAGACATTAGACCCAATGGTAGACTTTGAAATGAATCTACTCTAAGAAGAAAGTCTGGGTTTGTGTCCAACCTTCAGTTTCCTAAGGGGTTTCGTCCTTGGAAGCCAGTCACTGAATATCATCAACAATGGAGAAATCACTTCAATATTATAATCTCGTAACATGCTCCAAATGAGAGTACACCCCGTTTATAAAACCTATTTAGGTAGTTGAAACACATCCGGAAGCAATGTGGGATAAAAGTTACTTTTATTTTATATTGTCATTTTATAAAGTCACTTTATGAAAATGACTTAAATACACTTTAAACCCCTTTATGTCGTCATATCATAAAGTCATTTAATATAATAAATATTATTTAAGGTAAACTTGTTTTAACTTTAATAATTTAACTTAAATCATTAAAGCCTTGATAATTTCCAATATCAACTCATGGGAATAATCCATCCACTTTCCAATTATAGATGTGATGCCAACTGATCACCCCGGTTACTTACTATAAATGTTAGTATGAGCAAAACATCCAAGTGACTTACTAACAATAGTAAGCATAAATCATAGTGTCATGAATGATCTCCAAAAGGCACACCACAAATAAAATAGGACACTGAGCTGAATAATACTGAAATAAGCACCAAAATTTGGGGACATTACATTTTTCAGCCTCTGTGTGGGTTTGTTAGACCCACTCAATTTATGTGCAAATCCTTTGCAATGTCAAATCGAATGAGTGGCCTGCACATGGTGTCCAAAAAATGTCACCATATTTACCCTCTACTAAGAACCAACTGCCCTACAATTTTTAGCATTGTCCATTATGATTTAGATGACATTTTCAAAGCCTTCCATTTCAATGGATTCTACGAGGATATTGGTAATGAGAGTCTCATCATTCTCTTGCCTCTCACAACCCACTTCCTTTGTAAGCATTGCCCCTTTAGGGGACACACTACTATGACATTGATCAATGGTCTATTTTTGCAGTCTTTCCAGCCATCAAAAATGATGGAATACCTATTTCAAGCCAAGTATCCTTGATTGTTTTTAATGATGGCTCTATTGAAGCTTTCTCCGTTGCTAATAAGATGGTTTGCACCTTTTCATACCCAATACAAACATAATTAGAAGGTGAATTGGAAAGGGCCATCACCATATCTTGCCAATATGGTGATGTAATGAGGTGGAAAGGAAGCCCATTGCCATAAATGTAATGAGAAACACTCTCATCTGCAACCTGCCTTGCTTCATTCTGGAAGCACTTTTAATGGGCCTTTTTTATGTGAAACATTCTCTTGTCGAAAAGATGGTGGCAAAGGCATGAAAGGATGTGGGCTAGCCAGTTGTGATAACCCACTGGGAGGTTTGTGCAAGATTTTCTTGGCAAGAGGATGTGCTCTTTCTTTGATGGATTACTTACCATGCCAACATTCTCTTGTATTTTAATATAAGACAATATTTGATGCTTTGCAACCCTTTTTCACTTGGCCCAAGACAAACTCTTACTCCTAAGACAATAATACTGCATAAGTAAGCTTTCACTTGAGAGTATGATCTCTTATACACTTTTTCAAATTGGCTACAATGCCAAAAATAACCCCCACCCCTAGGAAGTTGTTCAATCATTGTTGTATATTGCCAAAGGGGTGATGATAGATCAAATCTGAAAGAACTCTTTGCATTTGGGGCAACTGAACTAGAACCACCAGCTATTTTTAATAAATTACAAATTAACAACCCTGCAACTAAAAATATAAAAATGAAACAACATTCTAATCCCTTATAATGAATAAAATGCAGTGCTCCCCAGGGATGCACTCCCAACCCTGTTCCTATTCCCGAAATGTTTTGAGGACTTGGGATTTCATTGCCTGAGACAGTCCCTAATACTAGCAATGACTCAAACGCAAGCTCCGATTTTGATATAGGCCTACCATTTGCATCTGCTTAAAGGGGACAAACATGTATATTCTATGTTTTTGCCATTTTATAGTTGAAACTTGGAGTCCTTGGGCATTTTGTTATAATTCTTACATAATTTGCATGCACATTGATTGTGAAAGCATTTGAATTTTGTTAACTTGTTTTTCAATTCTCATGTGAAGTCTCAATTCAATTCTAATGTTACGTATTGAGCTTTTGCAATGTCTATGATGAATGCTTAATCAATGTTAATATATGAATATTTGATATTTCTCTATCTTTTTTAAAATTTCCCCATTCTTAATAGTTGTCACCTAAAAGATGGCCCAAAAGTATTGACTTTTGTTAATTTTTTTTTTTCTCAATTCTCATGTGAAATCTCAATTCAATTCTAATGTTTTGTATTAAGCTTTTATAATGTCTATGACGAATGCTTTATCGATGTTATTAAATGAATATTTGAAATTTCTCTATTATTTTTTTAAAATTTCCCCATTTTCAATGTTTGTTCCCTAAAAAATGGCCCAAAAGTACCACCATATCAGAAACACATTCTATTGTCCCCTACTGAACCTATCCCTGAAACTTTGGGGACCATAGATAAAAAGTTAAAAAAAATTCAAAATGTACCCCAAGAAAAAACTTTAAAATCTTCAAAAAATAATTCAAAACTTGAAAAAATGTAAGATTCACTCACCTTTGATGGTTAAATCTTCTCTGTGCAGCTCATTCTCCCATGTTGTTGTAGGTTTAACTCTCCTATAGCCCTCACCTTGAAAAAAAATGAACCTTCAAAACCTAGCAATGACAGATTAGAGAAAAATAAATGCAGCTTTGAGATTTTCTGTTCATTGAATGAGTTGAAAAATGTATTGTGCCCTCACTTTAGGGCAATCCAATGCTTTTATGCTTTTTTTTTTCCCAAAAACTGCATTTAATTTTTGTTTTGTTACTTTTTGGGGTCCAGCCGTTGCAGCTCCCCCTTGGGTTCGCTCGAGTACATCCTCGGTTTGCCCAAGGGTGTATTGGGACCAAACTTGGATCTTGATCGGATCCATATGGGTAATGGGGGTATCCAGCCAAACCCCATAACATGTCACTTCAAGTCCTTGAAATTCTTTTATTTGAAATCCTTTCTCAGCTACTAAATCTTCATTAATGTGGTCATGAGTAGCTCCACTATGGAGGAGTACTAAAATTTTACTTCCACATTGAGTCTCTTGAAATTTGAAAGATTGTATCTTGGTGCTCCTGAAAGAGAAGCAAGTGTTACTCCACTATTTGAATTTGGTCTAGGTCTGCTTTTTCTTCCTCATCAGAAACCACCTCAGTATGATTAATTTTTCCCTTTCTCATACAAGGATGACTACGTTCTTGAGGTTTTGTACAATTAAAACACAAACTCTTACTCTTGAGTTCATTATTGATCTCATCTTCTGTCTTTGTCTTTGGTGGTATTTTATTTTGTAGTTGTGAATAAGACTCTTCCCTTTATTAAACTTCCTTTGATTGTCTGAAAGATGGAATTGTTTTTTGAAATTTATGCTTGGGATATGTAGTCTCCAAATCTAGGGCTCCTTTAATAGATTCTTCTAGAGACGATAAATCAAACGCCTTAATCAATCCCCTAGGTGGTTTGGTTAATCCTTCTATGAAAAAATATATTTTTTAAATTCCTTTGCATTCTCTATCGATCCCTCTTGCTTCAACTGGTGCAACTCTCTAAAATGAACTTTAGCATCATTTTTTATCAGACCTTTCAGTCAACCTTCATGTGTCAATTAGACTATGAACTTGGGTAACTCATCCATGGTACCACCATTTATGGTGCGTGCCTTCCAAGTGTAAGATGGGGAATTCGATGGCATCATCCTCAGTCATAGGTTTTGGAGATAAATATGTGTCTTAACTTATTTATTCATGCAGGAACTATTCTTATTAGAATCATCAAAAGCTTATTTATGTCATGAAAACGAATGGTATTTTTTCTTTTAGAGTGACAAAAGGTTATTGTAAGGTAAGCAGTATTGTTTTATATCATTTTATCTATTTCAAGATTGATTTTTTATCCTATAATCTTAACCTTTCTGATACCCAATGAATTTATGGTTAAAGTTGAAGAAAACTTCAGTAATCTATGGTGCAACACATCATTGATAAGCTTTAGTGACTTTTTTTTTTATGGAGAAACTGCAATAACTGATATTCAAGAACTGTTTATGGAACTTGTTTGCCTCCAGGTATGACTCATGCATGGATGTCACCAGTAGTGATCATAAGCCTGTAAGATGCATGTTCAAGGTTAATGTTGCATGCATAGATGAAAAAATCCGGAGAAGAGAATATGGGGATCTAATTCACCTAAATAAGAGAATTAAAGGTCTTCTTGAACATTCAAATGACATCCCAGATGTTGTTGTCAGCACAAACAATATAGTTTTGCAAGATTGTTAGTCATCTGTTCTGAGGTTAACAAACACATCCAAGTTGAATACAGCGGTATTTGAGATTATCTGCGAGGGTGAGGAAAGTGTCGGCAGTGGCCAGACCTATGGTATTCCTCTGAGAAATGGGTCTGTGAGAGGTTGCTTTGGATTTCCACGTTGGCTGCAGGTAAAGTATGGCCACTTATATTCAATTAAAACTAACATCAAAAATTTGTCTTATCAACACTATTGACAAGCAAAAGGAACACCTGAGATTCATATGAATCCCGGTCAAGTATATACAAATGTTGATATATGTGGCATGAACTTCAGTTTATCATGCAGAATAAGTAGCATATGTAACATTTATATGAATCCTAAGGCACTTTATATACAAATGCTGATATATGTGGCATGAACTTTAGTTTCTCGTGCAGAATAAGGAGATTATATTTCTTCATGCCATAGCTATCAGCATTTGTATATAAAGTACTTTAGGATTATATATGTGACACTTGTTCTGTATGATATACTGAAATTCATGACACAGATATCAGCATTTGTATATATAGTGGCTTAAGATTCATATGGATGCATATGAATGGTATAGGCATGCCAATTCTCACATATGCATATGAATGGTATAGGCACACCAAATCTCACGTATTCGTTTCACATGACAATGGAGTTGATGAGACATATTGTTGATGCTAGTTCTCATTAAACCTGTGTTAAATGAATCAGGACCTGTATATTCTGCTGATGCTAGTACATTAGTATATGCTTGTAAATACTGCCTTATTAGAAGTTAGCATGTTCTATAAAATGAGAATATTCAGCTCCACATTGATCTATCAACTAGCATATTTTTCCATTTCTCATCAGATTGAAATGATATACAGGTATCTCCGGCTTCTGGAATCATTCACCCTGGTGAGATCATTGAAGTTTGTGTGGACCATGAGGATTTTCTTACAGAGAAAGAATATGTGGATGGACATCCCCGAAACTCATGGTGTGAAGATGAAAGAGACAAGTTAGTGGTGCTCCTCATCAATGTTAGAGGAAATGTTTCATCCAAAACTAAACAACATCGGATTTGCATTTGCCACTGTATGTCATCCAAAGCTCAGTCTCTATCTATAGACAACGATGAGAAAATTCGAACAAATCTATTGCAAATATCAGATTTTCACCCATCTGAATTAAGCACAAACCTGGTTCCAGATGATTTCATTAGTTGAAAATGTGGTTATAATAAGCTGCATCCACTTTTATCAAAACCATGTGCATACCATTCAGGAAGCCTTTGAGTGTATCCTATTAATGTAACTGTTGAAAGCCTTCACCCATTAGTGTGCAGGATGAATCTAATTATTTTTACTGATCCCAACCTACCAATTTTCAGTGGAGTTTGGTACAGGTCATCAGCCTAAGAATTTTTAACAGGTTTCATGTATGGATAGCAATCAGAAGAGTGTGCGTTGGTCATCTGTATGTTAATTGTTTACTCTGATATTCCATTATGGATGCTAAAATCCATGCAAACATGGAAGAAACTGCCATGTATGGTTGGAGTAGTTCTCTCCATTGAAAAATTGAAGAAAATTAGTATATGCTTTTTTTATAATTGGTAAAGGTGGGATTTTGAAAGGGCCCAAACCCTTTTACATGGAGAAAGAGTCTCCAAAAGGCACAGCTCAAACTGCAAAAAACAGCAAGAGATAAACAACAATAAAGCATAACTTCAAAAGCAATTGGAGAAAAGTGTGCAACTGTTTCTCATAAATGCAAATAAACATAAATTATTATTTTATGTTTGGCAGTTTGGGTTTTCACACTGTAAAAACACATTGGATATTAGTTTTGAGATAGCATAAGCCGTTGTCATATAGCTGGGCAGATTGAATCAGCCAAGACAAGTGATCAACTTCTATCTGTAATAAATTATGCAATTCTCTGTTTACTGCAATGAGCAATTAAAAGTGGATTTTTTGGTGACTCGTTATTGGTTTTGAAGTTTGATGTCATTTAATTTCTCTTAGTAATACATATCAAATTATATATCTTCCTTGCTTGGTCATACTTTATTATTTGCTTTTATGTAGTCTTACAAGATAACTTATGTAATTATTTTTAATCAATTTGAACATATTTTTAGTTTTAAAATTTCTGACACATTCGGCATCAATTTTGTTTCACACTCTGCATAACAAGCGCTAACTGAACTCCTATCAACTAACTGGTGTTTGCTTGTCAAAGATAACTACAAGGACTAGTAAATTATACGCATTCCTCTGTAGTTTGTTTGTTGGATTTTTTCCTTAGTAAATGCTGGTCTTTGCAGAGATTTTTCCTACAAGATTTCAAGATGCTATTATAAATAACTTCACAGTTCTTTGTTTGCTTTAAACATTCCCAAAAATGAAAGAAAACTGAGTGGTCTGCCCTTATCTGAACCCTATGTTACTAGGATTCCTTAGAATCCCCTTCCGTTTTTAAACTTAACCAATGTTGGCACTGATCTTGGTTTATGTTTCTCCCTGAATTTATTTTAGAATCAGTTGAATCCTCTTGGAAGTGTTCCAGAAACTCTGACAGCATTTCCAAGATATTTCTGAGGACTGTACATTTGCAGGTTGTTTCTAATATAAACCCGTGGCAGGAGCTTGCTTAAAGAAAAAAAATGAGAGAAGACTGAACTACCTTAACCTAAATAATAAACTTGCTCATAAATAAATTTTCTTCATTCTTTTACATTTTGTCTGTAGGTTGGTTCGTCAATTTCAAAACAACTCCAAGAAGGAGAAATAGAGACTAGCGAGATAGAGCAGAAGGAAATAAGGGTTTTGGAAGCAGAGGGAGAACTTGAATCTGATCTAGTTGATGAAAGGATTGTAGCCCATCAACAGGTGACAAGGTGAAGGTATGAAAGTTTCTAAAAAAAGAAAAGAGGTCTAATTTTACCTCTACCATAAAAATGCTCATGAATTTACCTTCTACATTTCTTTCCCCTTTACTTGTGAGGGAGATTTGCCAGTTTAAAGCAAGTTGCAAGAAAGTGCAGCATGACGATTAGCGAGATAGAGTAGAAAGTTCAAAGAGAAATAATGGTTTCTGAAGCAAAGGATGACTCTGATGTCCCCACTTTCAGTCACTTCAGTATTGTATTTGGCACCGACTTTCTCGGTGACCATTGACCTTGTCAAAGAGGGTATTTAACATTGACAATGAGCTAAGTTGGTCTAGAGTACTTTAGTGACACTTTACGAAGTGTATTTCAGCTCCGATTTTCATTATTCTGTAGTCAGATTTTACCGAAATTGGATGTATTATGAGCTTTAATTTAATTATTTTACTAAGGTTTTTTGATATTTTTTAAATTATTTAAAAAGTACCTTAATGTTATAGCATGTTGGAAAGGGAAAACAATTTAAATGATGGACGCTTGATAGATGATTAAAGAAGTGTTGGAAATAATTAAATAATTAAATAAATCACTTTTCAGAATATAAGGTTTATTTAATTTATGAAGTGATTTAAAATTGTGTTTTTTTAAAACATCTCAAAAAGATTATAAAAGGAGGTTTGAAAAGCTCATTTGGAGGAGGAAGAAGATTACTTCATTCTCTTTGCTGTGGAATTGAATTTGTTTCATCTCAGCCTTCTACAGGACAAAAACCTTCTCGATCAATTTCAGTGGTGAAAGATTCCTGCCTAACTGATTGTAGGAGAAACCACTCAGGTTTCTCACTCAAAATCAAAAATTGATATTCGGAAATTTGTGAAATCTTAGTTTAAGACAAATTTCAAAGTTTTGGGTTTGTGAAAGATCTAATCATAAAGACAGAGTTGGTTTACAAGTGTGGAATCAAGTAATAGCAATTGAAAATATTTTAAAAGGGGAAACTGTTTGAATAAACATTGCTCACTAGTTTGTGAGTAGTGTGGCACAAAGTCTGAAACTTAATCTTTATGTTGCTCAGTTGTGTTTTGTTTGAAGAAATCAGAAAGGACAAAGAGCAAGGTGGCAAACTTATCATCTTATCGCTATAAATCAAATAATTTCTTTCAGTATCATATAAGAAAGGCATCGAGGCGGCGTGAGGAATTGGTCTCTTGCGTCCAAAACTCGAGAGATTTTTTGAGGCGCAATGTCATATTTTGGCAATGTGGATAAATTAAAGGGGTCGGTGCTTGATATTTTGATATTGTTGGGTGAATGTTTGATGTTATGTTGGGTGAATGAACACATGTTATGCTATGCATGGAAGGTCATTTTGAGCAGGTCGAACGAACTGCAGGTTAATGTGACAATAAGTCTGTCAGTAATAGCAGACTAGAACTTATGTATGAAACTATCTGTAAATTGCCTATGATACTTCCCATTTGTAAAAACATTAATGTTTAAAATTGATATTGCTTCTAGATTTGATGAAAAGATTTAACACGATCAAATTTAGAAGCAATATCAAATTTACAGAGATTGTGGAAATCTGATATCTTCGAAAATTAATGTTATTCACAATCATTGGAGCATAAGTCAATATGTATCAGACTTAATTCTGCGATGTATTTCAGTTTTGTAATCAATTTCAGTCATGCGGTTGATTTCATGAAGTCTTTATTGTTCACAATATTTGCAATTAGTTCAACTTGAAATTTAACTGTGTTGGGAATGTATTCGATAAGCAAATTTCTGACAAAACTGTAAATCAAACCATTTACCAAGCAAGGTTATTCAATGAACTTGGGAAAAGGTGAAAAATTTAGGAAAACTTTGTTTGGGATTTTGCAGTGGTATTAGAGCGGGTTTATCCTGCCAGCTTGTTTGGATTGTTTATCATATTTTAGTTGTTTGAGTTTCAGCAGAGAGATTTGACATTAAAATTTATGGCCAATAGTACCTAAGGTGATGAAGAATTGATTTGTATTCTATTTTTGTTATTATATTATTATTTAACTCTTTAGAATGAAAAAAAATTTATTATCAAATTATTATTATTATATGATTATATTTCTATTATTTTATTATCATAATGATATGCTAATATAAGTATAATTATTTTTTCTTTTATATAATAATTTAAATTTAATATTTTCTATTTTTCAAAAAAAAAAATATAAATATAAAAAATAATATTACAATATAATATTAATTAATGCAAATTTTGTCCATGGGTAATGTTTGTGAATAGATGATGTTGTAGAATACCGTTGCTCTCGAAATTCGGCAAGAATTTTTGAGCATTATGAATTTGCTTAATATCTTTTAATGGCTAAGTTTAAACTTTGTTGTGAGAGTTGGCCATTTTGTTATCAGTTTTGTAAGGACTGGGCCTATTTTAACATTGACATTTCCTTTCTCTAAACAGAATAAAACTTTTATGATGCAGAGCAGTGGCTTAGAACCTCTCAACTAAAACAAACAAACACTCACCTTTCACCTTGGGCATAGATCAATAACAATTCCTTCATAATCAGGCCTCTTCCCTAGTAGCCCTCCAAATAGGCATGTTAGGGAATAACTTTCAGTATAGGCTTCATATCCAGAAACTAAAGCCATTTTTAGATACCCATTTGGCCCTTTTGTAACATATCTTGAAATGGGTAGTGGTCCCTTTGAAGTGTATGGCTTGAAAATTGATTGCCCTCTTTTTGTCAATAGGCCTAATTGATAATTTACATGGAATTGGTGTTAAAGCTTAGCAAAAAATCCACCAAAGTGTTTAAACTCCTATTCCAACACATGGAACACATTCCCCAGAGTCCAAATCAACAATTCCCAACCTGGGGCTCCCTCATCAATCAATCTTCAACACAAAACTTCACTTCCACGGGCTTCTTGTGATTGATACATAGAGATACCAGTCCCTTAAGGCCTCCAAAAAGACATCAAACCTTCTCCAATCCTTTTTCAAATCTAGGAAACACATCATACATATATACAAACCATTTCACCGAGTTAGAGGCTTTTCCACTTGTGAAATGGTGAGAAACACATTTTAGAATGTTCATTGTTACCCTAATCTAGGGTTTCAAGTTGTCTATCAAGAAAATGCAATAAATTTTGATCTACTCAATGAAATGAAGTGAAACCAAATGTTTTGGAAACTAGATTCACTCCTTCATTTCCAATTAGTCTCAAACCAGTACAGGTTCATACAAGGGCATGCAATGGAAGAGAATAAAGGTAAAAGTTAAAGTTGGAAAAAAGATAGTGTTTTATTGCTTCAATGTCTAAAAAATCATTAACCAATCCTTTTGGTTGATGGAACAAGGTGTTTTATAAGTTTTACAACCTTCCCCAATGGTTAGTGACTAGATTTTGAATTACAACTAACAAAACATCATTTTGTGCTTTGATGACAACATTTGCAAGAAAAGTTGCTTGACAACTTTTACAACTTGTCACATTATTGTTCCCCCTACCACTTAATGACTCAAATTAGGCTCGTACCAACCAAAATGGTCTAATAAGACCTTATTACATGAAATTAAAATAAATTCCAACCAAATGACAACATATGCCACTTGGAGACATGAGTGCCCCTGCATCATACTCCGGAGGAAAATAATGCTCAAGTCTCACTTGAGGACAGGTCAGCAACTGAGTCTCCATGTTTGAGAATGTCGTCCTCTTTTATCCAAGTTGCATATTCCATTGGAAGACCATGCCACTTAACCAAGTATTTATAGTTGACCTTGTTCCTGGTTCTCTTGAGTTCTTTCGCATCTAAAATGCATTCCAAATTCAATGGTTGGCTTGGTCGTATATCTCTAACCCAATCTTCATCTGGGAGTACTGATGATCCTACACTTTCACCTGCAACAACATCCCCCTTAAAGGGTAAAGGTCAAAAACATTAAAAATAGGAGAAATGACAATATTAGGAGGAAGTTCAATTTCATAGGCATTCTCCCCAAACTTCTGCACAACTTTGCACGACCCTATATTCTTCATGTGGAGTTTAAAGTATTTTCCTCTAGGGAACCTTTTTCTCCTCAAATAAGGCAAGACTAAATATCCCACCTTGAAGTGTATCTCCCTTCTTTTCAAGTCTGCACCTTGCTTATAATTGTCTTCACTCTTTTGAAGAGTGTCCTTGACCTGTTTATGGATGTCTTGCATAGCCACAACAAACTCTTCACTCTTTGCACTTCTCCTTTCCATTCCTTTAACATCCCTCAACTCAAAGGTACCTCTGGGATGCAAACCATATACAACCTCAAAAGGACTCTTTCCAACACTCCTATTTGCAGTCATTATAGACAAACTCTTCTTGTGCAATAATTAGATCTCATTGTGTTTCATGTTGTTTAGGTAGGCATATAAGAAGGTTTCCAAGGCTTCTATTCACTACCTCGGTCAACCCATCAGTTTGAGGGTGATAGGCATAACTGAAACTCAAATTTGTTCCCAATTTATTCCACAAGGCCTCCAAAAATGACCTACAAAATTGCTATCAGGGTTTGAAATGATGCTAAGGGGTAATCCATGGATCCTCGCCACTTCTTTAAAGAAGAGACCTTCTATAGAAGAGGCATAATTAATACTTTTACAGGGTATAAAGCGGGCCATCTTAGAGAACATGTCCACAACAACATAAACAAAGTCAAAACCTCTTTGAGTTCTTGGCAAACCCATCACAAAGTCCCTGCTTACTGAGTCCCAAGGCCTATTGGGAATTGGAAATGGTTGGTGCAAGCTTGCATTGGTTCTAGTTCCCTTGGCTCTTTGGAAAAGGTATACTTCTCCACAAAGCTCCTCACATCTGTTTGCATCTTAGGCCAATAATAATACATCTTTACCTGCTCCAAAGTTTTGTCCTAGCCAAAATGACTTGCAAGGCTACCACAATGCTTTTCTTTGATCAAGTTAATCCTAATAGAACACTTAGGATACATGGTTGTGCCCCCTTAAAGAGTAAGCCCTCTTGAATCAGAAAATCCAACCACTTTTCATTGTTACTACCACAAGGTTGCATACAATTAGCATAGATTTCCTTAAAATCTTCATCATCCAAGTACATGCTCTTCAAAGAATCAACATCAACATTATGCAGCTAAACTACTTGTATCATTACAACCCTCCTACTTAGTGCATCTAGTATCTTATTGGATTTCCATTTCTTGTGCTTAATAGTAAAAGTAAAACATTGTAGGTATTCAACCCAGTTGACATGCATATGTTTAAGCTTTTCTTGACTATTGAGAAATTACAATGCATGATTATCAATATACTCAACAAATTCCTTAGGCAGAAAATAATGTCTCCATTTTTTCAATGACTGTACCATGTCATACATTTCAAGGTCATAAGAGGAATACCTTTGTTTGGCTTCATTCAACCTTTCACTGAAGAAGGCAATAGGCCTGTTTTCTTGGCTCAAAATATCACCTATGTAAAATTCACTTGCATCACATTCAATAGTGAAAACTTTATTAAAGTCAGGTAAGGCCAAGATGGGTTGCTTAGCTACTCTCTTTTTCAAGTACTCAAAACTTCTATTAGCCTCATTAAACCACACAAATTTCTTCTTTTTATCACCTTTGATTGTATCAATCATAGGAGCACACACATGACTAAATCCTTTTATTAACTTTCTATAAAAATTTGCTAGGCCATGAAAGCTTCTTACCTCACCCACTGATTTGGGAGTTGGCCAACTTAGGATAGTCCCCTCCTTGCTAGTATCCATCTTCAAAGTGTCATTAATCACCAAAAAACCAATGTAAATCAACTCTATTTTCAAAATTCACGCTTCTTTAAATTGATCTTTAGTTTTTCCTCATGTAAATTCCTCAAAACCATGTCTAAGTGTTGCAAATGTTCCTCTTTAGTCTTACTAAACACGAGAATATCAAGGTATACCACAACAAACTTACCAGTGAAATATTTGAGTACCGCATTCATCAAGTACATAAAAGTACTAGGAGCATTAGACAAGCGAAAGGGCATTACAAGTCATTCATACAAACCTTCATTAGCCTTAAAAAAAAATTTCCACTCATCACCAGGTCTGTTTTTTATCTGATGGTAGCCACTCTTGAGATCTATCTTAGAAAAGTAACAAGCACCTCCTAAAACAGTCCAATAAATCCTCAATTCTTGGGATAGGGAATCTATACCATATAATGATCTTTTTGATGGTCCTGGAGTCGGTACACATACTCCGCTCTCCTTTTTTGGGTGCTAGGACTATAGGAACAACACATGGGCTCAAACTTTCCTTACTCAACCTCTTGTCAAGGATTTCTTGCACTTGTCTCTTTATTTCTTCATTTTTTTGGGGAGTCATTTTGTATGCATCCTTGTTGGGAAAACTAGCCCCTTGAAATGAATTCAATCTTGTGGTTGATGTCTCTTATAGGTGGCAATGTGTTAGGAATTTCATCCACCACAATCTCCTCATATGCCTTCAACAATGTCTTCACCTCCAAAGGTAATTCTTTCTCCTTTTCTATTGCTAAACAAACTAAGGCTTTAGAATGATTTCAAATCCTACGATATCCTCCTCCATAGTCTTCAAGAACTCTTTTTCATTCATCAATATTACATTAGAGCCCATTTTTTAATCTAGGCACTCTTGCTACAATGGTGTAAGAGTCAAAGAAACTTTATCTTTCTCTATAGTGTAGGTGTTCTTCCTACCATCATGAAATGTTTTCTTATCATACTACCAAGACCTACCCAAAAGGAAATGACATACATCCATAGGTAATATGTCACACAAAACCTTGTCTTTATAGCCTCCTATGCGGAAATCCACCCAAGCTTGTTCATTGACCACTACTTGCTGACCCTTGTTAAACCAATAAACAATATAAGGTTTAGTGTGTTGAATCCTCTTTAATTTAAGTTTCTCTACCTTCTCCACAAACACCAAGTTATATGTACTACTTGAATCCACTACAACTTTACAAACCTTACCTTAGAACTTGCAAGTTTTTCTAAAGAGGGACTTCCTCTATGGGGGCTCCTTTTCCATATGTTCCTTGATCAAAGTTCTCCTAACCATGAGTGATTCACCAACTTCTGGTCAAACATTGGTTGATGGAGAATGCACACTTTCAATGTCATCCATTTGTGCAATTTGATTCCTCCTTTCCCCTCTAAATGAAGTGGAAGCTTGATTTTCCTTGCATTGTCATGCTTGATATCCAATCTTGTTACATTTATAACATCTCCATTCAAATCCAGTTGACACTCTACCTTGACCTCCAAATCTGCCTCTATTTTTTGGTCTCCTTCCTCTAAATCTACTTCTATGTTTTGTCCCTTGATAGATAGATATATATATATATATATATATATATATATATATATATATATATATGAAAACAATTTCAAAACCCTCCACAACAAATCTCATTGCAGTTGTGACTTCAACCTTTTTTCCATAAAATTCATAATCGTATGGTCTAGCAACAACATTAACACCTCCAACATGTCTCTTATTTGACACTTAGATTCATATGCATTGTACGCAAGTGATATCAATCATTGCATCTTGGTGTGCGATGGGTATGTTAAGAGGTGGGGAAGGTTAATTAGGACATGTACTAGATGAGGTAAATTGGTAAGCCATTTAGAAAATGATTTTGTTAGTGCAACAAATATCTCAATAGATTCAAATGAACTATACATATAATTAGAAGAATCCAAACATAATTGACACAAAACCTTAAAATTAGAAAGATAATTAGGTTACATCACCAACAAGCTCATGTTATGTTTAAGCAATAAAATTATTATTATTATTATTATTATTATTATAATATTTTTTTATTTTTTTATTTTTTTTTGGGGGGGAGGGTTGTGGAGGGGTTGGGATGTAAAAAGATAGGGAGATATAGAGGTAGAGATAGATGGAGAGATAACGAGATTGAGATAGAGGGAGAGATGGAAGAAGAAATACCAAGAGATGGAGATAGAGAGGCAAAGAAATATAAATATAAAGGTTTAGCTAGAGAGAGAGGTATTTTTAACTTTATTTATCAAATAACAAAAGTTGAAACCAAAAACAACTGAAAGTAAGCAAAATAAGATGAACACACATAACATCATAACACCATGATTTATTTTCAAGGAAAACCATGTTAAGGGAAAAACTGCAGTGGTGATGGTACCCCCAAATATCTCACTACTACAGTAATAAGTACTAGTCTATTAAAGGTAATAATACATATAAAGGGGAATGCACATGCATTCAGGCTTACACACACACACACACACACACACACACACACACACACACACACATACGTATACATATATATACATATATATACCTATGTATAGGTATATATACATATGTATATGTGTGTGTGTGTGTGTGTGTGTGTCATTTCACTGAGTTGAAGGATTTTTCACAAGTGAAATGGTGAGAAACACATTTTGGTATGTTCACTATTACTCTAACCTAGAGTTTCAGGTTGTCTGTCAAGAAAATGCAATAAATTTTGACCTATTCAATGAAATGAAGTGAAACCAAATGTTTTGGAAACTAGATTCACTCCTCCTTCATCTCCAATTGGTCTCAAACTAGTACCTGGCCATACAAGGGTGTACAATGCAAGAGAATAGAGATAAAAATGTGTAACTTACATAAAAATGGTGTTTTATTGCTTCAATGTATACAAAATCATCAACCAACCCTTTTGGTCTATGGAACAAGGTGTTTTATAAGTTTTCCAACCTTCCCCAATAGTTAGCAACCAGATTTGAATTACAACTAATAAAACATCATTTTATGCTTTGATGACAACATTTCCAAGAAAAGTTGCTTGACAACTTTGGCAACTTTTGCAACTTGTGACATTATTGTTGGACCCCTACCACCTACTGACTCAAATTAGACTCCCACCAACATAAAATGGTCTAGTAAGAACTTATTACATGAAACCAAAACAAAATCTAACCAAATGACAACATATGCCACTTGGAGGCATGGGTGCTACTCAATTTATTCACAAGGTTCAAATGTTGCAGACTAATTTTAAAAAAAATTGTCGAGATTTAAGGGTTCTTGTTCAACTGGAAACATATGATCCTTAGAGAGCGGGCTTGAGATTTTATCATATCAATGAAGAGATAAGTTAAGAGAAAATAGAAAAAATCAAAGGGTATGAAAGCATTTTCTTAATAGATAAATGAATTTTTTATTAGTTGTAAAAAAAATTATGTTTGTATAAGTATGTGATATTGTGTGAAATGTATATTAAAGAGTTAATAAGGTAAACATATTTGAAATAAGAAATTATTAGAAAATAAGTTAAAATATTTTATGGTTAAAATGTTAAACTAGTAAATGAGTTTGAATTTTATTTTATTAGAACTATTAATTGAGTGAGATTTAATTGTAAGCATTAGTTAGATTAAAAAATATTAATAAAAAAGAATTTAACTCAAACAACAAAGAAAAGAAGCTCTTCAAAATGATTTATATCAATTAGAGATAGATGAAAATAAGTACGCTCAATGTGATTAGTAGTTGGAAGAAGTCAATGAAGAAATTAAAAGAAGATATAAGAATAAAAAAATAATGAAGGAAACTAATGTTTAGAAAATGCATATTTTCAATGTTATTACTGGAAAAAAAACATGGGTTATATAAATAAGAATATAGACTTCAATTTTTTTGTTTGAAATAATAAGATACATAATTATAAATGAAATAAACATGTTTTGTTCTATATAAATTTTCCCTTGTAATATTGTTGTATTATTTTAGCTTTAGTTTTTAGAGAATGGTTATAACAATAGAATTCTACAAAACAATAAGTTTTCTAAAATAGACGAAGTTATCAAATCTGAAATAAAAGATAAATAGAAGATTATTTTTTCCTTTGAACAAAATGATAATACAATTACAAGGAAGATTAAGAAAAATATATTTTTAATATTCATAATATTATTTTCAAAATAATTAAAATAAATTTACATTATCAATTTAAATATAGTATATAATTCTTTAGATTTTAATGTTGTAAAAAGTCCCTAAAAGCTAAGCTAGTATGCTATAGTACAAATATGGAAAATATTATAATAGCTATTATATATAATAAACCATGGGAAGTGTCTGCACATGTCAATGTTGTCAATGACACTAATGAGTAAAAAGAGAGCAGAGTTTCTAGGAAAACAATTTCAAAACCCTACCACAACAAATCTCATTGCAGTTGTGACTTCAACCTTTTTTCCATAAAATTCATGATCATATGGTCTAGCAACAACATTAACACCTCCAACACGTCTCTTATTTGACACTTATATTCATATGCATTGTACGCAAGTGATATCAATCATTGCATCTTGGTGTGTGATGGGTATGTTAAGAGGTGGGGAAGGTTAATTAGGACATGTACTAGATGAGGTAAATTGGTAAGCCATTTAGAAAATGATTTTGTTAGTGTAACAAATATCTCAATAGATTCAAATGAACTATACATATAATTAGAAGAATCCAAACATAAATGACACAAAACCTTAAAATTAGAAAGATAATTAGGTTACATCACCAACAAGCTCATGTTATGTTCAAGCAATAATTTTTTTTTTCTTTTTTTGGGGAGGGTGGGGGGGGCATGAAAGAGGAGATGGACTCCTTGTTGAAAAATAAGACTTGGGACTT